>CM067382.1:68795533-68883419 GCA_034510155.1 Eucriotettix oculatus
ATGTTGTTGAGGAATTGTCTTCCTACTCCAGCATCCAGCCGCCGCCATTGTCCTGAGACTTGTCTGATCCGTGCTCATAACTCCTCCCACACTCCTCCTCCTCCTCCTCTGCGTATTCCATTCTCGGCCTCCCTCTCTAGTGCTAAGGACCCTCATATCTAAAAGAGAAAATGTGACCTGTTAATCTACTGTCCCTTCAAAGTCCTCCATATTGCTCGCTTTTCCCTTCCTCTCCTGTTCTGTTTACAATTCCTCGTTAGTTACACTACCTTACCTCATCTCATCCTCCTATAGGACCCCATTTCAAAGGCTTTCTATTCTTTTCCTTTCCCCCTCAACTCCTGTCGTCCACGTTTCTCACCACCACACCACATATATATAAGGCACACGACGCTCCATACAGACACTTATTAGCAACGATTTCCTGATATTGACTCTTACATGACCCCGTAAGTGACTCACTCTTTATGTCTCTACTTCACTCTTGCACCGTCCCTAGTTAGCGGAATTCCTTAATATCCCTGTCCCCAATCTATCAGCCACTCTTTCCCCATAGTAGTGCAAGTCCATCCATCACCTTGGGTTCTATTCCCCCCCGCCTTCTGTTAATCCTCATGTTGAACGTTCATGTCCGGGGAAGAAGAGTGCAGCACCTTGGTTTCCCCCTCTTGTACGTTCAACGTGAGGATTAACAGAGAGGGAGGAATAATAGAACCCAAGGTGATGGATGGACTTGCACTACTATGGGGAAAGAGTGGCTGATAGATTGGGGACAGGGATGTTTTTGAAGCGAAGTTGAGGACTGGAGTAGGATGGCGAGGAAGAGAGGCTGATGTAAGGTTGCTTATATTGTTGCGGGGCGCGCGGAAAGGTGGACGGCGGAAAAGAATGGGAGCCTTTGAAATGTGGTGCTGCAGGAGAATGAGATGGATGGATAGGGTAACTAAGGAGGAAGTTGTAATCATAATTAGGGGAAGGGAGGAAGAATATGGAGGAATTTGATCAGCATTTATCGTCCAAGTTAGAGCTGTACTGTATAACAGTGTGTGTGTCACAGGTGTCGAGACAGCTGAAGGTGTTCCGCGCCGTGGTGCCGCTGCTGTACGTGACGGAGCCCCTGGAGGAGTGGGACAAGGACGTGGACCTGCGCTTCCAGTTCGCCATCGCCATGGCCAAGAGCCGCGGCTTCGTGAGGTACCGCGACGCCATGGTCCTGGTGAACGGCTGGAGGCCAGGGCCTGGACACAACACGGTCATCCGCCTCGTGTACGCCTCAGCCACGGGCACGCAGGACCAGCAGCCACCAGAACAACACGACGACGACCAGGACAAGGAAGGAGGAGGAGGAGACGCTGAGGGAGACGCTGATGAGGCTGAAGGAGGAGGAGAAGCTGGAGAGGGAGGAGAGGCTGATGACATCCCGCAGCTGGAGGTGGAGCTCACCGTGATCAACGCCGAGGAGCCGCAGCCAGAAGAGTAGTGACGTCACGGCTCTCAGTAAACATGTCCAACAACAGTCCTGCCCCTTGTCATTCATTCAGTGCTGCTGCTGCTGAACAACCTTGATCTCATCATCACATTACACTGTAAAGACTATGCAATTGTTTTGGAGGGTCACCAACTGATGGCGGCGAATGAATGAGTCACACACCAGGTGAAACAGGCGAATTATGAATAAGTGTGTGGATGGCCCCCGTGTTGAGTGGACGGGAAAACCACCCAAAAAATTATATAAGCTTCGGGTGTAACATGTGAGGCACGCGTGTGTGAACATGGACTAACGTGATGACGGAGGAGGAGGACGAATAAATTAGTTGTTTCGTTTGAGGACCGTTTATATTGGTTCACCAATTTTTTCTGGGTGGAGGGATACAACAGTCTTGCCCGGTGGTAAGTTATCAATGAGACGGACGAGATCAAAGTTGGGCCTTTGAGTGATGAGATGAAGAGGCTTGGGTGATCCTGAAGGATGGTCAACAGGTGAGTCTCTACTCTTACAGGCAAGGTCAGTGTCTACTATATGTTACTTGAGGCTGTTGATGAACACACACACACACTAGGCATGAACCTGCTGCCCCTTGCCTTGATAAGTGGCTTACCTTGGTTCTACCATATGTAACGTTACCTTTAGGGAGACCCGAAATTTCATGTCGTTTCCAGCTGAATGTAAACTTTGTCTCTGTCCCTTCATTAATTAATTAACTTTTTAAATTGGAGTCTGTTTCCCTGGTATATTTAGTGTTGCAGCTCTAATTGCCCCGGAGCCTGCGGTGGAATTAAGTTTCACACACACACATGTGCACGCTCAAACATCTGCCACCCCCTAAATATGGAGACAGGGGGGAGGGGGAGAGAGAGAAATAATAATAACACAACGGGTTACACTTTATAATAAAGGGTCACATAAAATCCATCACCTGATTCAGATTCAATTTTTAATGCAACCAGAAAGCAAAAAAATAAAGTCTGTGTGGGTTTTGGTTCCTTATTCAGGACAACTTCACAATATTATAAAACCAAAATTTTAACAATATATTTTTATTAAAGTCCTCCAGAAGCTCCTGCTGTTAGGACAATAAGGGTTACAACACACAGTTTTTCAACTTCGATTGCATTAAAAAATTAAGTCAGAGCCAGGAAATGAATTTTAGTTAATTATTTACATAATACTAAACTCTATATAATTAATTATTTACATAATACTAAACGTCTTTTTAATTAATTATATGCATAATACTAACGTCTTTTTAATTAATTATTTACATAACCACTAAACTTTAAAATTAATTATTCACATAATACTAACCTCAATTTTAAATAATTATTTACTTTATACTAACCTCTTTTCATTTAATTATTTACATAATACTAATGTCTTTTTATTTTATTATTTACATAAACACGAAACTTTTCAATTAATTATTTACATATTACCTCTTTTTAATTACTATTTACATAATACTAACTTCTTTTTACTTCATTATTTACATATTACTAACCTCTTTTCAATTAGTAATTACATTATACTAACCCATTTTTAATTAATTATTTACCTAACACTACCCTCTTTTTAATTAATTATTTACCTCTTTTTAAATAATTATTTACATAATACAAACGTCTTTTTAATTAATTATACGCACAATACTAACGTCTTTTCAATTAATTATTTACATAAACACGAAACATTTCATTTAATTATTAAATAATACTAACGTCTTTTTAAATAATTACTTATATAATACTAACCCCTTTTCAATTACTTATTTACATAATACTAACTTCTCTAAAATTAATTATTTACATAATAGTTAACTCCTCCTGTGTTGTTGTCGTGTTATTCAGCAATCCACCTCCCTGCTAACCTATTTGCGCAATCCTTTTCATTTCCACACAAGCAGCACATCCCACGTCCCTCCCTCATGTGTTTCCCATCCATCCTTTGCCTCCCTCTTCCATATTGTCCTTGTTTCCCGCTGTTCCGTTTAGAACTTATTTGTCAGTGATTCTATCCACCTGTCTCTCTTTTCCGCGACACGTTTCGCAACACATATGAAGCCACGCTACATAACAATTTTTTTAAGCAAAGATTTCCTAAATGTTACCCATAAGTAAATTCCTCTTTTTAGCGAAAGTCTTCCTTATAATGACTCGCAGGCGTCTTGCACTGGTGTGGGAATATCATATAGGGGGGCTGCGGGGCTTACCTCCTCATCATGTCGGGGATGCCTCTTGCACTGTCTCTGGGTACTTTTTATCAAAGTTCTCATATGCCGAGACACCTTCACCTATTTTAGGAGGTATATGTACCGGGGTCAAAGACCTTGGGCATAATATGGCAAGATCCCATAGGATCAGTCGAGGGGCCAACTGCCTCCTGAAACTGGTGGAGACACGGAGAAGGGAATGCTGCGTCCCCACAGCAAACTCGTCCTCCCCGTCATTCACAGGGAAGGGCGTGAGAATAGTAGCAGCCAATGCCCGACCTACCTGATGCAGGTTTTCTAGGGGGTTTTCCCCTGCATCTCTTTAGGTGAAACACCGCGGCGACGGTAGGATCCTTAAACCATAGCACGGGGGCACCTCCTAGTCAACCCTTCCTTGGTTACCTTGCCCTGGCTTCCCCATCCCCTCCCTATGCTATTAAAGGGGGAGTTGTTGTCTGTTTCAGGATCTCTAACCCTCATGTAGTAGCCTGCTAACCCCCTCTTCACCCCTTCCCCCCCCAAAATAAAATATATAAGGAAATCGTTGCCAAATAGCGTGACGTCATACGGGTTGCGAAACGTCGACGACAGGAGTTGAGGGGGGGAGGAAAAGAATGGAAACCTTTGAAACGTGGTGCTGTAGGAGAATGTGAATGGAGACGAGGTGGATAGGAGGAAGCTGTGAACAGAATAGGGGAGGACTTTGAAGGGAATAGATGAAGAGGCCACGAGTCCGTTGTACAATTAGCATTAGAGGGAAGTGAACAGGAGATGAGGAGGGAATACGCTTAGCAGATTAGGGAGGCTGTGGTTGTCTTGCACGAAACAGGTAAAAAGGTGACACGGGACTAGTCTTAGGACTGAATAGTACAACAACACCACATACATGTTATGGAACCGTGTAATTTTGTAAATGTTAGAGGAAAGTGTGTGGGAGGCTGAGGATGGAATGCGCTAAGGAGATTATGGAGGCTGTGGGTTGTTTTAGTTATGAGGGAAGACACTTTAGCAGGGATCAGGCAAGTATTAGTAACACAACAACAACAACAGCAAGAGCTACAGTGTGACGGGATTTCGTGTCCTGTTATGGTTTCCCCCTCTCCGCCTCCTTTCACAACCCGCTGACCCTTCACCGTTGTGGTAAACAGCTTCCAGGTAGCGGACTCTCCCTCTCCTCTCCTCCCCCTCCACGGCTGTAGTCTACAGAGGTAAAACGGAGCACGAAAACAACGGGGTACATACCTGGGGACGGCCAGTCTCACCTGCTCAAACACTACACACGAACTGAAACATTCAATTAATGAAGCCCCATTACGACTTGCGCAGGTCCATGATAACCTACCTACCCACGTGACCCCCATTAATTAATCCATCCGTCCCTTCCCTCCCCCTACCAACCTCCTGCTCAGTCACCCACCTCATACTCCTACAGCGCCACAACATCTCCCCCCCCGTGTCTGCAACACCTGCTGGTCCACGTTTCGCAGCCCAACATAACGCTCCGTAACAGTGACTTCCTACAACTAGGGAGTGATTAGTGAATTTATGTCGACTCTGGTCAGCTCAGTTGGTAGGGCACCCGCCTGCCTGGACATATCATCCCCCCTAATCTTGCACGTCTTCTTCTAAAATGCTTCACAGAGCTTCGTTTGGAGCATTTCCACTTCCCTAAAAAAATTTAAAAAAAAACACTTAATTTCATTTATCCCGCACACACGGCGCTTCATCGCTGACAATGTACGTCTTGGACCGCAGGGTTGTTGGCCCTCAAAGACGTCCCCGTCATTCTACTTCACCACACAGCCTACCGTACCGAGGTCCTCCGTACGTTTTCACTGGAAACCGAACACCGCCCTCAGGGGAGGCATGATGGGAACGGGTTGCGGTGAAGGGACGCGTGGAACAGACAGTCTCTCTCTGTCCTGGGAGATTAAAGGTAACTCGTGTCCGAATAAAAAAAATTTATTTACAGAATCTGGTTTCATCTTCGGCAAAAGAACATTTGTACAGTAAATGTACAGTTAACAGGTACAATACCTCCAACACTCTCTCTCTCTCTCTCCTTATTATTACTATTGAGCAAATGACGCAAGTCTCTCTCTCACGCACACACAATTACAGAACATTCCACATTAACAATATCAATAATAAAAAAATACTGTGATTCTCACAAATACTGGGTAATTTTGCCAATTTTCTTTTCTTTTTTTTCTTCAAAATGGACGCCAACAACCATTTTGAATTACAATCTTTAAGTATACACCACCTTAACAATACAATACTTTCCACTTCTCGACAAACGCAACTTGTACTCCCAGGAACACCGGCTCTACTCGTAAATTTAAGTAACTGATATTTTTTTCTTAAAGCTCTATCCCGTCACACAGTCGACAGATCGGAAACAAGGCGACGCAATTACACGGCAGTGATTGGCTGGCACGACCTGAGAAATAATTGAACACACGCTCGCGACGGCCGTCAACTGCCCTTTTAAAAACTACAAATATCCAACAGATGTACAGTAATTTTTTTTAAAAATACAAACAGATTAATTACATTTAAACAGAGTTCACAAAGATCTGAGGCGATTTCGATTTTAATAGCATGGAAGGAAATAAGCACAATCTCACAATATAAATTAACATAAATTAAGTCGTACAAATAATAATAATAATAAAAATATACGTATCACAAACAATAAATACAATGTGCACAGTTGCTACAAGTACCGTTAACAGTTGATAAAACATTTTGAGCAGAGCGAATGTCGAGTTACAATACAATTCATACCGTAAGGGTAAACTTTACAATTAAAAATAATTTGTGTCCACTTCTCAAGTCCAAAAAGTCCGCAATTCTAAAATTACAATACCTTTTTTATAAAATTAAATAAATATATATATATATATGAGCATGTGTGTGTGTGTAGGAACAATGGCAAGAAATAATTGTAAAATGTGATGGAATTTGCTGAGATAAATACACACAGTGAACTTAATAACTATATATATATGAACTAAAATATAAATATATATGATTCTGTACAAAAAAAAAACAGTTAAATAACAGGAACACAAGGGTTTTTCGTAAAGCGCCCGACATAAATCATTTGTACTGGGTGCGCTGAACACAGAAGTAGCTGGCCCACGGGGGAGGGGGGGGGGGAGACTAGGACGCGGAGGAGGGCCTCTCTCCCTCCCCTCACAGCAGCTTGCGCAAGTTCCTCCGGCTGCGCTTGCTCCCCACTATCCCCGTCTTCACCTTGGGGAGGAGCGTCGTGCGGCAGGGCGTCGCGCCGTGGAACTCGCACTGGCAGCGAGTGCAGAAGGCGAACTGGCAGCCTTTCCTGGAGCAGACGCCGCGGCCCAGGGAGGCGTTCATGTGGGCGGGCAGCGAACAGCGGGGACAGCGCACCAGCTGCTCCCCCGACGCCAGCTTCGCGCCTTCCTGCGGATGTTGATTTGCATATAGAGGCGATAAGAGGTTCGTTTGGGTTTCCCATAACATAGCTCAGCTTTTCAACCAATACATGAAACATGCGGGGAATAAAGTTAAAATGGAATGTGGAGAGGGAATCATGCTGCAAGGAGAAAAAAAAAACACTTTGCTGAGAATGTACCCGTTTTAGAGAAGTAAGCAGAAGACATAAAAACCCAACATGGCCCTAGAGAAAGAATTCAATATGAGGCTTAATAAGGGAAAGGAAGCAAAGGCAATGGAATTTAGTTTGGGAAACAGCGGAATAACGAAGGCCGTTAGATTGTGAAGGGATACTTTGAAGGAAATTTGGGATGGTAGAAGTACAGTAGAGTTAAAGAGTAAGGATAGCACAGGAATGGAAGGCAGTCGCAAAAAAGAGGAATTTACTAATGGGCAATAAAAGTGTGAATATTAGGAAATCATTGCTAATAAGAGAACGGTGTTACATGGGCGTGAAACGTCAACGGTGGGATTTGCAGAAAATAGGAAAATGTGGTGCTATAGGAGATAGGGTAACTAATGAGGCAATTCTAAACAGAATAGGAAAGCTGAGGCTTTCCCTGTGTACTTGACACCGAAATAGTTCTTGGGGTTTCCACTCGGGGCGCAGATAAGAAGGCGACGTTTCGACGACCAAGCGCTCAGCCGTCACCTTCTTCAGCCTGAAGGCGACGACAGAGCGCTCGGTCGCAGATATGTCACGTTATCATCGCGCCTGCATCCCGAGAACTGCTTCTGCAATATGGAAGACGTTGACCGAGAGCAGGGATAGATTAATAGGCCACGTTTTAAGAGATACGAGGGTCTCGCTAAATTAGCGTTAGAGGGAAGTGCGAGGTTAGAACGGACAAAGGAGGGAAAGGAAGGAATACTCTAAGCAGATTATACCACAACAGCTTAGACTATTTATAAAGAAAAATGAAAAACAATAGCTGAAAATTACTTTACCATCTTAAGCTAAAGGAAATGATAGCAACTTAACGATCAGAAAAAATTACCTTGTAGAAGAGGTGGAAACGAACTTTGGTGGGGCTGACGGGAGGGCTGCGAGGGGTGCAACTGTTGCTCGGCTGGATACTCAGGTTCTGCACCTGACTCAGGACGCCATTTCCACGGGCAAAGAGCAGTTTCCTAGCTGGAGATTGCTTCACGGGATTCAGCTGGAAACGATAGGATTCACATGTTAATTTGGCAAATTACTTAATTTATTAACGTCAATGTTAAAACCACTTAACCGTTAACACTAAAATGAAGTTGAAGCATTACTAGAGAACAAAAACATTTGAAGGGCGGGAAAAGTCATTGAAATCCTAAAATGTATGTCTTATTTGTGCCATTAGAGTCTGTAATACAATACTTCAACCTTAAATTCTGTTTCTAATTTAATTTTATATAATTTCTCCCCTTTATTTAGATTTTTTTTGTCTTTATTTCTTTGAATCACAAATATTTTCAGATGTGAAAAGTAAGGTTGTGTATTACACTACGCACATGACAAAACTAGAAAATACTTAAAAATTTTAACGTGAACTGAGGAAATACTTACAAGAAGCGTGTTTTCGATGTTAATTTTCTTGCACTTGACGTACTGACGCCGCGTCTTGTTTGCAATCCTGTCCTCGCGGCAGACTTTGTGCCAAGTAGACGAAACCATGGAGACGCGGCACAAATCCTCCGGCTGCAGATAGGAGAATATCTTTGAGACGATGAGCGAGAAGTCCATCTTCTCCCCAAGTTCGCAGAGGAAATCGACGTGAGCTCGCCCCGCGAGGGAAACTCTCCGAGAGTTTTCTTGGTTGGAGTATCTGACTGCGGAACTGTCGGACTCTCCGTCAGACAGGAAGTATCTAGCCAGAGCTTTGGGATAAGATTTCCGTTTAGGACTCGTAACCCTCTCATTCCCGCAGAAAGTAAAGTTACACTTCCTCTTGATGTGCAACGAACCGTCTACCGGTTTTTGGATCAACGAGGACATCTCGGAGGCGCTACTTAAATCGGACACGCCGCTGTCGAAAAGGTTTCTCGAACCCCAGCAGTCGGTCTCGGCCTCGCTCTTCCCGACGTTATACGACAGTCCGTAGTGTGCTTCGGAAAGGCCAGACATGGACGAATCCTCAAAGTCATCGTACAATGACAGCGTCTGCTGCATTTCGACGGTTGGCGACGCCGGGATGCCGCTGTCGTCCAGGCCGCAGGAAGAGACGGACTGCGGGCAACTTCGCCAGCAGCGTTTCCAAGAAACGCAGGCGTCGGCGGGCTTCGTGACGGCGGCATCGGTGGTCAGCGAGCCTCCAGAGCGACTCAGGTAGCCGCTGTCATCTGCTGCGTTAGAAATGGGAGGCGTGCAGCTCTGCATTGCAACTGATTCTGTGAAACCGGCTGTAAAAAGAAAAAAATAAACACACAGTTGTAAGGAATTTGTGTAATTGAAATGCTCAAGCAAAAATGCATAAAGAGTATATAATCCGTTAACGATAAAACTGGTAGAGTTTTAAAAATGTCGAGTCAACCAAAAACAGTCTTCAGATTAAAATTTTATAAACATTTTCATTTTTATCGTGAAAGGTTGAACATTTTTAAAAACATACACAATTTATAAGGGGTGTGATTACGTATTTTCATAAATTGAATTATACAATTCCTTGTCATAGTGGTTATTGTGCATAAACTTGTTATTTCAAGGTTGAAAATGTCAAAAGCTTGCTACCGATAGCAAAAATTTTAATCTCAAGACCGTTTTTGTTTGCCTCAATACATGTAGAGGTACACAGTTGGCCCAATTTTCCTCACGTAAGTACGATTTCTTGGGAAAATTCAACCAAAAAAAAAGGAAAAAATAGGGCAGAATTCAGATGACGCACGCTACTCGCCAAAGCTGAAGGTCACAACAGTCTTACTCCCACAAATCATTTTCCTGAACTTCATTTTCAAAAGTGCGGTTAAAATAAACTAAAATTATTTGTCAGGTGACGTAAGCGTGGCTTAAGTGAAAGGGAAAATGCTTAGATATATGGCGAGTAGGTGCAACATCCGAACTCTCATCCTTTATAGTCGCAAAAGTATGAACTTTACCCATGTACAATTTTCAAAAACATTTACCATTCCTTCCCATAAATGTGGAATCCAAAAAAATAAGGGCAAATATAATTAAATGTAACTTATAGGAGGAAGCGACTAACGCCAGCTACGCTTTCAATTAGCGAGTGAAAAATCATGGGCCGACTTGAAATGAATACTTGCGCTCAAACAAGGCCGCTTAAACACTATTAAATGTCACATTCCACTACAGTGTGTATTGGCAAAGAATTGTAAACAATTCAATGAGCATTACTTTTAATGAATAATTTAAAAAATGAGAATGTAAAGAACTGTAAACAATTCAATGTGCATTACTTTTAAAAGAATAATTTAAAAAATGAGAATGTAAAGAACTGTAAAAATTCAATATGCATTATTTTTAAAGAATAATTAATAATGTAAAGAATTGTAAAAATTCAATGTGCATTATTTTTTAAAAGAATAATTAATAGATGAGAATTGGCCCCATTACCGCTTATGTGGGACGCTCTTCCTTCAACACCGTCTGCAAATCAGTGGAAGTGTTAACCTGCAAGTGGAAAAAAAATTTCTGTTAAACACCAATTCTGTTAATCAAATTAAGAAGAACAAAATAATTCTATAAGCTGATGAAATTACCTTTAGTCAAAGACTATGTATGCTAGGTTACTAAATGTAGGAAAGAAGAAGAGAAAACACATCATCTCAAATTTGAAATTAATATATATCGGTACGGTACACGAATTTTCGAGGCAGAGTTGAAACTGTGTAACAGTAACAATTGTGAGGGACCTTTTTTAACAATCCGTTTCATTTTTAAGACGTTTTGAGCATATTTATATTTTTAAAAATGCAACGTATAAGTTGCAGCATCCCTGGGAAAGGTTCCTATATGTAAATCGTCAGTTTTCTAGTCAATTCACGAGGAACAAGCTAAGCCATTGACAGTCTAACAGTGGGCCTGGGCCAAGTTACTAATACAATACAAACGAGAGACAACACTGCACAAAACTACATATGGAATAAGGTAAGTGTCCGTACGTGTAAAATGCCCGGCTCTACATCGTAAGAGGCCCGCCTCAAAAACCCGAACTCTTGTAATCAACACAACAACAACGCTCTCCGGCTTTGGCAAGTTTGATTTGAATTTCCAGCCGTATGGTAACGATTGATTGAAACCGACCAATCACGGGCGAGCGCTGCGAACAATCGGACTCTTTGGCGCCGCAGACATGCCACACACGGCCAAAGACAACGCGAGACATTCCTGTTGTTTTTCAACTACGATTAGTACAATTTCGGATGAAAAAAGCAATATATATATATTTTTAATCACGAAAAAAGAAAACACACGATTATTTAACCTCACTCATATTGTCAAAGTTCTTGAACGTAGACACTGTTGCCAGTTGCCGCCACCCAGAGCGCTGGTAACGTACTCATAGCCTCTCCGTCATGTTTATATATCTCTTTGCACAAGACAGACAAAGAGATATATAAACATTTAAATATAAATATTTATATATGTCTTTGAGACAGACAAAGACATGTTTCTCTCTGGTTCGAGTCACAAAGAATAAAGCAAGGTTTACACGCAGGGCAGGGGCAGTGATGTTAGGCTAGGTTTACACGGGCAGTGATGACTGCCAGAAAACGAGGGGCAGTGATGTCAGTGGCGTGTCAACATACGTCAGTGCTGCACTGACAACTGCCTATACATCGCTGACACGAGAGCACTGCCTCACTTTTCTTGGAGCGTGTCAACAGTATGTCAGTCATGACTGACCTAGACGCTGCCCTCATGGGAGGCCAGTTAGTGGCAGTTACGGTTGTCAATTATCGATTGTGAACGGTGAGGCAGGGTTGACTATCGATTGCGCAATGGTAAACAATTTGTATTTTGCATTTTCAATACGCGTGCAGTTTGGAATAGTGCGCGATTGGAGTAAGTGAATATTTGTTGTGAACAGCGACCAGAATTTTGGTTCAGAAATAATTTAGGATAGAGTTCGTTTGTTGCACCTAATCGCCTATAAATTTTTAGGTTAAGTTTCCAAAAATATTTATTGTCCAGCCTCCAACGGCACAAACTTTAACTGGAAAAAAATACGCAAAAGAATGATGTATAGCTATAAACATACTACTATCACACGTAATGAAAAATAATTCATTTCGTTCTGTTCAGTAATTGACAACTTTAAGGGGAATAAAACAAGTAATAGAAACCGACCCAATTAAACACTGAAAACCAGCTTCAAAGTACATGTGCTGTTTTTATTATTGCTTGATTTCTGTAGTAATAATATAAAGCAATATTACTAAACAACTGTTTTCATTTTTATGTATCTATAGTACAGGAGCGTGATACTGAATTTGACTTTTTCAGGAACTCTTCCTCGTTACGTCTATTCTATCACAAATACAAAGTGATTAGTTCCTGTTTATGGACATTATGCGTACGCGAAAACACAAAGGGGAAAAATATTCAACTTGATATAAACAATATATTGACACTATGCATCATCAACATTCCAACCTGACGTAGTTGCCAAGAAATGGCAGAGAAGTATAAACATGCATCAGAGTTCTCTGCCCGTTCTGTAGTGAGGGCAGCACTAGCACAGAATTGTCAGTGAAGAAGTGGGCAGTTATCTGCCCAATATGTAAACGGTAGGCAGTGCACAGCCAACCCAACTTCGACGAACATCACTGCCCGTGTAAACCTAGCTTTAGTCGTCCAAGAAGCTGTGTCGTCTGTGCGCTGCCCACCGTTCACACCATCGCGGGCAGATAACCCTGCCCCACTTCTTCACTGCCACTTGGGCAGAGAACTCCGGCGCGTGTTTACACTTCTCTGAGCTATTTTTTTTTGGCAACTTACGACCGACCGGTTGGAATGTTGTCGATGTTGCACAGTATCGATATATATTGCTTATATCAAGTTGAATATTTCCCCGCACGAGTAATAATAATAATAATAATCATATTCCGTAGATCCTTGTAAAGAAGCCAAGCTTCAAGGACGTGTGTGTGTGTACATTTATTACATTATTTTTATTATATAAAAGATAAATATACTTGTAACTAATTTTTTTTGTAACCAAATAAGAAGAAGGCGATTCCGACATTATACAAACTAATTACTCGCCTCCCATTCCTCTATTTAATTCCCTTTACTGAATAGAAGGCTGAGCAAAAAAAAAAGAGGATGATTCGGCCTTAAATTTACCTTGGTTGTTTAATTCTATGGCGTTGTCTGCAGTCTGTTGAAGATGGATGGACGATGCACACCTTTCTTTCTCCGCAAATTGACAATGTTTAATTTTTTTTATTTCCCAAAAATAATATTTTTACGATCCGTTTGCCTAAAAAACTATCTAAGATAACGTTGGGAAAAAAAATTGTGTGTGTGTTACAAAATGAATTATCTACAGTATGGTGCAAAATAACTTCCAACGCTTTAATAGTTCTTCAGATATATATAAAAAAATGAAAAAGTATACTGAAAAAAAATTATCAAAAAAATCATTGTTTTATTAATTAAGCACATAATTAAAAAGTATTATCGGTCAAGGAGCGCGTGAACCAAAAACGGCGGCCATGATCGATCGATCGATCGATCTATCTCGTAAACCAAAAAGTACCTGCTCTGCATCACAAAGGAAAGGGAACACGGAAGGGGAAAAAAAATCCTTTCAAAATAACCAAAAATTCATTCGCGAAAAAAAGTATGTGAATAAATATTATTTCTCAAAATAAATAAAAAATCTGATTTACGTGCACAAGAGTCAGTCAGTCCCCCATTAACTAACTAAATTTCATTGACATACGTGTTAAAAGTTAATAAGAGGAAAAAGAGAAAAAAAAGTTAAATCAGTCCAAATTTTCCCTAGTCTAAGCTGCGTGTGTCACGAAACGCCTGACAGTTGGACTTCCCGAACGCTGTGCAGGTTGATGTGTTGCCTAATCCGCAGGCGCAACTGCACATGGGCACGTTTCAAACCATGTTTATAATTTATATCTAACATTTAATCCAACACACGCACACACACACATATATATATAAGCAGGAGTATACTCTTAAACTGTATAACCTATATTTATTTTTATGAGTTATTATTAAAATTTCAACCAAAATCCGTGTTACAAGTTTTCACACTGCGGAGTAACGCGGCCATATTTCTTCTTCCCTGATATTGACCTCAACCTCGTACACTTCACTCTCGTACCCCAGTCGCTCGTTGCTCCGCAAAATAAACTCGCTTATAAATAAATGACGAAAAAAATTAGTCCAAATTTTTCCTAGGATAAGCTGCGTGTGTAAACGCCTGACAGTTAGACGTCCCGAACGCTGTACAGGTTGATGTGTTGCCTTCTGCGCAGGCGCAACTGCTCAGGGACACGCTCCAAACCATGTTTATAATTTATATGTAATATTTAATCAAACACACACACACACACACATATATATATATATATAAGCAGGTACCTCATATTATTGCAATTCTTCGAGTATTATGATTTCAACCGAGTTCGTTGTAAGTTACATTAATCTCCATATACTCTATATACACTGCGGAGCCTATTCTCTTCCTGATTGACTCAACCAGTACACTAAGTAACTACACTCTAACCCATCGCTCGCTGCTCGCAAATAAAACCGCTTAAAAGTAAATAAATAAACGAGAGAAAAAAACCAGCATTCGAATTGATAATCTGTTGAACTCACGATGAAAAAAAATATCGACGAATCGAAAGAAGTTTATTATTTGTAGGAGAGTAATCTCTCTCTCTCTCTCTTCCCAACGGTCGGCTAATTGCGGCACGAAATGTTTCTAATGATTTTTTTTATTTATTTCTTTATTTACATAAACATACATTATAATGCGCCAAGAGTTGTTTTTTTTTCAGATGGCGCGGGAGATGCGCGTGAGGGACACGAAACCTTCCTTTCCTTAGGAATGTTTTATCACATTTATTTATACGTCCATAAATATTACGGGTTTGATGCAATGCAAGGATGTAATACAGGTGAGAAGATTAGGGGAATAGATGTGCGAATACGGTAGGTATTTGGCAGGGTTTTTAGGTGTACTATGGCTGGCAGAGAGAGAGGTAGAAAGATAGAGAGAGAGATAGAGGTAGATAGAGGTACATAGAGAGGTATATAGAGAGAGATACCAACTTCCGAAAGTTTCACGGCGCGGTCCGATGAATGGTTTAGCAACGCAAACAGGTCCACAGACGTACATTTTGTTTATATATATATATATATATATATATATATGTGGTCACACGGGATGTATATAACAAAAAGGAAATTGTGGTAATACAAACATGGCGACTGTTTCCCTCTTCCCTGCTTCATTCATTCACATACATCATTTATATCACATTGACGGGTTGCGAAACGTCGACGACAGGAGTCGCGGGAAAAGGGCGAAAAGAAAAGGGGGGGAGGGGGTAAGAGCCCTTGACATTACTTCACAGGAAGCTCTCTCTCTGTCTCTCTCTCTCCCTACCTTTCTCTATCTCTATCTCTCTCTACGTCTCTCTCTATCCCTCTCTTTATCTCTCTTTCTGCCTCTCTACTTCTCTCTATCTCTCTCTATCCCTCTTTCTATCTCTATCCTTATCTATCTCTCTACTGTCTCTCTCTATCTATCCTTCTCTATCTCTCTACGTCTCTCTATCTCTCTCTCTACCTCTCTCTATCTCTACCTCTATCCCTCTCTATATCTCTACTTCTCTCTATCCCTCTCTCTATCTCTCTTTCTGCCTCTCTACTTCTCTCTCTCTCTCTATCCTTATCTATCTCTCTACTGTCTCTCTCTATCTATCCTTCTCTATCTCTCTCTCTCTCTCTACCTTTGTCTCTCTCGCTCTCTATCTGTGTGTGTCTCTGTCTCCTTTAAACATCATTATTATTTCTCTCTTTTCCCGTAATTTCTTAATCTTTGAATCACTGTAGAGGCTGCATATGCGCTTACTTTATTCCAGGTATTAGGTTGTGAAAGCAGCAACAGCAAGGATATTGGCTACCAACTTATCTGGTGTTATTGAAGTTCCAATATCGCTTTCTGATGCTCCTGTCTCTCTCCCTCACATATATGAAAACCTCGAGCAACTGAATGACACACACACACACACACGTGTTATGGTGTCTCTCACACGTGCAGGTGAATTATCTATACGTCATCGTGTCAATATGTACTTATATCTCTATATATGTGTATGTGTTTAGAGTTGATCCCTGCCGCAGCTGTTGGTTGCGCAAGATGGCCGCCGCCGATGATGATAATAATTACTAGATACAATCTCTCTCTCTCTCTCTCTTGACCTGGTCCTGGTGACCAACTGGGACGCTCCTCGTAATTCGTTTCGCGCACATGATGCGGCGGCAAAGTCGCTCCTACCTTCATCCCCCCCTCTTACCCCCCACCCGGGGGGAGTGACGTCATCCAGGTCTCACAGTCCCTGGACCACGGCGATGACCATCATCAGTACGTCTGTCCGTACGTGGGCGTCAAGTTACTTCACCCGGCTGCCGCCCGGCGTGACAGCGACCAATTAGGATGACCGAACCTAAACGAAACTACCGTGACACAGATTCCCCCCCGCCCCCTCCCTCCCGCCCCCCTGAGGCCAAGTAATGCAGACAAATTGGCTGCTCGACCATCACACTCCATTACCTTTGTTTCCACCTCTATTAATCCTCATATTGAACTCTTTCTCCATTTATTACGGTTTCCAAGTCTCTTTCTTCTGACTTCCCCCGTTAATCCTACAATATCGACAGCAAAGCTTGGGGTTTTTTTATCTCTCTCTCCTTGCAGTACGATTCCTTTTTCCACATTCCGTTTTAACATTCGTCGTCATCTTCGCCTGTTCTATCAATCAGTTAAACAGCATGGGCTGCATCCTTGTCTTACTTCTCTCTTAATTACGGCTTCCATTTCTTGATCTTCTTTTCTAATTACTGCTGCCTGTCTTCTTGTAGAGGTTATGTATAAACCCCCCTCCACCTCCTTTCTCGATATTTTATTCCAGTGGGTCCTCAGAAAACCTAAATAGAGTGTTCCAGGTCACATTTATCAAACGCTTTTTTCCCCTAAATCTACAAATGTAAAACTGACGACCAACACCACAAAAAAGTCGATAACTATCGATAATCGATTGCGCAAACACTGGGAACGTATCGTTGAGTATCTTTTTAGCAGAGTCTGGGACAAGATTTCTACAGAGAATGAGTGTTATGTAAGGTAGATGAAGAAGGGGACTTGCCAGGAAGACGGAGTAGAAAGTCGACCACAGAGGTCAGATTGTGTGAGTGTTAGTGTGTGTGTATTTATAACGATCCTCAGTTTGTGAAAGTGAACATCACACTAAAAAAAAAATTAACTCCGGAGCCTCGATAATGCACAAATGATGATAATTTTTTTTTAAAAAAAAGGAGAAATTGGGCATGAAAATACGTCATAGAGGCGTAAATAAAATATGGCGCGGCTAATTTAAAAAAATAAATAAATTAGAATAAACCGGGCCTGAAGCTGGGTAGAATATTTAAATTCTTAACGGAGAACTCGGGACGCGTACCCGGGGCAACGCCGGGGCGCCAGCTAGTGGACAAATAGACGACGACGACGGGCAAATTAAACTCCTGATTTAATTTTAAAAAAACTAATTCCCTCACAATTGAAAAAAAAAGATTTATGGGTCACGTTGATTCACCACCTTTAACCACCTGAAACGCTCAACTTTTAAACACACCCTTTTTTTTGTCAACTACGGCCTCAGGATAACATTTTAGACGGTTTAATAATTTTGCTGTAAATATCAGAGGGTTTATGAAGTATTTTGACAGCACACGACCGTTTTTTTTGTGTGTTTGTGTGTGTGTGTGTAAAATTGAGTGTTTGGAGCATGTTATATCGGTCAGACGAAACATGAAATATAATTATTATTTTTTTATATAAGTTTAAATAAGGCGGAACACGGACAAAAATTTGTGAAACATGGAATGTAATCGAAAAGTAACTACATGTTCAACCTGAAGACGGTCCACATCAGCACCGAAACGATTCAATTTTATGTTTCACTAGTTTTTGTCTGTTTTTTGTTCGCCTTATTTCTTGTTGTTGTTGTTGTTGTGGTATTCAGCCCCAAAGACTGGTCTGATGCAATCCTCCCTGCTGACCTACCTTGCGAAAGCCTTTTCATTTTCTTCTAACTAGCACAACCTAAAAATCGTCACTAATCTGCTTAGCGTATTCCTTCCTTAGTCTCTCTCTCTTTCTTCTCTTCACTTCCCCCCCCCCAATGCTAAATTTTACAAGAACCCTCGTGTCTTAAATCGTTGGCCTAATTAATCTACCGCAAAATTAATCGCTCTTCCTCTACTCTGCTTCCTCATCCATCCGTCTATTTCTCCTATAGCACCTATATTCTTTCCCCTTTCCCCAATCTCCTACCATCCACGTTTCGCACCCCTCATATAAGGCCCACGACGTTCCATACCAACATTTTCAGCAACGAATTCCTAATATTGACACTTAAATTACCCTCTTTTCCGCGAAAGCCTGTGATGTTCTACTCTTTATTTATATCTACTGTACTCTTCTACCATCCCTAGTTATTCCGCTTCTCAAGTAGCAGAAATCCTTAACTTCTTCCGTCTAAATATCCCTTGCCAATCTATAAGCCTTTTTTTTACTCCAGTTACTACACTCCTCCATCACCTTAGTTTTCCCTCTATACCAACATTTTTAGCAACGAATTCCTAATTTTCACACACGTTAAGAAAAATCCCTCTTTTTCGCGAAAGTCTCTTCCTTGCCTCCGCTATCCTACTCTTTGTGTCTACTATACTTTTCTATCGTCGCCTTATCTTTTGTGTCTATTTTACTTTTCTATCATCCTCCCTACTCTTTGTGTCTACTATACTTTTCTACCATCCCCCTATCCTTTGCGTCTACTATACTTTTCTACCATCCCTCTATCCTTTGTGTCTACTATACTTTTTACTATCCCCCTACTATTTGTGTCTACTATACTTTTTCTACCGTCCTTCTATCCTTTGTGTCTACTATACTTTTACTATCCCCCTACTATTTGTGTCTACTATACTTTTCTACCATCCCCCCTTTTCTTTGTGTCTACTATACTTTTCTACCATCCTTCCTACTCTTTGTGTCTACTATACTTTTCTACCATCCACCCTACTCTTTGTGTCTACTATACCTTTTCTACCATCCCCCCTACTCTTTGTGTCTACTATACCTTTTCTACCATCCTCCCTATCTTTGTGTCTACTATACTTTTCTACCATCCCCCCTACTCTTTGTGTCTACTATACTTTTCTACCATCCCCCTTACTCTTTGTGTCTACTATACCTTTTCTACCAACCCCCTTTTTTGTGTCTACTATACTTTTCTACCATCCCCCCTACTCTTTGTGTCTACTATACTTTTCTACCATCCTCCCTACTCTTTGTGTCTACTATACTTTTCTACCATCCCCCTACTATTTGTGTCTACTATACCTTTTCTACCATCCCCCCTACTCTTTGCGTCTACTATACCTTTTCTACCATCCTCCCTATATTTGTGTCTACTATACTTTTCTACCATGCCCCTACCCTTAGCGTCTACTATACCTTTTCTACCATCCTCTCCCCTCCACCCAGTAATTACGCTTCCCAAGCAGCGGAACTCCTTAACTTCCGTCAAAATATCCCTTCCTTATCTCACACCCGCTTCCTAAAGGTTTAAATTTAAACGTCTGTTCTATATATATAATTAAACAGTTGATGGACCTTTTACCGACCTTTATTGCAAAATTTACTTGTAACGACTTTTTTATGCCTTCTTCAGAGGGGTTTTTCTCTCCCCCTCCCCCCCCCGCCACCCCCCCAAATCTTATAACGTTTGTTATTCCACTCCTCTACTATTCCTTATATTTCACCATTCCTCCAGGACTCGCCTTATTTACAAAACACAGCCATTAATAACTTATATAATTTTTTTTTCGGTTATTGTTTGACCCGCTTTACAGTATTATTGGCAGAGTCGTGCCCGTGACGTCACGGAGTAGGGAGTTGCTAATGGCTTGTCCAAACCGAACTTGCTCAAGCGCGCGTGTCTCTTCTTTCCCCCCCTCTCAAGGGCGCTGCTTCGCTCTTCTAAAAAACTTTACACCTCTTTCACAAGCAAGTTAACGCGTCACTTACTCCACACAACAGCTGAAAGGGAAAAAATTTCCCCTTGTACCCTATTTAGAAAAAAAAAATAATTAATCCTACTAACCATTGGAAACTCTCCCCGGTACCTTAGAAGTTCCGTCATCCACGGCACAACATCAAACTTCCCCAAAGTGAACTCCGTAATCTACAAATCAGGTAACGTCCCTAATTAAAAGCTCCCTCAACCCCCACAATCCTCCTCCCTCATCCTTCCTTCCTTCCCCCTCATCATTACCCTTACCATCATCCCTCATACATCCTCCAACAGTCACTTCACCCCTGTCACCACGTCGTATGCCTCTCAGGTACTCTACAACAACAACACCCTACTAACCAATCTACTACAGTAGGTTCATAAAATGGCTTAACCTACCCTCAAAGTCTACAGTGTTAATTATACACTCAATTTCAGTTTTTCTATTCAATCTTTTAATATGATTTATTGTAAAACCTGATAATCCTTACGATAAAAGTTTTTATATGAATAAAAGTTACACTCAACAATGCAGGCAGTTGCAATTGTTGAGGAACTCGGGCCAACAATGTGGTCTGGCGAGACTTTTGGGGAGTCGTCATGGAGGGTAGTGGAAGGAGCAGCAGCAGCAGGTTGTGTCGACGGGACGACGAGAGAGAGAGAGAGAGAGAGAGAGAGAGAGAGAGAGAGAGAATGACCACTCACGCCATCCCTGCAGATGTAATTTTTTTCTCATGCTCTGATAGCAATTAAAACTATTAAAAATCAATTTTTGGTATTTTTTATGGAAAATACCTGGCGCCCTAAAAAGAATTAGAAAGCCTCGAATACGGAGGATACGACGGAATCCGCTACAATATATAGAAAAAAAATGATGAAAAAAACTTGTTGTTGTTGTTGTGTTGGTAGATTTTAACAAAATGGAACAACAGAATACAGCACATTTAAATTAAATGAAAAATATTACTTTCCTTATATAATTTTTTTTAAATAATATCTTTTTTTGGTATTGATGGGAATCCAAAATAAGATTTGTAGTTTTTGCCAGCCCTGTAAGGTATTTTTTTATTTTTTGGTCTGTGTTAGCATAGTAAGGGAATTGAAAAGGTGAGGGGCAGAGCAAAGTAGAGAACGACAGAGACATACATAGAGAGAATAGAGACTGAGATCGATACAGAGATTAGAGATAGACAAGATAGAGAATACAGAGAGATTAGAGACAGACGACAGAGATACAGAGAGATTAGAAAGAGGATATGGATAGATTGAGAGGGAATAGCCAGTGAACGAAGAGAGACAGAGGTAGATGAGAGAGAGAGAGAAGAGAGAGAGAGAACAGAGATAGAGATGAGAGACACGGAGACATAGATATATAGAGAAGATATATAGAGATAGATATATAGAGAAGAGAGAATGAGAGAGAGAGAGAGAGAGAGAGAATAGAGAAAAGAGAGAGAACGAGAGAGAGATAGAATAGAGAAGAGAGGGAATAGAGAAAAGAGAGGAGAGAGAAAAGAGAGTGAGAGAGACGGATATGGAGAGAAATAGAGATAGACAGTGGAGAGACAATGAGAGAGGAGAGTTGTGTGTGTTACTAGACGTGCGACAATTCAGCAGCCGGACTTGAGAGAGGAAAGACACAGAGAGAAGAAGAAAGATATACACAGGAGAGACACAGAGAGATAGAATGAGAGTCATATATATATATATATATATAGAGAGAGAGAGAGAGAATAGAGAGTGAGAGAGACAGATATGGACAGAGGAGAGAGACAGAGAGATAGAGAAGAGAGAATGAGGGAGGAGAGAGACAGAAAGAGATAGAGATAGATATATAGAGAAGAGAGAGAATGAGCGAGAGAGATAGAGAAGAGAGAAGAGAGAGATAGAGATAGACATATAAAGAAGAGAAGAGAGAGAGTAGAGAGAGATACAGAAGAGAGAATGAGAGAAGAGAGGGACAGAGAGAAATAGAGATAGATATATAGAGAAGATTGAATTAAAGAGGAGAGAGATAGAGAAGAGAAATAGATACACAGAGACAGAGAGATGAGAGGTGCGTGTGTTACTGGACGAGCGAGAGTTGAGAGAGGAGAGAGAGACAGAGAGAGAGGGGAGAGGAGAGGAGAGAGGTGCGTGCCTTACTGGACGTGCGAGAGTTGAGCCGCTGGACTTGAGAGAGGAAAGACACAAAAAGAACAAGATAGATACATAGATAAGAGAGAGATAGAGATAGACATATAGAGAAGAGAGAGAGTAGAGAGAGATACAGAAGAGAGAATGAGAGAAGAGAGGGACAGAGACAGATATGAACAGAGAAGAAAGACAGAGAGATAGAGAAGAGAGAATGAGAGAGATAGAGAAGAGAGAATGAGACAGAGAGAGAGAGAGGAGAGGTGCGTGTCTTACTGGACAAGCGAGAGTTGAGAGTTGAGAGAGAGAGAGAGAGAATGAGATAGAGATAGGTGCGTGTCTTACTGGACGGGCGAGAGTCGACTTTCCCTTTCAGGTCCTGACCTGTGACTCCCCCTGGTGAAAGGCTTTCTCGACCTCGTTGCTTTCCTGTGTCACAGTGGACAGAGGGTCACCTCTCCCGTGACTCACCACGTGGTCACGTCACGTCACGTCACTGCGACTTTCACACGCTCACACGCTTTGTCTTCCTTCTCTAAAGAGATCCCATCGCGTGCCTGGACACATAAACTTTGTATTTATGAGCGGTGAGAGTCAGGCACGCGCGCGGCAAACATGGCGGACACCACACTTCAACTACAGCCATGCCAACCTACGCGCTGCCATAAAATTCTGTACGCAGCCATGCGCCTGTCAAAGAGTCCGTCAACAACCTCCTCCTCTTCTTCTTCTACTGGAATGTTATCAATTCCTGGCTCAACCTGTCATCAACCTCCTCTTCTTCTTCTTCTCCTGGAATGTTGTCAGTTCCTGGCTCCTTAACGTTGGCTAAGATCTGTCAGCAGCCATGGCCCTGTCAAAGAGTCCGTCATCAACCTCCTCAACCTCGTCCTCCTCTTCTTCTTCTCCTGGAATGTTATCAATTCCTGGTTCTTTAACGTCTGCGAAACTGTCCGTCATCAACCTCCTCCTCTTCTTCTTTTCCTGGAATGTTATCAATTCTTGGCTCCTTAAGGTTTGCTAAGATCTGTCAGCAACCATGGGCCCTGGCAAAGAGTCCGTCGTCAACCTCCTCCTCTTCTTCTTCTCCTGGAATGTTATCAATTCCTGGTTCTTTAACGTCTGCCAAACTGTCCGTCATCAACCTCCTCCTCTTCTTCTTCTCCTGGAATGTTATCAATTCCTGGTTCTTTAACGTTTGCTAAGATCTGTCAGCAACCATGTGCGCTGTCAAACTGTACGTCATCAACCTCGTCCTCCTCCTCTTCTTCTCCTGGAATGTTATCAATTCCTGGCGCTCCAACGTTTGCTGAGCTGCTCAAACTGTTACTGACTGATGCAGATATGTCCACCGCGTTACAACTCTTCCAGACACTCCCCTTAAATCTTTCTGCTGTCTTTTCCTCTTCCATCCAGAATTGTTTTTTTTAATTGAATAGTTTACATTCCGACGGATAAACTGTTGAAGGAAGGGTTTACTTACTGACTTGACCTATGTTTATGTTTAGAGCGCTATACACTGACCACGGCGTAGTGTAGTCGAGTGACCGTCAGCAGCAGCAGCAGCAGCGCCGCCTGGGGGAAGTGTTGTACCGTCTTCGCGCCTAGCAATTAGTTCCTGCTTTTCAGTGAGCGGAGTGAATTTGCATGTCGGCTGCGGCCATTGGCGAGGATTCACAATGGAGTCCAGTCCACATCTCCACTAGAAAGTGTGGGTCCAGGGGGGTTAATTGTTCCTTCCTCTCTTCCCCCCTCCTTTCCTCAACATCAGCCGCCTATATAAGGTCCACGGTGACTTCCTCATCATTCAGGTCGCCGACATCTTCAGGAAAATCAGAGTCGGGACACAACACTGCTTGGTGACGGTTAACGGGAGATGCCCTTTAATAGCATAGGAAGGGATGAAAAGAGGATGGGAGGGGGTTAACAGGCTACACAAGGGTGATCCTGAAAGAGGCAACTCCCCTTTAAAGCATAGGACGGGAATTGAAAAGGGGGGGTAATGTGGGAAGTAAAGAAAAGTAGCCAAGCAAGGGTTGACTATGGGTTCCCCCCGGGCTATGGTTTAAGGATCTCTACCACTCGCGGTGTTTCACCTGAAAGAGATGCAGGGTTTAAAACCAACCCCCTACAAAACCTGCATCAGGTAGGTCGGGGGCAATTGGGTTACGTGAATGACGGGAGACGAGTCTGCTGTGGTGTGTGGGGTCGCAGCATTCCCCTTCTCCAAGTCTCCACCCAGTTTCAAGAGGCAGTTGGCCACTCGACTGGGATCAGCGGACAACTCTTGCCATATGCGCCCAAGGTCTTCGACCCCAATACATACACCTCCTAAAATAGGTGAAGGAAACCCCCTACAAAAACTGCAATTTTTTTGGGGGGTCGAAGACATGCCTGTTGGAGAGAGTTACCTCGTGGTTATCATTCCTCATATCCTACTCGGTGTGTTTTTCACCTAAAGGTGAATTCATCGGCTAAGCGCAGAGGTTTTAATTTCTTCTCCTTTGCAGTATGAATCCCTATTCCTTATTCCGTTTCAACTTTCCTCGTCTATATACATATGTTAGACAGCGCTGACATCCGTGTCTTACTCCTCTCTTGATGATTTCTATTTCCTTTTCTCGCCCTTCAATTCAATTTACTGCTGAGTGCCTCCTGTAGCTTCCTTCAAAATATCTTTTCCCAGTCGAGCAGCCATTGTTATCCCACTGTTTCCCCACATTCGGTTTTACCTTAAGTTAATGAGTTAATGGCTCGCATAGAAAACTCGTCTCCCGTCAAAAGTAACCAAATAGGCCGACCAACCTGATGCAGGTTTTCTAGGGGGGATTGTTCGCCCCCTCCCCACCTCTGCATCTCTTTAGGTGAAACGCAGCGAGGGTAGGATCCCTTAAACCACAGCCCGGAAGGGCCCCCATAGTCAACCCTTGCTCTACCTTCCGCATTCTCCCCCTCTTTTCAATTCCCTTCCTATGCTATTAAAGGGGAGTTGCCTGTTTCGTCGGGATCAACCTCATGAAGCCTGTTAATTCCCCCTAAAAAAAGACGTCAGCAACATATCCCTAAAACTCATGAATAATCCAATTCGCCTTTTCACGCTCATTAATTTTCAATTAAACCTCGTCTCGTCTCCACTTTGCCCCCATAATTTCTCGTCTACAGCTCCAGGCTTTACGTCACGTCATGCGCGGCCTAACCTAACCTACTGTCCTGACTTTTTAAGCCTCCCTGCGTTGTTGTCCTCTTCCTCTCTCTCTCTCCAGGACCACGTTCATGCCGTTTTATTATGGTTTCCGAGTATCCTTCTTCTGACTCTCTCCTCCCCCCCTAACACTACAATGTCATCGGCGAAGCGTAGGGGGTTGTTTTTTTTATTTCTTTTCCCCTTTGCAGTGTGATTCCATCTTCAGTTTAAACTTTTTTTCGTCGCCTTGTTCTATATTTAAGTTAAACAGCATCCTTGTCTTACTCCTTCCCTTGATTTCCTTGCTTTCTTTTCTGGATCTCCAATTCTAATTACTGCCGAGTGCCTTATCGATAAGTCTCGTTTCTCGATTACTTATATTAAACAATAATTACCAAAGATTAAAATACTCTAAAAAAATTATATTTCCTAGTTTTTAGTTGCTTTTAGTGTTTTTAGATTATTTTATTACTATTATTTTCCTCTTGGCACTATTCATCTACCGAGTTCTTCCTAAACCCTTATTTTTTCCCCCCGTAGTAATTATTTTTAGGAAGTAGATCAACATCTGTAGACGAGGTCAGTCAGTAAGATAACCAGGTGACACAGATAGTTTAGGTTGTTGTTGTTCCTCCTCCTCCTCCTTGTCCCACTGCGGACAGCTGATAAGTTGTGAACGGCCCCAGGAGTTGCGGAATGTTTGCCGAGTCCAAACACTGGATCCCATATGTCAAGGAGCATTGTTGCGACAGCCTCGATGACTCTGCACATCATCTCACAGCAGCCCTTCACACTGACTGACGGAGTCGCATATCTAATTAAAACCTCCTCTGTGTGAACAACGTCCCGCGACTTCAAAAAAAAAGAACAACTAAAACATAATCTTTTAACACTTTTGTAGGGTTCCACGAAGCTAAGCGCGTTTCCAAACATCAATCAAACCCAATTACGCCCAAAATTTCATAGCAGTTGCGGCCGTGTAACGAAACTTAAAACGAGTAAATAAATACTAAAAAAAATACATTAAAGAAAACAGGAAGAATACCACACAATATTTTTTAGTAAAAAGAAAATAATAATTATTATGCCCATACCGACGAAGACTGCAGCTGAACCACCACAGGACAAGTAGTTTAGTGTCTCTGGCGTGCGAAATATTAACGTAAATAGTATACGGTGAGGATGGAACGACAAATAGAAATGCCAGTAATACGCTAAGGTGATTATGGTGGATGTGGGATTGTATGCAGAAATAAGTAATAGGCTTGCTCTGTATTAGAAGGGGAAATGAACAGAAGATGGAGGGCATGATGTAATACGCTAAGGTGATTATAGCGGATGTAGTAGTTATGTAAGTAAAAGGCTCGCGCATTATTAGCGGGTAAATGAACAGAAGATGGATGTAATACGCTAAGGTTATTATGGTTGATGTGGTAGTTAAGTATAAGTAGGAAAAGGCTTGCGCAGGATAGACTAGCGCGATGGAGGGTTGCACCAGATCAGTGTTAGGACTAAATACCACCACAACAAAAAACAAATAAAAATGACTAATAAATGGTAGCTGAAGTTTTAAAAAAAAGAAAAAGAGGGGAAATAAAAAAAGATGGATGTAATACGCTAAGGGGATTAATGTGGATGTGGTAGTTATGCAGAAATAAGTAAAAAGACTTGCGCAGAATTAGCGGGGAAATGAACATAAGATGGAGGCCGATGATGTAATACGCTAAGGTGATTATGGTGGAGGTAGTAGTTATGTAGAAATAAGTAAAAGGCTTGCTCAGAATTAGAGATGAAATAAACAGAAGATGGAGGCCGATGATGTAATACGCTAAAGTTTTTATAGTCGATGTGGTAGGTAAGTAGAAATAAGTAAAAGGCTTGCGCAGAATTAAAAGGGGAAATGAACAGAAGATGGAGGTCAAGGATGTAATACGCTAAGGTGATTATGGTGGATGTGGGATTTTATGCAGAAATAAGTGAAAGGCTTGCGCAGAATTAAAAGGGGAAATGAACAGAAGATGGAGGCAGAGGATGTAATACGCTAAGGTGATTATGGTGGAGGTAGTAGTTATGTAGAAATAAGTAAAAGGCTTGCGCAGAATTAAATGGGGAAATGAACAGAAGATGGACGGCAATGATGTAATACGCTAAGGTTTTTATGGTGGATGTGATAGGTAAGTAGAAATAAGTAAATGGCTTGCTCAGAATTAGAGATGAAATAAACAGAAGATGGAGGGTAAGGATGTAATACGCTAAGGTGATTATGGTGGATGTAGTAGTTATGTAAGTAAAAGGCTTGCGCATTATTAGCGGGTAAATGAACAGAAGATGGATGTAATGCACTGAGGTTATTATGGTGGACGTGGAAGTAGGAAAAGGCTTGCGCAGGATAGGTTAGCGCGATGGAGGGTTGCACCAGATCAGTCTTAGTTTTAAATACCACAACAACAACAACAAAATAATAATAAAATTTAAAAAGGGTAAGAAACGAGGCAACTTGTCACCGTTGCACGTGCTGAGTGGCGCTGCGCAGGGAAAGGAGGCAGCTTGTTGCGGCTTCAACCAAGTGTGATGACTTGGCCACCCCTTGTGACCCTCACCTGCTGTAATTGCCCCCCGTCCCGTCCAATCCTGCTGCTGCTGTCGATTGCAATTTCGGCTTTCTCCGTATGGTTAACTCCTTCACTCTTCCTGCTTTGCACAACACGCAAGGAGGAGAACAACAACCACTACTACTATCCACAGTGTGTGTGTGTGACCTCTCATGGCCCTCGTCGACGCCGTACAAGTTCCTCTTCTCGTCTTATAGGTCAAACCCCCCCAACCCCATAAGCTGAAATGTAAAATGTTGTTGTTGTATTCAGTCCTAATGGAACCTTTCACGCTAACCTATCTTGCGCAAGCCTTTTCATTTAACTCAAGCTCACCACACCTCACATCAAACCCTCATCTTCTCAGCGTTTTCCACCCTCGTCACCATAGTGTCAAGTGTCAAGTGCGTGGATCTCTATTATACCGCTATATATAGTGTGTGTTCCAAATTGACATTTGTTTATCCAAGAAATTATATCTTTTGTATATGTTTCTTTTATTTGTCTATCATTGTATACATAGTTTCTTTTTACTATCTCTCTCTCTTATTGTTTTGTATACTCATGTTGTATTCATATTTTGTTTGCTCTGCTTTGTTTTATTTTATCTATCTATCATTGTATACATAATTTTCTTTACTCACTCATATATGTTGTTGTAGTATCCATATTTTTGTTTCTTATATTCTCGTATTCTTAGTGTGTGTGATATGTGTAACATATATATTCGCTTTGACTTGTCCTATTTCCTCAATAGAGGACTAATGGATCCAATAAATCTTATCTTATCTTATCTTATATCCTCTAACACTAACTAAGTCCCTCTCGCGCGCCTTAAAACGTGACCTATTAATATCTATCCCTTCTCCATATTGGTTCTCTCTTCCTCCCTCCTCCCCCCTAATTCCGCTTAGTCCTTCACGGTTAGTCACCCTATCCACCTCATTCTCATTCTCCTGTAGCACGCCACGCTGCTTTGTTTCTGCAACTCCTACCGTCCCCATATAACGGTCGCAGTCCGGTTACAAAAACATTCATATTTATATTCTTAAAAATTTTCCTCTTCCTCTGCCTGTTGCTGTTATCCTACTCTACTCTAGTAGCAGAATTCCTTAACTTCCTTCACAATATCCCTTGCCCAATCTAAACAGCCTTTGTTATCCCACTGTTTTCCCCATACAATCACCATACTCAATCACCCTTGGTTTTCCCTCCTCTATTGAACTCCTTCTCCAGCACCACGGTCATGCGCCATTTGTTGTGGTTTCCAAGTCTCCTTCTGACTCTTCCCTAATACTACAGTATCATCGACGAAGCGTAAGGGTTTTTATTTCTTTTCCTTGCAGTATGATTCCTTTTCCATATTTCTTTTTAACTTTCTTCGTCGCCTGTTCCATATGTAAGTTAAACAGCGTGGACTGCATCATCCTCGTCTTTCTCCTTCCTTTCTTTTCTTGATCTTCCATTCTAATTACTCCCGCCTGTCTTCCGTAGGGGTTATGTACAATCCCCCTTCCTCGATACTTTATTCCAGCGCCTCTTCAACAGTGTCTTCCAGTTACATCGACGCAGCGTAGGGTTTTTATCTCTTCTCCTCCTTGCAGCATGATTACCGTTCAATATACATTTTTCGCTTTGTTCATCGCCTTTTTTTTCTTTTTATATAAGTTAAACATCATGGGGGGGCGACAGACTCCTGCATCCTTGTCTTATTCCTTCCTTTCTTCTCTTGATCTTCTATTCTAATTACTCCTGCCTCTTTTCTGTAGAGGTTACCTATAAGCTTCATTTCTCGATATTTTATTCCAGTGCTGTTCAAAATCCTTAATGGTGTGTTTTTCCAGTTCAACTAATCAATCGCTTTTCCTAAAAATCTACAAATGCCATGAACGTAGGCTGTTTTTATTATTATTATTATTATCCTGCCTTCTAAAATTAGTCACAAAGTCAATATTGCTGCTGCTCTTCTCTTCTCCCTACATTCTTCCTAAAACCAAACTACATCCTTGTCTTACTCCTTTCTTGATTACAGCTTTCTTTTCTTGATCTTCTATTCTAAAAAACTCCTGCGCTGTCTTCTTGTAGAGGTTATGTACAAACCCTCCTTTCTCAATATTTTATATCCAGTGTTCTTCAAATTCCTTAACAGTGTGTTCCAGTTTAGATGATCAGAGGATTTTTTTTTCCTAAATCTACAAATGTCATGAACGTAGGCCCTATTTTTATTATCATCCTGTCTTCTAAAATTAGTCACTTCTCTCCTTCCTTCATTCTTCCTAAAAACCAAAACTGATCTTCTCCTAACTCGCATTCTGAACTCCTTCTACACGACCATGTTCATGCCATTTTTATTTTGGATAGCTGGTCTTCCTCTCGACTCCTCTAATGCTACCATATGATCAACAAACCGTAGGGGTTTTATATTTATTTTACGTGCAGTATGATTGGAGGTGTATGTACTGGGGGTCGAAGACCTTGGGCATATGGCAACTGTTGTCCGCTGATCCCATTGGATCATTCGGCCAACTGCCTCCTGAAACTGGTGGAGACATGGGAATGCTGCGACCCTCCCACAGCAAAATCGTCTCCCGTAATTCGTAAGAATATTACCCAATGCCCCCCCACCCCCGACCTACCTGATGCAGGTTTTCTAGGGTAGGGTTTTCCCAACCCTGCATCTCTTTAGGTGAAACACCGCGAGTAGGTAGGATCCTTAAACCATAGCCCGGGGGTCCTCCTAGTTAACCCTTGTTCTACCTTCCGCATCCCCCACCCCGTTTTTCAATTCCCTTCCTATGCTATTAAAGGGGAGTTGCCGCCTGTTTCAGGATCTCTAACCCTCACATGTAACCTGTTAACCCAGCAAAAAAAAATGGCGGACACACAGGGGCGCGCTGCTGGAGTTTCTCTCGCAGGCATTTATTTCACCCCAGGGCGACTGCGGGGCTTACCTGATTATGTCGGGGATGCCTCCTACTCTCCCTGGTTTTTTTTTGTATCAAAGCTCAAACCTAACAATAAAAAACCACTGATTATTTTAAAAGCGCTCTTAATATAACGAAGTCATTAATCGAATAAACACAAATTGTAAGAAACTCCAAATCGTTCAAATATACATCCACCCTATAACATCTTTATTCAACAGAATACGAGTGGAATTGAAAACTAAAGGCGTGAGGAAAGTAGAGGAACGTAGCTAAGGGGTTTTTATTTCTTCTCCTTGCAGTACGATTCATTTTCCATATTCCTTTTTTTTTACTTTCTTCGTCGCATGTTCTATATATATGTTAAACAGCATGGGCCGCATCCTTGTCTTAGTCCTTTCTTGATTTCAGCTTCGTTTTCTTGCCCTTTCAATTGTAATTACTGCCGACTGCCTTTTTTTGTGGAGGTTATGTTTAACCTTTCTTTATTCCTGTGGTCTTCAAAATGGTTATTAGTGTGTTCCAGTTGAGAAGTACAGAAAGTAAAGTGATCCACTTACAGTCGCTGACCGACGGAGGAGCCTTTAGTAGTCCAGTCACCTACCTTTATGGGTATTGTTAACACGTCTCTGGAACCAGAGAAAGCGAGTGAGCGTCTGTACTCTTACACATATTATTTGCTAGTCCGCTGTGGTAACGAGGGAAGGGAAAGGCAAGGCAGGAGGATGACCTTTACCACCGCCGAGGATGACTACTGTCAACCTCCATTCCCTCACCTCTGCTCCTCTTTCTCTCTCTCTCGGGGTTTCTTGTTTCTTCCTTCTTCTACCACTAATCCCCTTATCACTGAGCGTCACTCGTTCAATTAATTTATTTCTCCCTTGTAGCCTTAAAACAACACAAGGGATCACTTAATGTCCTCCCCTTGCCTTGCCTTGTCCTAACCTTCCACCTTTAACTCTTCTTGTCCTTCCTCTTCCTCAATTCACCTCACCCCAGCAGTGCTTCTCCTTTCACCTTCCGATCACGTAATGTCTTAATAAACGTCTCCCTCAGGGTTTCACCCCTTAGAAACAACTTCCTCTTTCGCATAAAAAAAAATATATCACTAGTCGCGATGAATCCCTAAAGAAGACTAAATTCATCAAGGGATATAGCTTAAAGGAAAACTGTGGGGTGAGTAGCGGATGAAAGTAAGGATAATGGAGGGGTAAAAACCAACAGAAGGATTAGCTCAATGTTAAGGAAACCCGCCGGGAAATTTTTCCATTCTCGTCTTTCTGTAAATTTTGTTTTTTTTAAAACAAAGGCAAAAAACAACTACAACAAAAAAATACATCCGAAAGAAACTGCGGGTTGAGGATACAGATCGCTACAGAAAAAAAGGAAAACTATGGGAAGGCGAGAAAACGCTTAAGAAAAATACACCAGTGACGAAACACATACAAATTTATGTAAACACGTAAAAACGAAAACATAAAAATATATGGGGGAAATTTTTTTTTAATAGACTAAATAGTAGAATAAGGAAATACACAGCAAATTTTAATAAAGGAAGGGGAGGGAACTCAAAATAAAATTTATTAAGCAAGGCAAACGTTAAATAAAATAAAATAAATATTTTTCAATGCATATAGGATAATTGAGGGAATAGATACCGGAAAGAGGAAGTACACAAACAAGAAATAGTGCATGGGATGGAAAATTACGCGAATTAAAAAAAAATTTAAACACACCAGTAAATACAGAAAGTAAATAAGAAAATTATGTAAATAATAAAAATTGACAAATGAAAAAAGGCACACCGATGCTCTTAACAAACTCTGCTGGAATGTTATCGATTCCTGGCACTTGGAATGTTATCGATTCCTGGCACTTGGAATGTTATCGATTCCTGGCACTTGGAATGTTATCAATTCCTGGAACTCGGTTTCCCCTTATCCTGTCTTCTAAAATTGTTCGCAAAGTCAATTATGCTCCTCTTTTCCCCCCTACAGTCTTCCTAAAACCCAAAAACTGATCTTCTCGTATCTCGCATTCTTATTTAACGTTCCATCCTCCTATATATATATATATACTTTTTTTTCGGTAATATTTTGCGTGCTTTGCTATACTAAACTGATTGTCCTGTGCTTTTCGCATCTATCATGCCGCAGTCCCTCTTCGGCACGGATTTAATAAATATGTTTTTAATTAAAAATCTGGGGATTCTCCCTGTTTCCTATATTTCGCAAAGTATTCCCGAACGGCCATGTTACTGCCTTCTTTCTCCGCCCACCCGATGCTCTTAACAAACTCTGCTGGAATGTTATCGATTCCTGGGAACTTGGAATGTTATCAATTCCTGGAATTCGGTTTTCCCTTATCCTGTCTTCTAAAATTAGTCTCGCAAAGTCCTTATGCTCCTCTTTTCCCCCCTACATTCCTCCTAAAACCCAAACTGATCTTCCTCCTAACTCGGTATTTCTGTTTAACGTTCCATCCTCCTATATATACACCTTTTTTTCCCGGTAATATTTTGCTTGCTTTGCTACACTAAACTGATTGTCCTGTGCTGTTCGCATCTATCATGCCGCAGCCCCTCTTCGACAAGGGTTTAATTATATGTTTTTTTAATAAGAATCTTCTGTGGATTCTCCCTGTTTCGTATATTTCGCAAACTGTCCCCGAACATCCAGTTTTCCAAAATTAGTCTCGCAAAGTCCTTATGCAGCTCCTCTGTTCCCCTAACTGGGCATTTCTATTCAACGTTCCGTCCTCTATTTTTGTCTGTATTTCTCACGCATGAGGTACTACACTAATTTGTCCTGTGTTTTTCTCTTCGGTATGTGGTGTAATTATAATCTTCCTGTTCCGCAGATTTCACAGATTATCCTTGAACAGCCATGATATTGCATTTTTTTTGGGCGGCAGTAAACAGAGATTCTACACACAACCTTTCGTACTTTGCATCACATTTGATTGATTCCTCTTGAAATGTCAGCGATATGATAACTCTCCCCTCCTCCAGAGACATGCATACATAACTCTCTCTGACCTCTCCTCTCCTCTTATTCTTTTACAAAGGTACGCCAGAAATATTTCGAGTTGTAAAGTTAATGGTTTCCCGCGCCTAAGTGTCTTAAATTAATTCCGTGTGGTGAATGTTCCATCCAGACCGTGAACGTTTGTCATGTTCGTGATGGGAACAATGGTTCCCGTGTGTTCGCTTTCTATGGAGGAGTTGGTCACGGGGAAATGGCCTTAACCAACCCTAATACAGTTCTCGTTTCCCTTTCACGAGGAGAGGCGCGCGCGTCCTCTTATACCCGTTTTCTCAATTACCTATCAGGCGCCATTTTGTTTCTTCTTTCCGTCTCATTTTTACACTTCTCAATTAATTTTTCTTATTTCATTTACTTTATTCTTTATTCGCAGCTTTTAAAAACGTAGATTTTTGTCTTCACTGGTTGGGTTTGATTTTTTTAATATCTTATTTTCATGTTTTTCTTTTGAAAATTTCTACACAAACTGCTCCCCTTTGAGGGATTTTTTTTCATCATCTTTTAATTGTGTTTGATTTATTCTTATCGAGTTCCTGTCCTTCTCTCCCCTTTTTTTTCTCCTTCACAGTGGACATTCCTTTTTTTCTTTTGTTGCCCTCATTCCATTGGATCTGTTCATTGCACTTTAACACATTTTATTTTATTATTCGCAGCTTTTAAAATTGTAGACTTTTATCTTCTCTGGTTGGGTTTGACTTTTCAATAACTTATTTTCATGTTTTTCTTTTGAAATTTTCTACAGAAACTCCTCTCCATTGAGGTATTATTTTTCATCATCTTTTCAATTCTGTTTGATTTATTCTTAACGAGTTCCTGTCCTTCTCCCCTTTTTCTTTCTACTTCACAGTGGACATTCTTTATTTTTTGTTTCCCTCATTCCATTTGGATCTGTTTCATTGCACTTTAACACATTTTTTTTATTATTTGTCGTGATTTATTTTTTCTCTCATAATTTCATTTTCGTCTTTCCTAATTCGCATTAAAAGTTTGGTTCCGTACTCAATATATTGTACCCCGGTTTTTTTCTGTTCGGTGTTATTAATTAATCTTTGGGTATAATTTTTGAATCATTACGTCTTCGTCAAGAATAATTTTTATTCTCTGTTCTTTTTTAATCCTTTATCATATTTTTTTATGTCATTGTTCTCATTGTGATCCCTTGTTATTTTTTCTAATTATGGTAGGTTTTCTTCTGATCGTATTTTACGGGTTTCCTCATTAAAATTTTGTATGTTTTTTCGCTCTTTGTGCTTAGTCTTCCCTTAATGATCTGTCTTTACCTATCCTATAACCTTCTACCGGTGCTCCTTCCCCTTTTATGTAGTGAACATTCAAATTTTCTGTTTCTCCCTCCTCATTTTATTTTACGTCTTCCCCAATTCGGAAAAACCTAATTTTGAGCGCCTTTAAATTTTTTAAAATATTGATTCACTGTATCATTCTTTGAATATTTTTTGACTCTGTTATCGATATATTGTAGCCTGTATGATGTCGTCAATTGTTTTACTGTCTAACTTTATTGTTATTTCATCTGATTACGTCTTCGTCGAGATTAATTTTTATTCCCTGTATATTAATCCTTTATCATTATTCTCGTTTTGTATCCCATGTATTTTTTTAATCCGATGTATTTTTTTATCTTTATTCTCATTTTTTATCCAATGATTTTTTTAAATTTTTACTCATTTCGTTTTGTATCCCATGTATTTTTTTAATCCAATGTATTTTTTATCTTTATTCTCATTTTGTATCCAATGTTTTTTTAATTTTTACTCATTTCGTTTTGTATCCCATGTATTTTTTTAATCCAATGTATTTTTTATCTTTATTCTCATTTTGTATCCATTTTTTATTTTTTTTAAATTTTTACTCATTTCGTTTTGTATCCAATCTATTATTTTTAATCCAATGTATTTTTTATCATTATTCTCATTTCGTATCGAATGTTTTTTTAATTTTTTACTCATTTCGTTTTGTATCCCAAGTATTTTTTGTAAACGAATGTATTTTTTATCATTATTCTCATTTTGTATCCAATGTTTTTTTATTTTTTAAATTTCGTTTTGTATCCCATGTATTTTTTTTAATCCAATGTATTTTTTATCTTTATTCTCAATTTTAACCCAATGTTTTTTTTTAATTTTTACTCATTTCGTTTTGTATCCCATCTATTTTTTTTAATTGAATGTATTTTTTATCATTATTCTCATTTTGTATCCAATGTTTTTTAATTTTTATTTTAAATTTTTACTCATTCATTTTTGTTTTGTTTTTTTACCTCTCTCGTTGTTCTCAATTTACCTTCAAGTACGTAATTTGTTCTTTATCTGCGTCTTTTGTAGCTTGCGGCAGCAAAGCAGAAGACTTAATAATGGCAGCGGCAATAAATTCATTCACTCCTTCATTCACACGGAGACAAAAGAGCCGTAATAATAATAACAACAACAACAATATCTCTGGGAAGCTGCACGCCATCAGCGACGCTCTTTGTAATCGACGGCCATTGTCGGGGGGGGAGAGGAGTTAAAAAAACCAGACAATAGAATCGCTGCAATCGTCACAGATATCAAGCGAATGGAAATTAATTTCTGGATGGAAAGGAACGCAGACAAGTCAAGGCAATTAAACTACAGATATCTTCGGTCAAAAGATGAGGCAGTCGCGACCTTGCCGCGTTTCTGCTTTCACTAATGAGGAACAACCAACGCGGATGAATTGCTTCGCGGGAGCCATCTTCTTCTTCTCACAACTATTCCAAGACCATTCTCGCACTTTCTCCGCTCACCTCATCAAATCTTCGAACACGGAATTGCCATTATTATTCTTCTTCTTTTTTTCTTTCCCCTTTCCCCCTCTCTCCTTTCCTCTTACTGGATTTATAACATATTAGAAACTCGATTAGTATCGAAACTTGGTGAATCGCAGTCACGAAACGTGGTCTGAAACGTTCACTCGTCTTCACGTCTAGAGGAAGATATTCCTCCAGCCAGACTGACCGTCGTTCCCTTTTCATATCGCTGGTCGAAATAATTTTTATTTCCCAAGGTTCAAAAAAATTTTTTTTTTCGTTTTATCTGTTTCCCAAACCAATCGTTGTTGTTGTTGTTGTTAATGACGGGTCAAAGATAAAGTAGTGTGTGTGTGTGATGGTATTTCCTGCGCAAGCCTTTACGTTTCCGGGTCTATTCTGGGCTTCTGATTCCCCTAATATTTCAACATCGTCGGCAAGGCGCAGGGGGGTTGTTTTTATTTTTTCTCTCTCTCTCTCTCTTCTCATTGCAGTATGATGATTCCTTTCCCCCCCACATATTCCGTTTTAACTTGCTTCATCGCTCTGCCGCTTCGCCTATGATATTGTGGTATTAGGGAGGGGGAGGTGAGTGAGTCAGAAGGAGGAGACTTGGAAACCATAATGAATGGCATGAAGGGGAGTCGCGGAGAAAGAGTCCAATATGAGGAGGATTAATAGAGGGAAAAACCCAAAAGGTGATGGGAGTGCAGTTTGGGAAAAAATTAAAAAGAATTCAAAATTGTTGGGCCATGTTCTTCGTTTCGACACACACACACAAATTTAATTATATATATATATATATATATATATATATATATATATATATAGAACTGGCGATGACGAATGTTAAAAACCGTAACATGGCCCTACCAGAAAGAGTTCAACATGTGGGTGAGAGTGACGTTTATACATTGGAGGACGGTAGGAGTTTGGGGGAAGAAGGGGGGGGGGGGGAGGAGGAAAAGAAAAGTAAAAAAAAATAGAAGCCTTTGAAATGAGGTGCTGTAGGAGGAGAACACTACAGGAACAACTGTAAAAATGAACTACCGTTTTAACGGTTCCTCGCCTAGGATCGGAAATTTGGCAAGTTTAAATAGATTGAGACTGCTGGAAAACATACGTACAGGGTGAGTAAGTAGTTCTTGGGCCTTCCACCCGCCTCGGGTCAGGTTTTTCTATATTTTGCCACGACGTTTCGATGGTTAACGTCTCTTCCATCATTGTCAAGTGAATGGTTCAAATAATTCTTAGGCCTTCCACCCGGGTACAGGTTCGTATTTAGGCACGACGTTTCGATGGCTAACGTCTCTTCCATCTTTGTCAAATAGTTCTTGGGCCTTCCACCCACCCCGGGTCTCGGTTTTCTATATTTTGCCACGACGTTTCGATGGTTAAGAGAGATCCCTCTTCCATCGAAACGTCGTGGCAAAATAAAAAAAACCCTGACCCCGGGTGGGTGGAAGGCCCAAGAACTATTTACTCGGAAGATTCACCCGGGAAAACTTACGACATTCTGTAACATACAGGGGGATTCGCTACCAGGCCGACAACCTTTCAGGGGAGGGGAGGGGTGGGGGGAAGACGAGTAGGGGTGGGGGGTGGGGGAGGAGGTCGCAAATGCCGTGTGGTGCGAAGGAGCAGAGAAAAAGGAAAAGAAAAAACAGCAACACATTAATAATGGGACAGAAAGAACATTTTTTATATTTTGGGAAGGTTTTACTGCAAAAGTAAGTCCAGAAGTCGTCAGGCAGGCCTGACAGCGGCGCTGCATGGAATTATTTACGTTCTGGAAGGTTCCTGTATCCTCCCCCTATGGGGTAATAAACGTATCCTTAATTAAATTCTTGTCCCGGGAATTTCAGCTACGCATGTCTCCTTAATTCAGTTCAGTTTGGACCCGGGAAGGGGGGGGAATTGGGGGGGACGATAGTAGGGGGTTAACAGCTACTCGTGACGCCCCCAGAATTATTTATTTTCAACCATAGTGCGTTGTGCGATGGGGGGGGGGCGGGGGAAAGCTGGAGCCATAAGCCACTGGAGGAGGTGAAAGGTTTCCAGGTATAGAAAGCTCCAGCCGTAACGTGGTCATCACGGAGCAATCCAGACAGGGATTATATGACTAATTGAACAGGTCCTGTTACCTTGTAAACATTAGGAGCGCGCGCAGTCACGACCCACTCGCTCAAATTACGTCATCACACGGGCGGCGGGGGCGGCGGCGGCGACTACTTATTTCTTCATGCTATAACTATATCAATTTGTTGTTGTTGCTGCTGCAGTTGTGATATTCCATAGTTTTCCAACGTCTTCTGTTCTTACCCAAAAGTGTGCATTTCTCTTCTATATTGTTTCTTTCTCCGTCCTCTATTAATCTACTTTGAAACTGTGAGACACCTACACTTTTTTTTTCCTTCAGATTTTCTTATTGTCATCGATTTGTTTTAATTCCTTTATCGAGATCCTTCATTTTCACAATCAAGAAGCTGCATCCTACTCTAGTTATTACGCTCGCCAAGTAGCGGAATTCCTTAAGGTCCTTCACAATATCACCTTCCCAATCTGACAGCCCTTGTTATTCCACCGTTTCCCATGCTACACTCCATCGCCTTGGTTTTCTCTCTATTAATCCTCATGCTGTACTCTTCCCTTCTCCAGGCCCACGTTGATGCCATTTATTATGGTTTCCAAGTCTTCCTCTGACTTTCCCCACAATGTCGTCGGAAACGTGTAGGGTTTATTTATTTCTTCTCCTTGCAGTATGATTCAATTTTTCCATATTCCGTTTTAACATTCTTCATCGCCTGTTCTATGTATATTAAATTTCCCTCGTTAATCCTCATATTGAACTCTTTCTCCAGGACTCCGTTTATGCAATTTATTATGGTTGTTTCCAAGTCTCCTTCTGATTCCCCTAATACTGCAATATCGTCGGCAAACCTTAAAGTTCTCATTTCTCATTTCTTCTCCTTCTTGCAGTATGATTCCTTTTCCATATTCCGTTTTAACGTTCTTCATCGCCTTTTCTATGTATATTTTATTTCCCTCCTTAACCCTCACATTGAACTCTTTCTCTTAGACTCCGTTCAATATTATTATGGTCTCCTTCTGATTCCCCTAATACTACAATTTCACCGGCAAAGCGTAAGGTTTTTATTTCTTCTCCTTCTTGCAGTATGATTCCATTTTTCCACATTCCGTTTTATCGTTCTTCATCGCCTGTTTTATATATATTATTTTACCTCCATCAATCCTTAGTATGGTCGCGACATACTGCTGCATCCTTGCCTTTAAACCTTTCTTGATAAATTTATATGGTGTCTTATTGGCCAGGTTTTTATTTTATTGTAAATTAAGTTAATTTCGCCGTGTATTTGTGACGCAGAGTTGAGGACACGTGGAAGGGAGTAACAGACCAAAAGAGAGGAGATCCGAGGAGGAGTTCCGCTGACCATCAGATGTATCCGCAGATGTTACGAATTCAGGTTATGTTATGGCGGCCATGTTGCGTAACCGCGTGGAGGAGCAACCAACCAAACTCTTGTAGATTCAGATCGCGCGTCATGCTGGACGTAAATCTCAGCAGAGACATCTGTCTGTCTGTCTGTCTGTCTGCTTCCGTGCAGGCTTTTGACGATATTGCGTCACGTGTCACGTCTTAACACACAGAGAGAGGCGCACGTGCTCACGCGGATTTCGTGAGGACCGAAAATGGCGGCCTGTGTGTGTGTAAATGAGTGTAATTCTGATTAGCGCGGGACTAATCGGTGACCTTTATGGCACAACCTTTAACACTCGCAGCTAGAATCCATACAACTACAAATATATAAACCTCCTGGAACCTCCTGAAACTGGGATATATTCACAGAGTGACTGCGGGGCTCACCTGATCATGTCGGGGATGCCTCCTGCACTCTCTCTGGGTACTTTTAATAAAGTTCTCACATGCCGAGACACCTTCACCTATTTTAGGAGGTATATGTACCGGGGTCAAAGACCTTGGGCATATGGCAAGAGTTGTCCGCTGATCCCATTGGATCAGTCTGCCAACTGCCTCCTGAAACTGTTGGAGGACACGGAGAAGGGAATGCTGCGACTCCACACACAGCAAACTCGTCTCCCGTCATTCATAGGGAAGGGCGTGAGAATAGTACAGCCGATGCCCCGTCCTACCTGATGCAGGTTTTTTCTAGGGTTTTACCCCTCTGCATCGCCTTTAGGTGAAACACCGCGAGTGGTAGGATCCTGAAACCATAACCCCGAAGGCCTTTTTTATTGCAGTGTTTCCCATACTACACTTCATCACCTCGGTTATCCCTCTGTTAATCTTCACATCGAACTGTTTCTCCGTGCCATTGATTGTGATTTCCAAGTCTTCATCTCTCTCTCTCTCTCTCTCTCTCTCTCTCCAGTCACGTTCAATTCTCCTCTAGCTGGAAGTGTTTTTAAATATCAGGTCCTCATTTTCCCATGACCATGGTCTTCATGGACGTCTCACCTGTGTCTAAGTAAATGTAATTTTATTTTCCGTGTGTGAATGTTTTCTTACTTAGAGAATGGAATTAATCCAGGATCTTTAGAAAATGATCGAGAGACAATGGAGTGAACGTCTTCCCGGCCCTGTGCATGCCGTGAGATTCTGTGAGATACTGGGAGAAACGTCCAGGACGACGTTAAGTTATTCCTTCCTCTTGCCCCCGCGCGCTCTGGTTGCGTTTCCCAATCTGATTACAGGAGGCGCGGTTATCTCATTCCAGCCTTTCCCTCCTCTCCTCTTCCTACCGTGTTCTGGCCTGGAGAGAGTCGCGCCGACTCCTCACAAACTATCAACTCAGCGAGGGAAACGAACTATCAACCTCGCTACTAGGAAAGTGACGGAGTGTCCCGCGACGTTCCGCTACGCAACTCTTGCATAAATTACCTCCAACAGTTACATAGCTAGATCAGTTCAAATTAGAAATTGGCCATTTCTCACTCCTAAATAGGACCACCAACGGCTGGAATAATTTACCTGTGGCAGGAGTGTTTATGGGGAAGGAAATCATCTCCAGGAAAATAAACTCAGGAAAAATCTAAAGTGTGAAGGGAAATGTGGATTATTTTGGAACAATTAAAACGCATATTCGAATTATCATTCAATGATAGAAGAAGAGGAGGAGGAGGTGGATAACGAAGAGTTGGGGGAGGGGGAAATTTAAGTTTTGACAGGGTCATTGCTGAAAGAAAACCTGAGTTATGGTAAAGGGCCAGGAATTGATAACATTCCAGCAGAGTTTGATAAGAGCATCGGGCGAAGAAGCTGTTCGGGATAGTTTGCGAAATATAGGAAACAGGGAGGCTGATTGAGCTGACAAAGGCTGAATTATTAGAAATTAGTAGGCCATCTTATGGCTAGACGCGATCATCAGTTCAAAGTAGAAATCCAAAAATAACAGATGTTGGCAAAATCTCACTGCTAAATAGGACCACCAACGACTGGAATAATTGTGGCCGGAGTGTTTATGGGGAAGGGAATTCTCTTCAGGAAAATAAACTCAGGAAAAATCTAAAAAGGAAAAAGTGTGAAGGGAAAAGTGGATTATTTTGGAACAATATAAACGCATATTCGAATAATCATTCAATGATAGAACATCCCACACGCCATCCCTAATCTGCATAGCGCATTCCATCCTTTGCATGCGTCTTCTGTTCACTTCCCCCTCTGATGCCAATTTTACAAGACTCTCGCGTCTTTAAACATGGCCTATTAATCTATCCTTTCTCTTGGTCAACGTCCTCCATATTGTTCCCCCTATTCTGTTAAGATCTTCCCTATCCACCCATCTCATTCTCCTATATCACACAAATTTCTATAGCAGCATGGGAAGGAAGGGATACGGAACGGTTACCCAGGGCTGTCGATAAGAACCATTTTCACTCCGACCTACGTCGTCGGCGTCGCCGCAATTGTTGCCAACGCACCGGAAAGACAATAAAGGAAACGAATATGGAGATTCGGCTGTCGCCCAGTTAGGCAAATTTCTCTCTCTCTCTCTCTCTCTCTCTCTCTCTCTCTATATATATATATATATATATATATAGTGTAACATGAAAGTTACACGCAACAATGCAGGCCAGCTTGCGAGTTGTAATTGTCGCAACTCGGGCCAACAACAATGGAGTCTGGCGAGACTCGAGTCAGTCGTCATGGGGTAGTGAAAGGAGAAAGACCACGCCCTCCTGTAGTGATAATTTTTCTCATGTTCTGAAATGGATTAAAGCTATTAAAATCCACTTTTTTGGTATTTTTATTAAAAAATACCTGGCGCCCAAAAAGCATTTAAATCCTCGAATACGGAGGAACGCCGGATCTTCCACAACGTATATACAGATATCTTTGTCTCCCTGTATCTCTCTCTATCTATCTCTATATCTATCTCTCTCAGTCTCTCTCTATCTCTCTGTCTCTCTCTTTATCTCTCTCTCTCTCTGTCGCCCTCTATATCTCTATATATCTGTCTCTCTCTCTCTATAAATATATATATATATATATATATATATATATATATATATATATTTGTCTTTGTCTCTCTCGCTCTCTATCACTCTCTATCTTCTCTATATCTCTCTCTGTCTCTCTCTTTGGCCCTCTCGGTCTCTCTCTCTCTCTCTGTCTCTCTCTCTGTCTCTCTTAAAAATACCCAAAGTCACCGAGTAAAAGCTCCAACAGAGACACAGGCAGCAGGACCGAGGACGACGTCATCATCAACAAGCCTAATTTCGACCCTTCCGCAACCTCAGCCGACGAAATAAGAGAAACTACTTAATTTGAGCGTTACGTCAGGTGATGAGGCTCCTTGGGATGGAAAGTTCACTGTCAACTCAGAGTCTCTGGCGAAACACCGAGGAGTCGTTCTCTAAGGACGCAGCAGAACAGGCGATGAAGGAACTAAAAACTGAATCATACTGCAAGGAGAAGAAATGAAATCCGTACGCTTTGCCGATGACATTGAAGTGTTATGGGAGTCAGAAGAAGACTTGGAAACCATAATAAATGGCGGCGTGAACGTGATCCAAAAGAAAGTGTTCAGTACGAGGAATAACAGAGGGAAAACCAAAGGTGATGGAGTGTAGTATGGGGAAACAGCGGAATAACAAAGGGTCTTAGTTGGCTAAACAATTGGCGACCTCCACCATATTTATTGTCGAACTTCTGATGAAATTTTTGTTACATGTTTTGACATTGTTGTGGTAAGTTTTTGTTTCAATTTTACCGTCCCTAATTTTCTGTACAATTTCCTCTACAAGGAGGAGGGGAAAAAAACCCCCTCAAGAATGAATAAAAACCCTTGCCGAAACGTCGTTTCACGTATTATTTTGTAAAAGAAGGTACGCAAAAGGTCATCAATTCTTTTATTATATACAACAGACGTTAAATTTATAACCTTTAGGAAAGGGTGTGAGGTTAGTAAGGGATATGTAGACGGAAGTTAAGGAATTCTCCCGCTTGGGGAGCAGCGTAATAACTAGGGATGGTAGAAGATTATAGTAGGCATAAAGAGTAGGATAGCAAGGAGGGGAAAGGAAAAGAAAAGAAGGCTTTGAAATGGGGTGCTGTAGGAGAATGAGATGAGGTGGATAGGGTAACTAACGAGGAAGATCGTAACAGAATAGGGGGAAGAGCGAACAATATGGAGGACGTTGACCAAGAGAAGGGATAGATTAAGAGGCCACGTTTTAAGGCAGGAGAAAGGGTGTTTTTTTTAAAAAAAAATTGTAGCCGAAACAGTTACGCGAATGTCCAAAAAATTAACTCACGGTAGAGATGTTCGATTTTTTCTTCTTTTTTTAAGTATTATGTTTATTTTTCATATGTTTACCTTATGGAATTATATATATATATATATATATATATATATAGAGAGAGAGAGAGAGAGAGAGAGAGAGAGTCTTGTAAAATTGGCACCAGAGGGGAAGTGAAAAAAAGACGCATGCAAAGGACGGAATGCGCTAAGCAGATTAACGAGGATATGGGATGTGCTTGTAATGTGGAAACGAAAAGACTTGGGACTGAATACCACAACAACACAGATGTCCCTTCATCTCCCCTTATAAAACCTCGAACCAATGACCGACTCACAGGGTTAATTGACTGCTGCTGGTCTCTATCCTTCAGGGCTGACAACTTAACACACACACACTTTTTTTTTCTTCCCACTTCCCCCTCCCCTCTTTCTCGTTTTCTGCTTACTCAATTTTGCCGGAGCGCAAAAAAAAGATGAGTCTGCAGAATCCCGGCGTCAGGTCCGTCAACATTTAATTTGTTCCTCCTCCTACATCGTCTTCGTTGTCGGATTTACGACTTCTATTATTTTATTTTCTCTCTTGCGAAAACATATTAATCTAAAAAAAAATATGTGTGTGTAATTGAAATGACTCTCCGCCAACAAGAGCAGTATAAGGAGAAGAGCAACAAGAAACGTCCTTTTTTATTCCTACAGCCGGCTGAAGGGATTTTTACCGCTCATCATCCATCAGTAATCTTCGACGTCGACGAATTGAAAAATTAGAGGAATACACAAGAGAAAAAAAATAGGGCGAATACACACTTGAGAAAAAAAATTAGAGGGAAACTACATGCATATTAGATACGAAAATAGGGCGGCAGAAAAAAAAATAGAAATGAGAGAATTCCGTAACCAGGAAGAACATGGTGTGTGACGTCAACCGCGCGCGTCACGTTTCCGCAGATACTGCGTGCGGCTGCAGCAGAGACCAAGAGACCACCAGAGATCATAACTGCAAAGGTGTTCGTTATCTCTGGCAACTGTTTACACTCTGAGGATTGTTTTTAAATTCCTTTCCCGGCTTCACACGCTTTCTAAATAAACACGGATATTAGATAATAGAATCGCGAATATATTATTTAGTGAAGAAGTTTCACTTTTTAATGCGCGGAAGTTGTGCCTGGGCTACCAACAATTCCTCCTCGTAACCGGAGGAGAAAGCTCCATAGTCGATCTGCCGCCATCTTGATTCAACCTCGCATTCACTAATCTAATCTCATTTCATTTCATTACGGCCTTTATTATGCTCAGTGTCAGAGTTGTTAAAAAAAATAATAAATATTTATAAAATAAAATAGAATAGAATAAATCCGTAACACAAACATTGTAAGAAATGGAAATAATTAGGCCTGTTATAGATACTCAAGAAAACAGGCTATTAGTGTAATTAGTGAATTTAAAAAAAATATATATATATGTCCGAGTTCATTTAACGACGAGAAACTTTCGGCATGTTTTCATTCCTTCTTCAGTTTATTTCTTCTTCCCACTCCCCCCTCCTCCCTTTTGAGGAAAATGTAACCATACGTCCCTTTAATTTGGATAAAGACTCCAATGGCTTTGGAAAAACCTGACGCGGAAATTAACCGTAACAAAGGTTCTGCAAAAAGTCATCAATTATTTAATTACACACAACAGACGTTAAATTTAAACCTTTAACAATCTTATTTCAAATCGATTCGCTTTATTTCGCACTTAAAATCCTACCTCAAAACAATCATAATTTTAATAAGTATCATAATTACCCATTGATGATTTAAAAATCAGCATTTTCTGTTCAATTGTTGTTATTTTTTTTAATAAAAAAATTTTTTTTTAAACATTAATCAATCATCACAACGTTTCGTCTCCCATTTTTAGACTTCTTCAGGTGAAAAAAAAATTAATATTAGCCGTACCTGGAGCCTAACACACACACACACACCGCGCGAGACGAAACGTTGTTGCAGTGGTTGATATATATATATATATACTAATTTAAGGAAATATACAAATAAGGAAAAATACAGAACCTAAGTTTTCTATTCTCTTTGCGGTTCCTTCCTCCTATGTGCTAATTTTCGTTAGTCCTTTTTTTTGCATCCGTGGGATATTATTAATTGTCCTGCATCTCTCTCTCTCAGCTTTCCTCCCAGCCTTATTCCGTATGGGTATAATTATGTATTTACTAAAAAATCTCGTGTTATTTTCCCTGTTTCGTAGATTTTGCAAACTAAATTATAATATGTCTTATTTATATTTAATTTTTTTTTAAAAAAAAATTATGACAATCCTTACCATTTGTCAATTCTATTTTTTTTTAATTTCAAGGCTTTCTTTACTATTTGTCAATTCTAAGTTTTTTTAATGTTATAATGGTACGCCTGAAGAAAAATTCCCTTCCCCTCTCCCCCCCCCCAAAAATAGTAACCAGACATCTCTTGACTTTGAATTACATTGACTCAAAATGATTTGGTCCTGTTATTTCTTTATCGTCGTCCTCACTTAAGACTTCCTCCTCCCCCCCTATTAACAGTTTACGTCAATTAAGTTATTCGCGTCGCAAGATCTTTAATTTAGCTTTCACCTTTTCTTCTTCTTCAAAATAAATTGATACCAATTTACCCCGACGGTGGTAAGCGCGGAGGGAGAGAAAAAACGACGATGACGTCTTCTTCACTTGCTGCTGCTTCGTCAAAGTTATAAACGAGAAAGGATAAAGAAGAAGAAGAAGAAAGTTAATCGCCGTGACTGATGGAAAGTGAAACGCGGGGGGAAAAATTAAAATTAATGGGTAAATGACTGTAATTACTGCTCTAATCGAACTTCTTCACAGCGAGTTAACGTTTCTCGGAGGTTCACGAAAACGGTTTCGGCTGCAGTCAGTGTTTTAAAAAAACACACACTTTCTTATCTTGTTCCTTTACATTTTCGGTATGTTTTATAGTCCTTTATTTTTTTTAAAAAAAAATAAGTCAATTAAGATTTTTTTAAATTTAATTAATTCCCTTGAAATAAATTATAACTACGGTTTAATAAAATTCAATTTTAAGTTATTTTAATTTTTTTTTCGCCGATAGCTACATAATTCCTCTATCTGCCCTTGTTTATTTACCCTGTCCAATTTAGCAGGATCCCTTAACCACATCCCTTCACAATCTAACCGGCCTTCGTTATCCCACTGTTTCCCATTACCTTTGGTTTTTTTCCCCCCTCTCTATTAATCCTAATGTCAACTCCTTCCTCCTGACTCTCCTCTAATCCTACAATATCGTCGGCAAAAGCGTAGGTTTTTTTTTTATTTCTTCTCCGTTGCACTACGATTCCTTTCCCACATTCCGTTTTAACATTCGTCATCGCCTGATCTATATATAATTAATTTCGTGTGTCGAAACGTTGAACATTTGCCCTCAACAATTTTTGGATTTAGAATTCTCGTTGTTTATTTTTTCCCAAACTACACTCAATTACCTTTGTGTTTGTTTTTCCCCCTCTATTAATCCTGATATTGAACTCTTTATCCAGGCTCACGTTCATGCCATTTATAATAGTTTCCTATTCTTCTCCTCCTGACTCTCCTATAATACTACAATATTTCTTCTCCTTGCTGTATGATTCATTTTCAATATTCCATTTTAAGTTTCTCCATCGCTTGTTTTATATATATATATATAAGTTAAAGACCGTGGTTTCTGCTTCCTTTTCTTCATATTCTATTCTAATTACCGCTTACAAGTCTCCTTTCTCGTTATTTTGATCCACAATTTTAATTGAAGATCAATAATGCTACGTACAATCCATGAAGAAAGTGATATATATATATATATTATTGTTACTAAGCTGCAGCTTTATACAAAGAAAATACAGACAAAACTCAAATACACTTACAAAAAGTTTACATTAAGGAAGAATTTTGACATGTAGTTTTTTTATCTGAAAAAGAAAGAAACGAGTCACACACACAAAAACATATATATATATATATATATATAATTCCATAAGGTAAACATGTGAAAAATTAACATAATACTTAAAAAAAAGAAGAAAAAATGGAACTTCTCTACAGTGAGTTAATTTTTTGGACATTCGCGTAACTGTTTCGGCTACAATTTTTTTTTTAAAAAAAACACTCTTTCTCTTATCTTGTTCCTTTATATTTTTTCGATCTGTTTTATAGTTGTTTTCTATTTTTCTTTAAAAAAAGAAGTCATTTAAGATTTTTTTTTGTAATTTAATAAATTCCCTCCTCGAAATTATGACTACGGTTTAATAAAATTCCATTTCAACCGTGTATAATTAACGATAAATTAAAAAAGAAGGGGCCAAAAAACGCAGTATTAAATATATAACTATTTTTTAAGGGATACAAAGAGGGGGGAGACTGAAATTTCGGCCAAAATCTGAAGAAGGGAAAAAAATTGGATTTTCTAATTTTTTTATATTAATTTGCCTATAATCCTTCCAGAACATACAGAAAAAAAACTTTTAATTGTATTTCGCCATTTTTAGAAAAGCGCTTAAGAGCAAATTAAAAACGATTCGATTGTAAATTAATAAATTGTTACTTTCTTCAGGAAAAAAAAGGGGGGGCGGGTTTTATCTGCTGCTTCTCCAAAAATTTTCTAAGCGTCACAAATATTAAGACATTTGTCTTCCATCTTTTTTCTACACAATCTACATGCTAACACCTTTTTTAAAATACAAGTGTTAGTTTTCTACTCGTTTAAGTAGTTTAGGGGATTTTTTTTTTCAAAGTGATGAAAAGTGCCAAATTTTTAAGTAAATTTTTTAGTAGAAAAAATCATTATTTTATTCCCCACACTTTTATTAGATTTCAAAAATAATATCCACCATTGTAAATGTAAAAAAAACTAATATATATATATTGAAGTACGTAACACACGAGAAATATTTTTCAAAAAGTGCCAAATTTACAAAAAATAATAATTTTTCAAAAATATCTCAAACCCCCCCAAAAAACACAAGTTTACAGAAACAAAATTTTGTACTGATTAACCTAACTCCTCGTGTAACCATGTAAATTATATACAATATTTTTTTTTTCATATTGAAATTGGCACAACTGAGAATCTGAAAAGATAATAGTTTTTATATATAAATAAATAAATTTTTTTGTACACTGCAACACACACGTGTGTTGATAAAACACGGAGATCAGTAATTTTTTTTTTCATTTACAGGGAATTACAATTTTCAGTCCCCTGTACGCGACGTTTCGTCTCCGTTTTGAGACATCTTCATGCTTACCACGAACAATACCGTAAATTGATTCTGAGTTCTACGAAACAATTTTGAATCTATATATATATATACATCGTATGTATTCTAATTTATTGCTAATATTTATGTGTGTGGTAAGCCCTGAAGAAGTCTCAAACTGGAGATGAAACGTCGTCGCTGACGTCGTTTTCCGGCTTTTATTGTAAATATTTAAGTCAGAAAATTACGACTGTTTCTTTTTAAAATAAAATAAATATTATTGTAATTGAGAGAGTAACACACGACAAAAAATTTTTCAAAAGTGCCAAATATTAAAAAAAAAATTTTTTTTCAAAAATATCTCAACCCCCAAAAAAAATCAAACAACAAGATTACAGAAACAAAATTTAGTACAGATTAACCTAACCCCCTCATGTATCCATGTAAATTACATACGATATTTTTTTTCATATTTTTTTTTGTTTTCATATGGAAATTGGCACAACTGAGAATCTGTAAAGATAATAGCTTTTATATATAAATAAATCAAATAATTTTTTTGGTACAGTGCAACACACACACACACACCATGTGTGTTGTTAAAACACGGCGGTCAGTAATTTTTACAGGGAATTACAATTTTTTTAGTCCCCACCCAACGTGTACGCGACGTTTCGTCTCCATTATGAGACATCTTCATGCTTACTGCGAATATTACTGTAAATTAATTCCCAGTTCTACGACACAATTTTCAATGTTTATATACGTATATATGGATAACACGGTTGAAAACTTACAAATTTAGGGATACATCGTACGTGTTTATATTGACCTTTTGTCTATATATATACATTTTCTTTTATTAATTGTGTACCTTATTTCGTTCATTTTTTAACGTATGACCGTATCCCATTTTTCCCCTCTCAATCGAGGAGAATAATGGAAACAACAACAAAAACAACAGTAAATCCACGTGTTATAAATTACGGTTAATACTTATGTTTGTAGTGAGCCCTGAAGATGTCTCGAAATGGAGATGAAACGTCGCTTTCCGGCTATTATTGTAAATATTTAAGTCAGAAAACTACGATATTGTAATTGAGAGAGCGAGGGTGAGAGTAAGAGTGTGACAGAGGTGAGAGTGTGGGAGACTCAGGCTCGGCGGATCACTGAGGGTCAAGGAGGAAGGGGAAGAAGAACAGCGACGCCCTTCACCACGATCTCTTCCAGTCAGTCAGGTCTGTTGGATGTTGTTCGCCTTTCTCGCTCTCCATCCCTTAAAAGTGACTGACGGACGGACGGAACGTGAGAAACGGTTCACGCTCACACGCGGGAGAGAGAGAGAAACCTTCGACCTCCCTCACTACCTCTACAGGAGAAAATAACTACTAGAACACATCAACTACAGTCCGTTAGACGCGAAGGCAAATAGGCAACAACTTAAAAAATCACAATTAACTACTGTCAAATTGGTTCAAATAATTTTTAACTCGCAGCGACTTTAGAGACGACTAATTATATAGCCTGGGGCCGATTCCCAATTCCCTTGATATATGGGCGCTGCGGGAGTTTTCTCGCAGGCATTGCTTAATCCCAGAGTGACTGCGGGGCTTACCACCTGATCATGTCGGGAATGCCTCCTGCACTCTCTCTGGGTACTTTTTATCAAAGTTCTCATATGCCGAGACACCTTCACCTATTTTAGGAGGTATATGTACTGGGGTCAAAGACCTTGGGCATAATATGGCAAGAGTTGTCCGCTGCTCCCATTGGATCAGTCGAGGGGCCAACTGCCTCCTGAAACTCGGTTGGAGACACACGGAGAAGGGAATGCTGCGACCCTACCACAGCAAGACTCGTCTCCCGTCATTCGGAAGGGCGTGAGAATAGTAGCCCCAATGCCCGACCTACCTGATGCAGGTTTTCTAGGGTTTTCCCTGCATCTCTTTAGGTGAAACACCGGGTAGGATCCTTAAACCATAGCCCGGGGGCCCTGGTTAACCCTGGGCTACCTTGCTCAACCTTCCGCATCCCCCCTTTTTCAGGATCACCCTCATGTAGCCTGTTAACTCCCCCAAAAAGATATAAAAAAGAACTGATTATTTCAAAAGGCGCTTCACCCAATAGTGACTTCGGGGGCTCACCACCTGATGATGTCGGGGATGCCTCTTGCACCCTCTCTCTCTCTCTCTCTCTGGGTATTTTTTTTAATCAAAGTTCTCACATGCCCGAGACACCTTCACCTATTTTTAGGAGGTATATGCACCGGGGTGGTCCAAGACCTTTGGGCAAGAGTCGTCCGGCTGATCCCCCACATTGGATCAGCCGAGGGGCCAACACTGACCTCCTGAAACTCGGGCGGAGAACACACACATGGAGAAGGGAATGCTGCGAATGAGATGAGGTGGACAGAATCACAAACGAGGAATAGGTTGGGCGGGGGGAAGAAAGCGAAACAATATAGAGGAAGTTGATTAGGACAAGGGACAGATTAATAAGCCGGGTTTTTTAAGAAAAGATTTTTTTTTTGAAAAGGAACACAATGGTCTGAAGACAGCGGCAGAAAATGGCCGCGGAAACGTTGTGTTCTTTTAAGAAAACTCTTGTCCCGGTTGGTTGACCGTGAAGATTTAATCCGAACGCGGAAGAAGTTGACTAAAAGAAGAGGAATAGATTCATAAGTCCACGTTTTAAGACTCGAGGGTCTTGTAAAATTAGCATCAGAGAGAAGTGTGTGTGTGTGTGTCAGGGGTAAGAACAGAAGAGGGAGGGACAAGGATGGAATACTCTAATTATATCAGGGACGGATGCGGGTCGTGATAGTTACACGGAAATGAAAAGGCTTGCGCAAGATAGGTCAGCATGGTGGGTTTCATCAGACTAGTCTTAGTACTGAACACCGCATAAACAACAACTTTTTTTATTTTACCAGAATTACGCTGATAAGTGGTATAGGAACGCCTAATAGGACTTTTTAACTAGGAAACGCGGCAGTTCCAGTGGATTTATAAATAATTACGTTAATATCTACTGAACGCTGCGAGATATCGAAATGTAAATTTAACTTAAAATTCCCATCTGTCCCTGAAAATTTTTCACTGAAATCCGTCAAGCCGTTTCCGAGCCGTAATAAACCTTTTTAGAGACTTCGAGGCCCGTAGACGAGGAGAATTAATATCATCGAAATGAAATATGGACGAACGTTTAAGATAAATTTCCTGATTTTAAACGCCTCAAATTTATTTTTATTGAAATCCGTTGAGCCCGTTTCGGAGGCTGTTCGAGACAAACATACGGACAGACAGACAGACACTCTAATTGTTTTTATTTGCGTAGATTAAGAGGTTAAAGAAGTCCGTAGCACGTGAGTGCAGAGGACGAGGATCGAAGTGAAGTTGTTAAGCCTTTCAGAGGGTAAAAGGGGGTGGTTGAGAAATCTTGCACCGGTCAGCGCTTGTAACAGTTTGTACAATTTTCGTCGCGACTGAGGCGACTTTACCGTTGCGATGAGAGATTTTGAGGTTACCAAGTGAGGAGGCAGCAGCAGCAGCCTTTCTCCTTTGGGTTAATGAGCTTCGTTCTCTCTCACACAATGGCTGTCGAGGCTGACGGTGCGACTCTGATGGGAACACAAGTCGCCTGCAAGTTCCACACGGAAGACGCTCATTGTACAAGGGGAGGGGGAACAGTCTTTGCAAATACCGCGTCTTCTGCTCTTCAATCCTTGGTTTTTATTATCGAGTAAAACACTTTTCGACCAATTTCAGATCTTATGTTTTATTCACAACACGTGTATCATGGTGGAAGTCCCGATCAGTCAGTAATAGCAGAAGAAGAGGAGGTGGATGACGACGACTTTGGGGACAAAATTTCGCAGGGCCATGGCTGAAAGACCTGAGTTATGGTAAAGTGCCAGGAATCGATAACATTCCAAGTGCCCAGGAATTGATAACATTCCAGCAGAGTTTGTTAAGAGCATCGGGTGGGCGGAGAAAGAAGCAGTAACATGGCTCTTCGGGGACAGTTAGCGAAATATAGGAAACAGGGAGAATCCCCAGAAGATTTTTATTAAAAACATATAATTAAACCCCTGACGAAGAGAAGACTGCGGTATGATAGATGCGAACAGCACAGGACAATTAGTTGGGCATGCAAAATATTACAGAAAATAGTATGTAGGAGGATGGAACGTTAAAATAAGAATGCAAGTTACGAGAAGATCAGTTTTTCGATTTTAGGAAGAATGTACAGGGACAAGAGAAGCAATATTGACTCTGCGATTAATTTTAGAAGACAGGATAAGGAAAATAAAAAAAAACCGGCCTAGGTTCATGGCATTTGTAGATTTAGAAAAAGCGTTTGATAACATGAACTGGAACACACTATTAAGGATTTTGATAGAGCACCGAAATAAAGTATCGAGAAGGGAGGCTTATACATAACCTCTAGAAGAAGACAGGCAGCGGTAATAAGAATAGAAGAACAAGAAAATAATATCGTAAAACGAGAAAGGAGTAAGACAAGAATGAAGTCAATGCCGTTTAACTTATATATATAACAGGCGATGAACAAAGTTAAAACTGAAGGTGGAAAAGGAATCGGACTGCAAGGAGAAGTAATTAAAACCCCTAAGATTTGCTGACGATAATGTAGTATTACGGGAGTCAGAAGGAGACTTGGAAAACCATAATAAATGGCACGAACGTGGTCCTGGAGGAAGAGTACAGCATGAGGATTAATAGAGGGAAAACTGAGGTAATGGAGTGTAGTAACTGGAATAACAAAGGGGAAGGGATATTTAGACGGTAGCTAAGGAATCTAGGGATGGTAGAAGAGTACAGTAGAAAAAAAGAGAAGGATAGCACAGGCAAGGAAGACTTCGGCGAAAAAGAGGGATTTACTTACAGGTAATATCAGTATGAATATTAGGAAATCGTTTCTGAAAATGTTGGTATGAATCGTGGGCGTTATATGAGTGGGATGCGAAACGTGGACGGTAGGAGTTTGGGGGGAAAGGAAAAGAATAGAAACCTTTGAAATGTGGATGCTATAGGAGAATGACGAGGTGGATAGAATCACAAACGAGGAAGTTCTAAACAGAATAGGGGAAAAGCGAACAATATGGAGGAAAATAACCCAAGAGAAGGGATAGATTAATAGGCCACGTTTTAGGGCACGAGGGTCTCGTAAAATTACCATTAGAGGGAAGTGTGTGAGGTACAGATTCCATAGTAGTTAATTTCGGAACGTTGACCCAATTTGAGGAAAAAAAAAGTTGCGTTTCTGTAAATTAGGGGGTGATGATGTGTGATGATGACGTCACCTTTCTCTCTGTCTGTCTGTATTTATTCTGCTGGAGCTGTTCAGCACTGATGTCGAAGGCCACACACACACACACACACATGTTATATTGACTGCTGCACTCTTCTCAACAGTTACGCAATCAACCTACTTTGCATCATCCGCGTTGATCTCCGTCCTTGACTCGCTTCTCGTCCAATAAACTCAGGCAAGTTGTTCACACGACGTCGGCGCCGAATCCCACTGTTCCTACTTTTTATTTTTTTCCCCGACTGGAAAACCCCCCAATAACGCGGGCCTTTTTCCAGTTTCATCAACATTTTAAAAAAAAATTAAAAACAAAAAATATACACATTTAATGAGTTTAAGTCAATTATTAGGGAAACCATTGCTAAAAATGTTTGTATGGTGCGTGGCGTTATATGAGGGTGCGAAACGTGGACGATGATAGGAGTGCGGGGGAAAGGAAAAGAATAGAAGCCTTTGAAGTGTGGTGCTGCTGCTGTAGGAGAATGAGATGATGAGGGTGGAACAGAGTAACTAACCACGGAAGTATTAAAGAGAATAGGGGGAAGAGAGAACAATATGGCTGGACGATGACTAAGAGAAGGGATAGATATTAATAGGCCACGTTTTTATTCCTCCTTCTTCAGGGGTTTTCCCACCCCCCCACTCCCTGTACAGTAAATTAACCCTAGGGACGGTAAATTGAAACATATATTTGTTTTTTTTTACAGACATGTATGGAAACAAAACTTACCACAACAACAATTTCAAAACACGACCAAAAGTCCGACAAAATGGCGGAGGTCGTCAATAGTTTAATTAAGTAAGACCCTTTGTTTAATTAATTAGGTTTTCCCTGTTATTATTCTTTCTTGTAGAGTAGATTAGCCAGGGAAGTGACAGCAAGAGGTCATGAGCGTCATTTAGGACGCGGTTACGAAAGGTTATAAGGGAAAGGACGATGACCACGCCCGGCCAGGTAACAGGCGTAATTACCCCGCGGACGGATAATTGCAGCGCGTACCATTACGCAGGAGTTACATCCTGCTGACAGAGTGACTGCGGGGACACACCTGATTTACGTCGGGAATGCCCCTTGCTCTCTCTCTCTCTCTCTCTCTCTGGGTATTTCTTTTTATCAAAGTTCTCATATGCCGAGACACATTCACCTAATTTTAGGAGGTATATGCACTGAGGTCGAAGACCTTTGGGCCTATGGCGAGAGTTGTCCGCTGATCCCATTGGATCAGTCGGGGCGGCCAACTGCCTCCTGAAACTCGGGTGGAGACACACGGAGAAGGGAATGCTGCGACCTCCCCACCACAGCAAACTCGTCTCCCGTCATTCAAAGGGAACGGCGTGAGAATAGTAGCCCAGCAATGCCCCCCCGACCTACCTGATGCAGGTTTTCTAGGGTGGTTTTCCCCTGCGTCACTTTTAGGTGAAACACCGCGAGTGGTAGGATCCTTAAACCATAGCCCCAAGGGCCCCCCTAGTTTAACCCTTGGCTACCTTGTTCTACCTTCCGCATTCCTTCCCTCCTTTTTTTTCAATTCCCTTCCTATGCTATTAAAGGGGAGTTGCCTGTTTTAGGATCACCCTAATGTAGCCTGTTAACCCCCTCCGCCCCGCTCCCAAAAAAAAGAAAGGATATGTTACAAATTACCATTTGTTTAATATATAAATTTTTTTATTATTATTATTCACATAAAAACTTTTATCATATTGATTTTTAGTTGCGACAATAATTGATACATTACACAGAATAGTGAATACAAAATTATAGTAACGTATATAATTAACATTTAGGCATGTCTCGGGTAGGTTAATCTATTGATTAGCAGAACGGGTTTAGGGTTTATTTATTTTTGTGAGATTTATAAATGAAGTAATTATTTATATTATCTGAATTAAGTAAGAGACAAAGAGTAGCCAAAAAATTAGAAATGGGAAAAAAAGTAATTAGAATACTTTAAAAAGGTTAACCCCCCGAAGAAAAACGAGTTACATCCGTTCACGCGTTCCGGGGAATTTCTGGATGGGGTTCGAGACGGAAACTGCGGCCAGGTATCACACCACACATGGGAAACAGGGGAAAAATAACCCGGTAGAGTTGCTTCTTTCTGTGGAAGGCGACAATTTGTTGGGCCTGAGATAATTGTTTCCTTGTTTTTGAGAGAGTGAGTGTCCACGTGGATATGGACCGAGTTGTACCTCCTTTTGGGCAGTATTTGGTGAGAGTAGCCGACAGCAGCGCCTCGCCGCGCCTTGGGCAAACCAATTTCGCAAGACAAGCACAAACTTTCTTTGAGCCCAAGAAGGTGGTTTCTGGATGAGTGACGCTCACTCGCCGAATCCTCACTCAAACGCGAAGGGCAAACAACGCGCCTCAGAGCGATGACGTGGAACCACTCAGTCCTGCAGCGTCAGGGGAAACATCCCGCAACAATAAATAATATTGGATACGACTCTTTGTCCTGTAACTAGTGTTGTTGTTGTTGTGGTAGTATTCGCTCCTAAGACTGGTCTGACGCGACACTCCATGCCGACCTATATTGCGCAAGCCGTTTCATTCCCGCATAACTCACACATGCTACATTTTCCCTAATCCACTAACCGTTCTGCTGTGTGGTCTTCGACCATACGTGAGCAACCGCTCCAAAAGAATAAATACAGGCTCACACAGAGAGAGAGACAGAGAGGAAGAGAGAAGAGAGAGAGAGAAGAGAGAGACATAATGAGAGACAGAGAGATAGAGAGACAGAGAGAGACACAGAGAGAGGGACAGAGAGAGACACAGAGACAGAGAGAGACAGAGAGAGACAGAGACAGAGAGAGACACAGAGAGAGGGACAGAGAGAGACATAATGAGAGACAGAGAGATAGAGAGAGACAGACATAGAGAGAGATAGAGACAGAGAGAGATAGATAGAGAGGGATAGAGAGAGATAGAGACAGAGATAGAGAGACAGAGAGAGAAGAGAAAAGAGAGAAGAGAAAGAGCGAGAGAGTGAGAGAAAGGTAACGTCATCACCACACATCATCCCCTAATTTACAGAAACGCACCTTTTTTTTCTCAAATTGGGTCAGCGTTCCGAAATCAACGACTATGGAAACACACACACACTCTTCCCTCTAATGGTAATTTTACGAGACCCTCGTGCCCTTAAATCGTTGGCCTATTAATCTATCCCTTCTCTTGGGTTATTTTCCTCCATATTGTTCGCTTCTTTTTCCCCCTATTATGTTTATAACTTCCTGGACTAGTTACCTTATCCACCCATGTGATTCTCCTTTAGCTCCACATTTCTAACGCCTCTATTCTTTTCCTTTCCACCCAACTCCTATCGACCACGTTTCGCACCCAACATAACGCCCACGCTGCGTACGGACATTTTTTTTTAGCAACGATTTTTCTAGGGATGGTAGAAGAGCGCAGTGGACATAAATAAGGAGTAGGATTGAGCACACGCAGGCAAGGAAGAGGGATTTTACTTACGGCTAATATAAGTGTGAACATTAGGAATTCGTTGCTGAAAATGTTTGTGTGGAGCGTCGTGGGCGTTATATATAGGAGGGGTGCGAAACGTGGACGGTAGGAGGTTGGGGATGGGGAGGGGGAAAGGAAAAGAATGGAAGCCTTTGAAATGTGGTGCTGTAGGAGGAATGAGATGGATAGTGGATAGAATCACAATCGTGAAAGATTGTCTGTCTGTCAGCGAATCACCATGTATGTCGTAAGTTTTCCCCAGGTCTATATTTAGAGTTACGTCATCAGGGTCCTGTGAATGAGAATGTGCTATCGTGACGCTCCGCTCTCTTCACAGAGGCGCGAGGATGACTAGGCTGAGAGCGTCGGAAAGCTTTAAGAGCAAAGTGGACCACAGCGGCAGATGCGCTTCCTCCCTCAGCATCTGGCACACTCACTCACCACGGATCAGGGTCAATACAACTCCTCGAAAGCCTCGCCAGCTTTATTATCCTGTCCAGACAAGCTCATTCATATTACTTACAGATAACCCCCACCCTTTCACGATCCTTCCCCTATTCATCATTTCATCCTTCCATCCATCCACCATTTTAATAACAACAGTTAATTTCACCTCATCTTTCTCCACCAAACAGGTACAAAACTTAAAAGATCATCAAAGGAAAAAAATTTCCATTTAATCGATTTTACTCTTTTAAAGACTGAACAGCCTACCTCCTGTAGTGTAGTGGTTGGCCAAGCTTCTAGTCGCTGCCTCACAAACCCACAGGGAAGTCCCCGGGTTCGAATCCTGGCAAGGGCATGGATGTCTGTCGGAGGATCGATACGCTGGCTGACCCACGTGTCACTCGGAACAACGACGACAGTCCGCAGTCGACTCGGTAGGCCCGGGCCCTCAATTGGGTTGCAGAGCCACGGAAGGAAGGGAGGAAGGAAAGGAGGAAAGACCCAACTACTACATTTGTAATAAATAAAAAGACGGCCAAAAAGTCAGCATTGAGATATAAAAATATCGCTAATTGCCCGCGACGTTTCGTCACCACCTCGAGACGTCCTCAGGCTTGAAATTTTCGCAGTACATCTTCATGTTTACCCCTTGACTCCCTCAGCCGATGAGATCATTGAATTTACAAGTAAATGAATTTGGCGTCGCTCATGGACCATCTTCGGCCCCTGACGGTTAAAGGTGATGCAGTAACAATGAGATACTCTATTTTATATACTAATAATATCCTTACTATTCGTCTCTCTCTCTCTCTCTCTCTCTCTCTCTCTCTCTCTCTCTTTCACCTTCCACACATCTTAGGAGATCCTGATAACCCGTCAGTAAATTCGCCTCGCATTCGACCAGCATCCTATTTCTTATTTGCCTACGCTGTCTATTCTACAATCTATCCCTAATGATAGGAGGTGAATACATGGATCAGGTCTATCGCAATTACAATAATAATCCCCTTTCCATCAACAACTGCAACACTCTATTAACGATTTCGAGGAGCACTGGGGGGATAAAAAAAAATAGAGAACTAGAGGCTTATGCACAAATAGAAGATCAGGGAAAAAATAATTAGAAATCAAAAGAAAGGAGTAAGCCGAGGAGGATGCAGCAGCCTGTTTAACTCACATATATAGGACAGGGCGATGAAGAAAGGTAAAAAAAACGGATAATCGGGAAAGGAATCACGCTGCAAGGAGGAGAACGAACGAACGAAAGCCCCAACGCTTTGGCAAAATACACGACGTTTCGTCTCCCTTTTCAGACCTCTTCGGGCACGCTACAAAAGTTGGGTTACGTGTTGATACTACTATGTTATAATCTTCTTTTTTTTATAAATGTATATAAAACATTGTTCAAAACTTACGACTTCAGCGACTCACGACTCCCTGACAAGAAAACGCTCCTCCAATTCACCTTCTAATTTAAAATGTTCTCCCCACTTTTGTGTTTTTCTACGTATTTATGTTGTCATTTTTAATTTTGACCTCATTTCCAGTATTTTTTTTATAATTAAACGTTCTCCTCATTTATGTTTCCCTACGGAATTTCGTTCTCATTTCTCTAATTTTGATATTTAATCTTCCCCATTTTTTTCCTTATTTTATTTTTCCTACGGATTTTTTATTTTTTCATCCTCACTTCTTTATTCCTTATTTAAATATTTCTTCTCATTTCCGTATTTTTATGATTTTCAGTTTCTTCTTAGTTATTTTTCAATTTATTCCTTATTTCAATATTTCTTCTCATTTCCGTATTTTTATGATTTTCAGTTTCTTCTTAGTTATTTTTCAATTTATTCCTTATTTAAATATTTCTTCTCATTTCCGTATTTTTATGATTTTCAGTTTCTTCTTAGTTATTTTTCAATTTATTCCTTATTTAAATATTTCTTCTCATTTCCGTATTTTTATTTTTAGTTCTTCTAGTTTTTTCATTTATTCCTTATTCATATTTCTCATTTCGTTTTTATGATTTTCAGTTCTTCTTAGTTATTTTTCAATTTTATTAAATATTTCTTCTCATTTCCGTATTTTTATGATTTTCAGTTTCTTCTTAGTTATTTTTCAATTTATTCCTTATTTAAATATTTCTTCTCATTTCCGTATTTTTATGATTTTCAGTTTCTTCTTAGTTATTTTTCAATTTATTCAATTTCTTTCTTATTTCTGTCCGTTTTTCTCTTTTATCCCACTCCCGTTTCAGCAGTTCGTTTCATTTAATTTTTTTTTTATTTTCTCATTTCTGTATTTTTCCTCTCTTATTTAATCTTCTGGGGATTTTAGTATTTTTATGGTCTGTTACGCTCTGTTCCTGGTCACTTTATTATTTTGTGTTAAGAATCCTCGTCTCTGAAAAGGAAGTAAGTAAACCAACCCTGCTTATGTGGCTTACTCGGCCGCCAGAGAGATTAACGAGTGAGTAAAGTGAATCTCCGCAACTCCTTTCACTCTGCGGCCTTCTTGATTCGGCGCCTCGGGTCACTGACCTCCCTCTTCCTCCCCCCCCCCCCACTTCCACAGCCTTCTAGTTGTTCCTCATAGAAAAGATTATCTGTGGTCCATTTATTTATTGAAATGGGGAAAAATAAAAGGGGCTTCGTATGTTAAATTATGGCCTTTGATAATAAATGAAACACAGATGCGCACTTAATTAACCTTGTATTTCAATATCCTTGGTATTAATTGATGATGACGTTTCGTTTATTATTATTATTACAGCCTGTAACAATAACCACGGATGTTTTAATTACGCATAGACTAATCCAGAGATATCGCAACGAGAGAAAACGTTTTCCCTCCCAAGTCCTGTTGTAATTCACTTTGCTTGTTATTTAATTATTTTCCCCCCTACCAAGGCGCGTGTTTACTTTTACGACTCTCTTTAGGAAGGACAACATCCATTAACTCGTTCATCGTTTATCCATTTACCACGCTTTCCTAGCAGCAGCAGCAGCAGAATCGCCACCACGCGTGACCAAGATGGCCGCAATAACAAGAACTAACTAACCTAAGCGGTTTAATTTTCCGTTGCAAAGTGTTTACAAAATTCATGTCCCCCACACATCTCTTTTCCCCTTCTCCCTCCTGCCCCGGCCACCCCGCAAATTAAATTTTTAATAAATCGCAAAACACGCATCTGACCAAGGAGGCCTTCATAAGGGCGTTATTCCACTGTTCTACCCACTTGCCATTTCTCTCTCTCTCTCTCTCTCTCTCTCTCTCTCTCTCTCTCTCTCTCTCTCTCTCTCTCTCTCAATTTATCAATAGCGCTGTTTCCTTTTGCGTTGCTTCAAATAGAGTCACCTAAACGTTTCCCGCTTCAGAGGGTTTCCAAAATCCTACCTCACGTAAATTCCTCCGCCAGTCTCCCTCACGTTGTCCCCTTTTTTTCAACAAGAAGAAACCGGGTCGGACTATTTCTTCCGCAAAAAAAAAATATTTCTCTGTCGTTATTTATTTATTAATTCAAATTAGCTAATTACATAATCTCAATTCTATTTTCCTACATAATACTAAAAAACGACGTATTATTATTATTATTAGCCCAAATTCACTCTTTACATTTATTCAGCCTTTTTAAAACACTAACTTTAAACTGTTTTTAAACACATTTATACTTTTGTTGTCCTTAACAGCTACTAAACCTTTATAAAACAAAAAAGCTCGAATTTTTTTGTACTTTTTAAATTTAAGTGTCGCATATAAACAGTTTCCCAACCTCCTTGGTGTACCTCTAAATTTCTTTTTATAAAAATACGTTGAAATAATCTGGTAATTGTCCCTTATCTATTTTATGAATAAAATAAAAACAAAATCATCATACAGAAGAATTTGGTCCTTAACACATATCAATTATTATTTATTTTGCATATCCTTAATCCTCATTTAAATCCTCTGTTCCATATCACTTCTATTTTCCACTTTCACAAAATAACAAAGAATGACAAAAAAATATGCAGACCTTCGACGAGGTCTTCATATATTTTTTTGGGGGGGAAAGAAACGTTCCCGCACGTTTCAAAAACCAAATTCTTTTTCTCCTGCTCGGTATAAAATCAGCTAAACTACTTTTTGTGTCTGTCTGAAGTGACAAATAAACATTGAGGGAATTAATTTCTGTTTTTTTTAAAAAAAAAAATTCTACTTCTTTTCCGAGTAAAGAAAGATAAAAGGATAGACGGGAAGCAAATCTGATCGGAGAAACCAAACAAAAGAGACGCAGAGACGCGTCTAGCTCCTGTATCATCCTTTTTAATTTTTCTTACTATACTATTAAAGGGGTTGTTATGATACGGTGGAACCATAAAAAACTCTCTCTCTCTCTCTCTGTCTCTCGTATTCCACGTGGTAGTTGGTCAATGCTGAGAGGCGCATGATCCGGGGTCAACAACTGCCGCGTAATGGAGACAAAAAATGCTGCTGCATCCCCACAAGAAACCGATGCTCCAGTCATCCACAGGATAAGTATCGAGTGGCTGGTGTTCCTATAGCATTTCCCTGCATAACCTTTAGGCTATTTCCGTGGGTACGATCCTTAAACTGCAAGTCCGGGGCCCTAGTTAACCTCTTGTCAGCCTCCCTCTCGCTCCTGTATCATTCTTTTTAAATTTTCTTCCTATACTATTAAAGGGGTTGCTATGATACGGTTATCTGTGTCGTAATCCAGGTTGTAGTTGGTCAATGCAGGAGAGGCGCATGATCCGGGGTCAACAGCTGTCGTTTAATGAGAGACAAAAAATGCTGCCGCAGCCTCACAAGAAACCGAGCTTCAGTCATGCACAGGTTAAGTATCGAGCTTCTGGTGTTCCTAGAGCCTTCCCCTGCGTCACCTATAGGTGAATTCCGTGGGTACGATCCTTAAACTACAAATCGGGGACCCTAGTTAACCTCTTGTCAGCCTCCCTCTCACTCCTTTATCAACCTTTTTAAATATTAAAGGGGTTGCTATGATACGGTTATCTGTGTCGTAATCCAGGTTGTAGTTGGTCAATGCGGAGAGGCGCATGATCCGGGGTCAGCAGCTGTCACGTAAAAGAGCCAAAAATGCTGCTGCATCCCGACAAGAAACCGAGCTTCAGCCATCCACAGGATAAGTATCGAGTGGCTGGTGTTCCTAGAGTCTTTCCCCTATAGGATACGATCAGCCTAATCATGTGCAGTTCCGCCTTTACTGTGATTAATCCGTGTGTGTATCCGCCGTGACTCGTCGAGCGCACTAATGGCGGCAGGCGTGCACGTGCCCCACGCTATATAGAGACAGCAGCGCCCCTCTCCTCGGCCACTGGTCGATCACACGACCGAGGCAAGTAGGCCGGCGCTCTTTTCCTTTTCTTGTTCCTTTTTCTTTTTCTTTTTTCTGTGTGTGAGCGCATCTTCCCAGTGCTGACAACTTTCCCAGAGCGCATCGCCGCCGTCGTTGTCTGGCCTCGGGCCAACTTGGATGAAAGTCAAATCCCCATGGCGCGCGGCGGCGGCGGCGGCCTTGCCAGGTCACACACACACACACATGGAGACTCTATCAGCCGCCTCCGTTCTTCCAAAACAACTTTCTTTACCCGTCTTGCTTTCTCCCAGATACGATACGGCACGGTGAGGTGAGGCACAGTGAGGTACGTCGACCTTGGTCCTGCGACTCCGAAAAAAAAAATTAGTTGGACCATAAAACTTGGCGGGTAGACGCCAAAATTACGTCACAGGTCAACGGCTGAGAAAAATCAACGGCGAAGATAAAAAGGAAATATACAGGACGACCCTGCTACAGTCCTTGTCGGGGGAAACCATCCATCTACTGTTATAGACACCAAACCACATGCAGGTTTCCGCTGGGAACCGCTGACTCGTCTCTGCGGAACAAACTCGTTTTTAATCATGTTGCCTATCTGCCCCACTGTTCGCATTAACCTGCCACCAGCTGGTTTCTCTCTCTTCTTCTTCTTCTTCTCTCTCCAATGGCTCAACAGACCATTTGAGGGCCTAGGCCTACCGAGGTGGCTGCGGGTGATACGTGTGGTCAGTGTATCAATTCCCCCAGCAGCAGCAGCCTTTAATCCCGGTCCCCAGCGACCATGACGACACAGACAGACATCCATCCAGGAAGCCCATGCCCAGGATTCGAACCCGGGAGTTGTGAGGCAGCAACGCTAGAGGCTCGCTAGCCACTACACCACAGGAGGTCGGCGCTGGTTTCTCTACCGTTATTAATATTATTAACATTATACAGTTTTAAAGAGTCTTGAGTTACTCTGTTGCCCTTCTTCAATTCAGATATTCCACTGTTTCCCATACTGCACTCCATCACCTTGGTTTTCCCCATCTATTAATCCTCATATTGAACTCTTCCTCCAGGACCACGTTCGTCCCATTTATTGTGGTTTCCATGTCTTCTCCTGACTCCCCTAATACTACAATATTATCGGAAAACCGTAGGGTTGTTATTTCTTCTCCTTCCAGTATGATTCCTTTTTAACTTTCTTCATAGCCTGTTCTTCCGTCTGAATATTCCTTCCCAATCTAACAGCCTTTGTTATTCCACTTACTACACTCCATTACCTCAGTTTTCCCCCTCTATTAATCCTCATATTGAACTCTTTTCTCCAGGACCACGTTCATGCCATTTATTATGGTTTCCAAGTCTTCTTCTAGTACAATATCGTCGGCAAAGCGTAAGGGTTTTCATTTCTTCTCCTTCTTGCAGTGTGATTCATTTTTCCATATTCCGTTTAATCGTTCTTCATCGCCTGTTCCATATATATATTAAATTTCCCTCCGTTAATCCTCATATTCAACTCTTTTCTCCAGGACTCCGTTCATGCTATTTATTGTGGTTTCCAAGTCTCCTTCTGGTTCCCCTAATACTGCAATGTCGTCGGTAAAGCGTAAGGTTCTCATTTATTCTCCTTCTTGAGGAAAATTACTTTCTCCATATTCCGTTTTTCCGTTCTTCATCGCCTGTTCTATATATATAAGTAAAACAGTTATTATCGCTTCCGTCTGAATATCCCTGTTCCAATCTAACAGCCTTTGTTTTACTACACTCCATTACCTCAGTTTTCCCCCTCTATTAATCCTCATACTGACCTCTTTTCTCCAGGACCACGTTCATGCAATTTATTATGGTTTCCAAGTTTTCTTCTGATTCCCCTAATACTACAATATCTCGGCAAAGCGTAAGGTTCTTATTTCTTCTCCTTCTTGCAGTACGATTCCTTTTTCCATATTCCGTTTTATCGTTCTTCTTCGTCTGTTCTATATTTATATAAAAGTAAAACAGCATGGGTGACAGACTGCTGCATCCTCGATCTCTTTTCTCGATCTTCTATTCCAACCCGTGCCTTCTGTGGAGGTTACGCAGAAGCAACGTGCGCATATATATTGGGCAAACTAAGCGAGCTGAAATAAGACCACCAAAACTATGGATTCGACCAACTCGGGGCAAGGAAGGAAATCACACGTCAGGCAAGTTTTGGGATGAACACCGCGGAGGAGGATCAGGTGATGAGTTAGGAATGTCCGGCACACTTTCACTGAGAGGAGACGTGATTGCATCTTAACAAGGTTACGTACGTAGGGACAGAGGTAGGGAGACGAGACGAGACGAGACCAGCAGACGGAGAGAGAGAGAACCGTTATCTAGTCAGGACTTGGACTTCCGCTGGAGCGAGAATGTGACCTTGGGGGAGAGAGCTCAACTCTATCCCCCGTGAAGATATGTCCAGATACTTCCTCCAGCACGGAAGATTACCGTCTCGCTCCGTAATACTTGGCCAGGGTTTTTTTTCCTCTTTTCCTTCCCTTCCCATCCTACCTCCTCCGCGCCTTTCTTTCAGCGCCAAGAAAGTTTCTTTTCTCTCTCTCTCTCTCTCGCTCTGGAGCAGTAAAGTATATCGTACAATAGAAGTAAGTGTTGGCCTCTCGTCAGAATAGATATTACATTCAATCGCCGCCATCACTTCTAAAAGTGGGTACTCCTAACTTACACTCTCTCCCTCCCTCTTTCCCTCCCCCCACTCCTCCACTCTACAAGAATCTAGAAAGTTGGCTGCATTGCAGTCGACATAAATCCACATCTTTAACTACGGGTGAACTGCGTGACCTTTTCCGACCATCGGTTCAAGTGAAAATCAAACCTATTTTGCGGACAACTGGACGTCATCGAAAAAAGAAAGGAAAAAAAATCATCGTAGAAAAGTGGCACACCCTTGAAAATCGACGAAACGCCAAAGACAATAATAAATAACTTGCAGACAGTCTGACACGAGTGAATCAGAAATTTGGGTTACTGAAGTTATTAAGATAAAACAAACCCCCTACAACTGGACGTCATCGAAAACAAAGAAAAAAATCGTAGAAAAGTGGCACACCCTTGAAAATCGACGAAGCGATAAAGAGAATAATAAATACCTTGCAGACAGTATGACACGAGTAAATCAGAAATTTGGGTTACTGAAGTTATTAAGATATAAAAAACCTACAACTGGACGTCATCGAAAAAAAAGAAAGAGAGGGGAAAGAAAAAAAATAAAAGACAACAAAAAAATCGTAGAAGAGTGGCTCATCCCTGATAATCGACAAGGGCCAAAGAGAATAATAAATAACTTGCAGACAGTCTGACACGAGTAGATCAGAAATTGGGTTACTGAAGTTATTAAGAATAAGAAACCTACAACTGGACGTCATCGAAATAAAAGAAAGAGAGGCAAAGAAAAAAAAGAAGACAACAACAACAATCATCGTAGAAAAGTGGCACACCCCTGAAAATCGACGAAGGGCCAAAGAGAATAATAAATACCTTGCAGACAGTCTGACACGAGTAAATCAGAAATTTGGGTTACTGAAGTTATTAAGATAATAAAAAACCCCTACAACTGGACGTCATCGAAAAAAAGAAAGAGAGGGGAAAGAAAAAAAATAAAAGACAACAACAACAATTATTGTAGAAAAGTGGCTCAGCCTTGAAAATCGACGAAGGGCCAAAGGGAATAATAAATAACTTGCAGACAGTCTGACACGAGTAAATCAGAAATTGGGTTACTGAAGTTATTAAGATAAAACAAACCCCCTACAGCTGGACGTCATCGAAAAAAGAAGAAAGAGACGGAAAGAAAAAATAAAAGACAACAACAACAATCATCTTAGAAAAGTGGCACACCCCTGAAAATCTACGAAGAGCCAAAGAGAATAATAAATAACTTGCAGACAGTCTGACACGAGTATTACTCCTGCGCTGTCGTCTGCAGAGGTTACGCATCCATTAACCCCTCCTTTCTCGATATTTTATTCCGTCGCTCTCCAAAATCCTTAACACTGTGTTCCAAGTTCTCTTCATCCAACCCCTTTTTCCTAAATCTACAAATGCCGGTTTTATCTCATCCTGTCCTCGTAAAGTCAACGTTGCTTCTCGTGTCCCCCTGCATTCTTCCTAAGACCATTTATTAAATATTAATCCAAATGGCCGTTTGGGAATGAATGTGTGTGAGAGAGAGAGGGGGAATCCGCGAGAGAAACGACACGGAATATCTAACTTCTTAATCGCGCAGACGGCGGCAAGGAAAGAAAACAGTACCGCTTGAAACCAGTTACTGATAAATATATATAAAGAAGGAGAAGGAGACGAGGAAATAATTGCATGAGAAGGTCGGGTTGCAGGTTAGCTTTCTTGAAGAGGTTCCTCAGAAAAGCGTACAGAGGGGGGAAGGAGGAAGGAATAGGAGGAGTAAGAGGCAGAAACAAATCAGAAGAGGAGAGGAAGAAAGCCGCCGCCGCAGCAGTTGAGAAGCTGCCGCAATGTTGCCACAATGAATAGTCATAATCGACTAATTTGCGAGAAGTGTTCCCACAAAGAGAGAGATGAGCTAATTGCCCCAGTGAAGCAAGCGAGAGGGCAAGATGGCGGCCAACGTGGGGTAGGGTTGTGAGAACACACACACAGAGATCTGGTCCAGCTTGACGCAACTTCCCGTCGATCAGCAGCTGATAGCTCCACTCCACTTCTCCGCTCCAGGAACTTATATAAAGCTTCTCACGCTCAATCTGGAAACGATTTCCTCCTCTAGCCTAGCCTATGAGTCAGTGCACCTACTTACTTCTTACTTGACTGGATCGGGAAGGAAACTTCGGAAACTTGGATATCACACCCTCGGGTGTCCCCCAGGGATCGGTTATTGCCCCGTTATCGTTTCTCCAAAAATCCTCAATAGTTTGTTCCACTTCACTGAAGACGACAGGAATAAAAATTTCCGAGAAAGGAAGGCTTGTACACATAACCTCTACAGAAGACAGGCAGCCGTAATTATAATAGGCGATCAAGGAAAAAGAAAGCTGTAATCAAGAAAGGAGTAAGACAAGGAAGCAGTTTGGTTTTATGAAGAATGAAGGGAGAAGAGAAGCGAAGCAACAATATTGACTTTGTGGCTAATTTTAAAAGACAGGATAATATAAAAAATAAGGCCTACGTTCATCATTTGTAGATTTAGAAAAAAAAATATCTAAACTGGAACACACTGTTAAGGGATTTGAAGAGCACTGGAATAAAATATTGAGAAAGGAAGGCTTGTACATAACCTCTACAAGAAGACAGCGCAGGAGTAATTACAATAGAAGATCAAAGAAAAGAAAGCTGTAATCAGGAAAGGAGTAAGACAAGGATGTAGTTTGGTTTTATGGAGAATATAGGGAGAAGAGAAGCGAAGCAATATTTACTTTGTGACTAATTTTAGAAGACAGGATATAATATAAATAAATAAGGAAGGCCTACGTTCATGGCATTTGTAGATTTAGAAGAAGAAGAAAAAATCCTGTTATCATCTAAACTGAAACACAATGTTAAGGAATTTGAAGAGCATCGGAATAAAATATTTAGAAAAGAGGCTTGTAGATAACCTCTAAACAAGACAGCACAGGAGTAATCAGAATAGAAGATCAAGGAAAAGAAAGCTGTAATCAGGAAAGGAGTAAGACAAGGATGTACTGTGTCTGTCGCCCATTCTCTTTAACTTATATACATAGGACGGGCGACTAAGAAAGTTAAAACGGAATATGGAAAACGAATCATACTGCACGTAAAATAATTTTTTAAAAAAAAATAACCCTTACGGTTTTTTGATAATATGGTAGCATTAAAAGAGTCAGAGGAAGACCAGGTAACCAAAATAAAAATGTCATAAACATGGCCATTTAGAAAGAGTTCATAACGCGAGTTAGGAGAAGATCAGTTTTGGTTTTTTAAGGAAGAATGTAATGAGAAGAGAAGCAGCAATATTGACTTTGTGACTAATTTTAGAAGACAGGATAATTAAAAAAAAAGGAAGGCCTACGTTCATCATTTGTAGATTTAGAAGAAAAAAATATCCTTTAATCATCTAAACTGGAACACACTGTTAAGGGATTTGAAGAGCACCGGAATAAAATATCGAGAAAGTAGGGCCTTGTACATAACCTCTACAAGAAGACAGCACAGGAGTAATTAGAACAGAAGATCAAGAAAAGAAAGAAGTAAGACAAGGATGCAGCAGTCTGTCGCCCCCATGATGTTTAACTTATATATATATATAGAACAGGCGATGAAGAATATTAAAACGGAATGTAGGAAAGGAATCATACTGCAAAGAAAATGAAATAAAATCCCTAAGGGTTTTCCGATGATATTGTAGGAAACCATAATAAGTGGCCAAAATTGAAATAAAAAACGGAAAACAAACGGAAAAAAATTAAATCGCCAAATTTTAAGGGGGAAAAAAAGCATAATTAGAGCTGTCTTGAACCCAAATTTTGTAATCCCTGTTACAACTAAAATCTTACCGAAATTCTGGTTCTGTAAAATAAGGAGCAATATGCGCGGACCCAAATTAAAAAAAAAACTCCTAAGAACTCAAATAAGAAAAACAATTAATAACCCAAACATTTTAAAAAAGCTTCCAAATTATAATTTTTTCAAGTTTCTTGACCAAATTGCTCGAAAAAAAAATAATAAATCGCCAGATTTTAAGGGAAACAAAAGCATAACCCAAATTAAGTTAACTCTGTACCAACTAAAATCTTGCCAAAATTCTGGTCCCGAAAAAATAAGGAGCAATTCACGAGGACCCAAAATAGAAAAATAAAACTAAAAACAAATATTCATATCAACTAAATTAAAAAAAATTATTGTTGTAGTCAAATATCTAAAAAAAATATATCTTCCAAAATTATATATTTTTTTAAGTTTCTTGACCAAATTGCACGAAAAAAAAAATTAAATCGCCCAATTTTAAGGGGGAAAAAAGCATAACCAGAGCTGTCTTGAACCCAAATTTTTGTAAACTCTTGTCACAAATAAAATCTTACCGAAATTCTGGTTCTGTAAAATAAGGAGCAATTCGCGCGGGACCCAAATTGCCAAAAAAAATACTCTTATCAACTCAAAGGAGACGAAATAAAACTTGTGTAACCATGTATCTAAATAATAATAATTTTTTTTAAGTATCTTGACCAAATTTCTGGAAAAAAAAATTAAATCGCCAAATTTTAAGGGAAACAAAAGAGCATAACCCAAATTAAGTAAACTCTGTTAAAACTAAAATCTTGCCAAAATTCTGGTTCCGCAAAAATAAGGAGCAATTCACGAGGACCCAAAATAGAAAAAATAGAAAACTAAAAGCAAATACTTTTATCAATTCAAATTAGTAAAAAAAAAATCATTTGTGTAGCCAAATATCTAACAAAAAAATATCTTCCAAATTTAGTTTTTTTTCAAGTTTCTTGATCAAATTTTCACGAAAAAAAAATTAAATCGCCAAATTTTAAGGGAAACAAAAGCATAACCCAAATTTTGTAAACCCTGTTACAACTAAAATCTAGCCGAAATTCTGGTTTCGAAAAATAAGGAGCAATTAACCAGGATCCAAAATAGAAAAAATAGAAAACTAAAAACAAATACTTTTATCAACTCAAATTAGTAAAAAAAAAATCATTTGTGTAGCCAAATATCTAACAAAAAAATATCTTCCAAATTTATATTATTTTTTTTCAAGTTTCTTGATCAAATTTTCACGAAAAAAAAATTAAATCCCAGATTTTAAGGGAAACAAAAGCATAACCCAAATTTTGTAAACCCTGTTACAACTAAAATCTAGCCGAAATTCTGGTCCCGAAAAAATAAGGAGCAATTCACGAGGATCCAAAATAGAAAAAATAGAAAACTAAAAACAAATACTTTTATCAACTCAAATTAGTAAAAAAAAAATCATTTGTGTAGCCAAATATCTAACAAAAAAATATCTTCCAAATTTATATATATATTTTTTTTCAAGTTTCTTGATCAAATTTTCACGAAAAAAAAAATTAAATCGCCAAATTTTATGGAGAAAAAAAAAGCATAACAAGAGCTGTCTTGAAACCAAAATTTTGGTAACTGTTACAACTAAAATCTTACCGAAATTCTGGTTCCGAAAAATAAGGAGCAATATGCGCGGGACCCAAATTAAAAAAAACTCTCCTAACAACTCAAATGAGAAAAACAATTAATAACCCAAATATTTTTTAAAAAAAGCTTCCAAATTATAATTTTTTCAAGTTTCTTGACCAAATTGTACAAAAAAAAATTAAATTGCCAAATTAACGGGAAAAAAAAGAATAACTAGAGCTCATTTGAACCAAAATTTTTGTAAAGTTGGTTACAACTAAAATCCTGCCGAAATTCTGGTTCCGAAAAAGAAGGAGCAATTCACCCGGATTCAAATTGAAGAAAACAAATACTCTTATAGGGCCAAATGAGAAAAAAAAATTAAGTACCCAAATAACTAAAAAAAATATCGTCCAAATTGTATTTCTTTAAGTTTCATGACCAAATTCTACAAAAAAAAATTAAATTGCCAAGTTAACGGGAAAAAAAAGCGGCATAACAAGAGACTCTTGAACCCAAATTTTGTAAACTCTGTTGCAACTAAAATCTTGCCTAAATTCTGGTTCCGTAAAAATTAGAAGCAATTCACGAGGACCCAAAATAGAAAAATAAAACTAAAAACAAATAATTTGATCAACTCAAATGAGGAAATGTAGCCAAATATCTAAAAAAAAATTATATCTTCCAAAATGATATTTTTTTAAGTTTCTTGACCAAATTCCACGAAAAAAAAATTAAATCGCCAAATTTAAAGGGAAAAAAGAGCATAACCCAAATTTTGTAAACTCTGTTACTACTAAAATCTTGCCGAAATTCTGGTTCCGAAAAAATTAAGGAGGAATTCACGAGGAACCAAAATTGAAAACTAAAAACAAATACTTTGATCAACTCAAATGAGCCAAATGTAGCCAAATATCTAAAAATAAAATTATATCTTCCAAAATGATATTTTTTTAAGTTTCTTGACCAAATTCCACGAAAAAAAAATTAAATCGCCAAATTTCAAGGAAAAAAAACGCATAACCCAAATTTAGTAAACTCTGTTACAACTAAAATCGTGCCGAAATTCTGGTTCCGAAAAAATTAAGGAGGAATTCACGAGGAACCAAAATTGAAAACTAAAAACAAATACTTTGATCAACTCAAATGAGCCAAATGTAGCCAAATATCTAAAAATAAAATTATATCTTCCAAAATGATATTTTTTTAAGTTTCTTGACCAAATTCCACGAAAAAAAATTAAATCGCCAAATTTCAAGGGAAAAAAAAGAGCATAACCCAAATTTTGTAAACTCTGTTACAACTAAAATCTTGCCGAAATTCTGGTTCCGAAAAAATTAAGGAGGAATTCACGAGGAACCAAAATTGAAAACTAAAAACAAATACTTTGATCAACTCAAATGAGCCAAATGTAGCCAAATATCCAAAAAAAATTATATCTTCCAAAATGATATTTTTTGTAAGTTTCTTGACCAAATTCCACGAAAAAAAAATTAAATCGCCAAATTTCAAGGGAGAAAAAAAGCATAACCCAAATTTTGTAAACTCTGTTACTACTAAAATCTTGCCGAAATTCTGGTTCCGAAAAAATAAGGAGGAATTCACGAGGAACCAAAATTGAAAACTAAAAACAAATACTTTGATCAACTCAAATGAGCAAATGTAGCCAAATATCTAAAAATAAAATTATATCTTCCAAAATGATATTTTTTTAAGTTTCTTGACCAAATTCCACGAAAAAAAAATTAAATCGCCAAATTTCAAGGGAAAAAAAAGCATAACCCAAATTTTGTAAACTCTGTTACAACTAAAATCGTGCTGAAATTCTGGTTCCGAAAAATAAGAAACAATAATGCGCAAACACAATTTTTTTTTAAAAAACAAACAAACAAAAATTAACACTCTAATCAACTGAAATGTGTAAAAAAAAATATTTTTGGGTACCTAAATATCTAACAAAAAAATATAATTTTTTTTTTCAAGTTTCTTGATAAAATTTGCACACGTGTTGTTTCAGGAAGCCAGCGTTGGAGCCGACTGATCAGCGGACAACTCTTTGCCAAGGGTCTTCGACCCCAATACATATACCCTCCGAAAATAGGTGAAGTGTTTCTCGGCAAGGTGAGAACTTTGAAGAAGAAGAATAAAAAAACAAGAGAGAGAGAGAGAGAGAGGGTTGCAAGAGGCATCCCCGACCCGCAGTCACTCTCGTTGTGAAACATATATGTTATATTTCATATGACTATGTCTATAACGAGGAGAAATTGGCAATTTGCCAAAAACAAAAATTGCAATTAAACTTGTACGGTCTAACAGAAAACTGATTGTTATTTTATTAAAAAAGAAATTAATTGTTTACTGGTTCTAAATTTTTTGATTAGCAAAGTTATTAATAGAGGTCCTGTTGAGGATATCCTGAAGATGACGTAAAACTCTCGCGCTGTGGTTGTAAGCGCAGCACAAAGAAGCGTAATCTATGTGGATTACGGGGGAGGAAACAATGCAGCGGTTGTCGTCGTGCAGGCTGACGATGACGGCGACGTTTCGTAACACACCATAGTGCTCTTAATTGGCGTGATTACAGAGAGAGAGAGAGAGAAAGAGACTAGAGTTGCGTGCCGCGAGATCCAGTTCTGCGAGGAAGATGCGAAAACTCGGTGGAGCGTGAATTATGCCAACTTCTGGGGGGAAAAAAACAGGTCTGCCACACAACAGAGAGAGAGAAGAGAAGAGAAAAAAACACACACTCAGCAAAGCGAGTAACCTAAGAGACGGTAACTTTCCCAGAGGATCGTGAGAACGTAATTACCGACGTTGATAATTAACTACTTCTGTAAACGAATGATACCTTCAAACAATTTTTACGGTTTCTCCTGGAAAAATCCTCTTTTTTTTCTTTTACATTCGCAAATTACAACTTTCCCCATATTCCCCTCGTATTTGCATACTCTTCGAAGTGACCTTTCTCCGTTCTACAAGAGCATAAACTGTAAAGCCAATGTACCACAGCTGTGCTACATTGATCCAAAAAATATTCCCTCAAAAAAAATTCTTTGAGAATAATGGGGGAAAGCATAATGAGGGAGACGAGAAGAGAGACAGAAAGGGGAGGAAGGGCGAGACAGACAAAATTCCTGATGGAAAACAATTTAAAAAAACAAACACCGAAAAGAGAACCAAGAATCGAGGATGAACTCGAACGACTAACGCAAAATGCCTGCAAAAAAAAATAATAAGTCACAGAAATGCCAAACTACAAAGATAAGGGCCATTCATCAAAACTCTTTATTCAACATAGGTAGGGACATTCCTTCCTTCTATTACGCAACCAAGGTTCCTCTTTATTTTCTCCGCCTGATTACTCCATTGCTCGTTCCTCACTGTCTAATTTCTCTGGTGTCGTGGTTCAAGTAGCACGGACACTCACTCCTGACGTCAACAATCCATGCCCGACTGTCTAAATTTCCTCTCATCCACCTACGCAGGTCATCCATCACCTTCATTCAACCCCCTTACCGTGAGATGCATGCATGGCGGATCACCTGACCCTCAGCCTCCAATCAAAATTCAGATTGACCCGCGGTTTCTCCCTCGCCCCACACCCAATTTCCAGCCTCGCAAAATTCCCCGGGGGGGTTCAAAGAACTGGATTCGGGGTACCAAATTTTTACGCACCCTGCCAGAAATCTTCCTTCTTAAACTTTTCTTAAACAGTCTAAATCTCCTCTCATCCGTCCTCGCAGGTCATCCATCTCCTTCATTCACCCCTCTCACCGTGAGATTCATGCATGGCGGATCACCTGACCCTCAGCCTCAAATCAAAATTCAGATTGACCCGCGGTTTCCCCCTCCCCCACACCCAATTTCCGGCCTCGCAAAATTCCCCGGGGGGGTTCAAAGAACTGGACTTCGGGGTACCAGATTTTTACGCACCCTGCCAGAAATCTTCCTCCTTCTTAAACTCTCCATTCCCGACTGTCTAAATTTACTCTCATCTACCCTCGCAGGTCATCCATCTCCTTCATTCACCCTCCTCACCGTGAGATGCATGCATGGCGGATCACCTGACCCTCAGCCTCAAATCAAAATTCAGCTTGAAACGTGGCGTTTTCATCTGCGCCTGCACCCGAGTGGAAACCCTTTAGAACTGTTTCTGCATGAATTGTATGTGTTAATAAAAGGCGAATAACATAATGAATGAAATCAAAGCCGCCAGAATAAGCTGTCTGGGTCATAAATGATGATAGTCTGGTAAAGAGAGTTTACCAATGGAACCGGTTGACATTAAAATCAAGAGGAAGACCGAAAAATAGATGGAGGGACGATGTCTTGCAAGATCTTAAATAAGATGAACATCAACAATTGGACGTAGAAGAAGACTATGAATAGTTGGAAGGCTGTTATAGAGCAGGACAAGACGGTGAAAGAAATCGTTGTAGCGCCTTCTGAGGAGAAGAAGAAGAGGAATAGTGTAAACTGTGTAGAATGTGGAGTAGTAGAAGAGGAGCGCGCATTACCAGAGTTTGCGGTCTGAAAGGTACGAGGGAAGAAGAGCAAATATTCGTGTTAGCATCTGCACACAATGAAAGCCACACACTGTGACTGGGTCACGAGACTAAGACTGCTGCCTTGTCGACTCTCTCTCTCTCTCTCCATCACTCTCAACCAATAAACACAGCAGCCAGACCCAAAAATTGGGTGGAGGTGAAATACGAAACCATAGGGACGACGTTTCGGTAACCCTCGCCGTTTTCCTCAGATGATACAAAATTAGCAAGAGCCGCAACAAAAATACCTGTCGTTTTGTGTTTCTTTTAACTTTTCCGCCATAGTAAATAAACCTGTACAGAAGACAGGCAGCAGTAATTAGAATAGAAGATCTAGAAAAGGAAGGCCGCAATCAAGGAAAGGAGTGAGACAAGGATGCAGTATGTTTAACTTTTATATATAGAACAGACGTTGAAGAAAGGTAAAACGGAAAAATGGAAAACGAATCAAACTGCAAGGAGAAGAAAAGAAAACCCTTACGCTTTGCCGAAGATATTGTAGAATAATGGGGAGTCAGAAGGAGACTTGGAAACCGTAATAAATGGCATAAACGTGGTCCTGGAAAAACAGTTTACTATGAGGATTAATAGAGGGGAAACCAAGGTAATGGAGTGTAGTAAGGGAAAAAGTGGAAGAACAAAGGCTGTTAGATTGGAAAGGGGATATTTTGACAGAAGTTAAGGAATTCTACTACTGGAGTAGGATAGCACAGGGGCAAGGAAAAGACTTTCGCGAAAAAGAGGAATTTACTTACGGGTAATAGAAATACGAATATTGATAAAAATTTTGCCATGGAGCGTGGAGTTATAAGGGTGCGAAAGGAGTTGCGGGAAGGAAAACAACGGAAGAATTTTAAATGTGGTGCTGTAGGCGAATGAGATGATGGGTGGATAGAATCAGGAACGAGGAAGTTCTAAACGGAATAGGGGGAAAGCGAACAATATGGAGGACTTTGACCGAGAAATAGATTAATAGAGCACGTTTTAAGACACGAAGGTCGTTTAAATTTAGCATTAGAGGGAAGTGTGTGTGTGTGGGGGGTAATAACAGAAGAGGGAGGATAAGGATGGAACACGCTAAACAGATTAGGGAGGATGCGGGGTCGTGCTAGCTATAAGGAAATGAAAAGGCTTGCGCAAGGTAGGTAGCAGGGAGGGTTGCATCAGACTAGTCTTGGACAATTTTTTTATTTTATCAAAATTACGCTGATAATAGCACAGTAAGTGGTATAGGAACGCCTAATAGGACTTTCAACTTGCAGTTAGTTTTTCACGCCAACCTTTCGCGCGGCATTTCGGGTGGATTTATAAATATTTACATATCTTCTACCACAACAAAAGCAACAGAAATAAATAAAAGAGTTAACTTGCTAATGTATAACGCTCCCAAAGTATTTAATCACTCAAATGTGGGCGAAACGTCATGAAATTAATTTTATCGTCATTAAATGAGTGAACAGCCGAGTCAGACATGAATTAAATCAAACAATAATAAGGAGATATATTTTGGACTTATTGTCTGTACGTTGAGCATTTATCAGTTTATCTCTCTCTGGAATTTATTAATATTAATTTGTTATGCACCTGAAAACGTTACGATGAAAGCGTGGAAACGTCTTCACCTACTTAATTTATTTTTAATTCCGGTTACCGTGGCTGTTTACTCATCTAGTTTTCAATGACGTCACATGAATATAACTATGGCCCTATTAATTTCCTCTGACTCGTGGCCAATTTATTTATTTATTGATAAATATATATTATTATTATTATTATTGTCTGTAATTTACTGAAAGAAAATATTTTCCTCCATTTTCGGAAAGTTGGTCTAATTCAGAGTAATGGTGTAATTAATGGTAAATAATAAATTCCCTTTATTCTACTCAGACCATTTGTTTCAAGGTTAGGTTCCTTTGAGCCTTGTCACCCTTCAATAAAGAAATCTATAAATAAAATAGTGAACTTAACCATGACTGGTTTCAAAAAAAATAAAATTACCCAAAGTCAGAAATGTATTAAAAATAGAAATAAAGTTTCCCGTCCATCCCCACCTTCAGTCTTGTGATCTGTGTAATTCCTGCCTTAAATATAGACAATATCCTCAGTCAATGCCCCAAATAACACCAACACAGACCAAAAAAATATATATTCCTACAGGGCAAAAACTACAAATCTTATTTTGGATTCCCATCAATACTAAAAAGACATTATTAAAAATTTTTTTGTAAGGGAAGTAATATTTTTTTGATTTAATTTAAATGTATTGTATTCTGTTGTTCTCTTTTGTTAAAATCTAAAAAAATCAAATGTAAAAGAAGATAAATAAAATTAGTTAGTGGGTAACAAGCAGGAAAAATGGATGTTACCAGTATTTTTTTATGTAAATTCATAATAGTAGATAATGTGTGTACATAATTGTATAATAATATGTAAATAGAGGTCGCTAATGACCAGTTTTATCTTCAGTTGTATCTAAATTTAATATAGAATTAATGATAATGACAGACATATCGCTCTTTAAGTTCATAAAATTTATTACCCACATTAAAATTTTCCTTGTCGAATTTTATGGTAAGATAATTTTTTAATGTTTTTAGGTTGTATTGAAACCGAAATTTTAAATTTTGGGGTCTAAAATCTAAGACTGAAGTAGCTCGTTATTTTCAAATTCAAGTCAAAAACATGGGGGAATGTTATACAGTGATCACTGCTTATGCGCCCCAAAAACACTCCTGTCCCCCAAAGTCAAATATACCTACTACAGTCTAATCCAACCTCATAAACAAACTCCTTTGAACATCGCAAAATCCATGACAATCCTCCTCCACACACTCCACTAGCCTCAAAAGAAAACTCCCCAATTGACCTCATCCTTCCGGCCCTCCCCCCTGATCACCCTAACCCTCCCACTCTACCATCATCATGCCTGCCACATCCTCATTAATCCTCCAAAAAATCAGTCCACTCCTTGTCAATCCTCACACACACACCCTCAGATACTCACAATTAAACCCAACCTGTTCGGCTAAAGGAGGTTAATCAAACGGATTAACCTAACCCTCACGCAACCATGTCAATTATATATCATATTTTATTTTCATGATTTCTTTTCACATTGTATATACTATATCGAAATTGGCACAACTGAGAATCTGTAAAGATATTAGTTTTTATATATATATTTTTTAAAAAACTCAGTAATCTCCAAATCCATAACAAACCTAATCAAAGGCGCAACTCAACCACCCAAATCCATGACAATCCTCCTCCACACACTCCACTAGCCTCAAAAGAAAACTCCCAATTGACCTCATCCTTCCTTCCTTCCTTCCTTCCCCCTTATCACCCTAACCCTCCCACTCTACCATCATCATGCCTGCCACATCCTCATTAATCCTCCAAAAATCAGTCCACTGCTTGTCAATCCTCACACGGTACTCACAAATAAACCCAACCTGTTCGGCTAAAGTAGGTTAATCAAAAAACGGTTTAACCTAACCGTCACGCAACCATGTTAATTATATACCATATCTTATTTTCATGATTGTTTTTTATATTGTATATACTCTATGGATATTGGCTTGAGTCATAATCTGTATTATAATAGTTTTTATATATAAATAATATAAAAAAAATGGCTGTGTGTTTGTGTTTATCTGTGTGTGCGTGTGTTTGTGTCCTCTCTGTAGCGTGCGTGTAGTGTTTGAACGGATTTAGACTATATCCCCGTTTATTTCAGTCTTTTATTTAAATATTATTTGACATTGATTGTGTACTTTACTTTGTTCTTATAACGATTTCTAAGTTCCACTGAGTGACGTATCCTATTTCCTCAACCTCAACAATAAATCAAAGGACGTTACTCTTTTTATCTATTTACATATATAAAAACTATTATCTAAAGGACGTAATCGTTGCTGGGTTTCCGACTATTTTTCCACGTTGTTATTATTATTATTTTCTCGTCAATTACGAATTAAAATATGTGAGATCTGCACAACACAACAAAACTCCATGTAATAGGACAGTTAACATCACACATGAACATAAACAACATAAGATCAGGGGGTTCAATGTGTGAATTATCATATGTAACTGCTGCTGTCCTCCTCCTCCTTCCATGTCTACTGAAAATTGAAGATTGAATTTTATCTTTCCTCCTTTTTGTCATTCAATTCTTAGTTGTAAAATTTTGTATATCTCTCATAATATTAGTATCCTATGACTTATCCTGTTTCCCCTCAAACGAGGACTAACGGATTGAATAATAATAATAATAAATCTAAATAAATGTAAATATAGATTAATGTAAAAGAGGATCACCCAAGGCGACATCGTCAAAAGGAATACTCAAGCTCATGACTTATCCTGTTTCCCCTCAAACGAGGACTAACGGATTGAATAATAATAATAATAATAAATAATACATCTAAAATCTAAATAAATGTAAATATAGATTAATGTAAAAGAGGTTCACCCAAGGCGACATCGTCAAAAGGAATACTCAAGCTCACCTGAAACAAACAAAAAAAAATTGTCAAAGGATGAATATTGAGTTTTGAAGGACGTAAACTGGATAAATGATCATTACCGAATTATTAACTAAGTAAAGGCGTCACACTGTGTGCGAGTTAAAAGTGTTGCCTACTCAGCAGGCAAAATTGTGGACAGTTCGATGCAGATGTAATTAAATATATATATTTTTTTAATCATAAATTAATAACAATACGTCACAGTACAGTGTGAATATTTTTTTAGATTATTTTTAAATTAGCTGCGGACCCGGCGTTGCCCAGGTATTTATCTATATTATCCCGGTACTTGGACAATTCATAACTAAACCGACATGGAAAACGTCACAATATGAACTACAAATATATTCGAGAGAGTCAAAATAATCCCGGCACAATAGAAGGGTTAAATATATTTTTCAGTATTCTAACAGAGTAAAAAACATTTCCCCCCCCCCCTTAAATTGTTAAACTATTACTCGCATGGGGGAGCGACAGACTCCAGCATCCTTGTCTTACTCCTTTCTTGATTACGGCTTTTATATATATATATATATATATATATAGAAATTACAAATTTACGGGTGCAGTAGGATTTTTTTGAAATGAATTCATTTCTTAAAATCTGTCATTTGAGGTTAACTGAGGCCAATTATTGAAAGTTTTCTATTAAACGAGCAGGTTCGTCCCTTGGATTAAAAAGAATTCCTTTTTTTCACCAGATATATTTCTTCTACTTCTTCTATATTTGTATTTTTAATTAACAAATGTGTAAAACTCCAGTTGATTTTTTTCCTTCTTTTTTTTTTTGATTTATAAGTCTGCAGACTCCTTAGGGTTATTTTCAACTCCCTGAGCGTTACCTTCGAACGTCGGTAATTCACAGCGGCATCCAAATTCCATATCCGTCTTCATCAAAATCTCCATCAGTCACTCCATAGCAATCCTCTTCCACAGCAATTCGCCTCCGAAACTACCAATAGACTACATCCATCCACTCACCATATTCAGCAGGTATTACCAACCTAACATTAATTTCTCCCCCTAGTTGGCTCTCACCTCATTCTCCGACCTTTTAAAAACAATAACAACCTCTAATTCTTTGTTATTTGGTCCCCCTAATACCCTACATTCTGATGAATATTCACCGCCAGTTCTTTTTTTAATTAATATATCAAAGCTATTATCTTTACAGATTCTCAGTTATGCCAATTTTGGATATAGTCTATACAATATGAAAAATAAAATATTGCATTTAATTTTATGATTACATGAGGTTAGGTTAATCCTTGTGATTAACCTACTTTGGCCGAACAGGTTGGTTGGGTTTAATTGTGAGTATCTGACGTGTGTGTGTGAGGACTGACAAGGAGTGAACTGATTTTTTTGGAGGATTGATGAATGAGGATGTGGTCATGATGATGGTAGAGTATTTATTCACCGCCAGTAAAAAGTCTAAAGTGATCTTAATAACCGCTGTGACAATATTATATTTATTCACGTAGTCCTATGTAAAAACTGTTGTAATATTTCCTGGGATCTACAGGTAAACAACGGGCGCAAGTTGGTGGAACAGACCGGGTCAAAAACGAGAAAATTGGGAGTTTTGGCTTCCGCTTGTTCGTCAACAGTTGCTATTATTTTCAGCAAAAATTGCCCTGAGGAAGACGAACCTTAATGTATTTGGTTTGGCGAAGTGAGAAGTGAGTTTGAGATGAGTTTGACCGGTTCCGTGAGCCGTGATCGCGCGCGGTGGCGACTTTTACTCGTTGTCCCTGTTGGGTAAGAAGCGGTGGCGGAGGATGGTATTGGAAAGGAAGGCCCCCTCCCTCCCGGGAGCATCGCCGGGGTCAGCAGAGCCGAGGGGGGAGAGAGCTGCTGGTGGCTCTTCCGTATAAAAGCGGGTCCGGGCGCCGGGAAGAGCATCAGTTCCCACCTCCTCGTCTCAGAGTAGCATCTGCAGGTATCTGCATCAGCGCAAGCAGCGATGAAAGTGTTAGTGGTAAGTATGACGAGTCCAGTCCAGTCCAGTCCAGTCGAGTCCTCTGATGAGTCACTGACTGACTTGACTTGATGTCTCTCTTCCCTCAGCTCGTCGCGTCCCTGGGCGTCCTGGCCTACGCCCGGCCCGAGGCTGGCTACTCCTACCCCAGCCCCTCGCAGTCCTACGGAGCCCCCGGAGGTGGCGGCATCCTGGGAGGCGGCGGCGGTAGCATAGGAGGAGGCCACGGAGGCGGCGGAGGATTCGGCGGCGGAAGCGGAGGCGGATTCGGCGGCGGCAGCGGCGGCGGATTCGGCGGCGGAGTCGGAGGCGGCTTCGGAGACGGCGGTCTCGGAGGCGGCGGTCTCGGAGGCGGCTTCGGCGGCGGCTCCGGCGGCGGATTCGGCGGCGGCGCCGGTGGCGGCTTCGGCGGCGGCGCAGGCGGCGGATTCGGTGGCGGATTCGGCGGCGGCGCCGGCGGCGGATTCGGAGGCGGCCAGTCTCTGATCCAGAAGCACATCTACGTCCACGTCCCGCCCCCAGAGCCCGAGGACATCCGCCCGCCCAGGCCCATCGTGCCCGTCGCTCCCCCGCAGAAGCACTACAAGATCATCTTCATCAAGGCCCCCACACCCCCCACCCCCACCGCCCCCGTCATCCCTCAGCTGCCCGGACAGGACGAGCAGAAGACACTCATCTACGTGTTGGTCAAGAAGCCCGAGGAGGCCCCCGAGATCAACATCCCCGCCCCCGTGCCCACGCAGCCGTCCAAACCAGAGGTTTACTTCATCCGCTACAAGACCCAGAAGGAAGGCGGCGGCATCGGAGGCGGAATCGGCGGAGGCATCGGTGGAGGCATCGGCGGAGGAATCGGAGGAGGAATCGGAGGAGGCATCGGAGGAGGAATCGGCGGAGGCACCGGAATCGGTGGAGGACTCGGCGACATCGGCGCCACCGGCGGCGGCGGCACCGGCATCGGAGGCGGAATCGGAGGCGGCATCGGCGGAGGCATCGGCGGCGGCGGCATCGGCGGAGGCATCGGCGGCGGCGGCCGTCCTTCCTCCAGCTACGGCCCCCCCGGCCACAGCAGCGGCGGCCCCTACTAGGGCCCGCCCCCGCGTCACCGCCCCCACAGTCATCGCCAGAGAGTCGCCGGAACCCTTCCGGCAGCCGCTACGACGAATTGGTAACGACTTCTTCTGGCATCTTACGGGTAACGAATCGACCAAACTTTCCGGTGATCTTCACGGTCTCTTCCATCCTATCGACGACATCAGCGTTTTGTACTTCGTATTTGTATATGTAATTCTCTCAGCGTTGTAACGAATGTGTGTGTGTAGTACAATGTCAGCTATGTGTATTTTTTTTTACAACATTTTTTTGTACGATAATTGTATATAACGAATTTTTTTGCAAGAAAACGGTGGCAATAAATGTATTAGCCTAAAGTTGTTTTCACTTTACCGCATCCCCGCTTTCCTGGCCTCTGATAAAAGCTTAACCTCATTTGCGGAGAAGAAAGTGACGCGCGCGCTTCCTCCGCCTTTCACTCAGTCCCGCGGTTGCGCAAATGTCAGCGGCGACCAATTTGCATGGAACTCTCCGCCATTGTGAACAGGGTCACGGCGATCTCTCCCAGCAGCTTTCCACATCTTATTCCCATTAATTCCCCCCTTTCCTACTTTACCACCAACAGCCTCACCACATCCCCGCTTTTCTTTTCTTTTTTACCAACTACGACTTGATTTACATAAATATATCAAAAAAGTCGTGTAACTGTTCCATCTGCCTCTCCTGTATTCTAAGACTACGAGAAAACGGTTCAATCCCCTGCGATACAAAAAGAATGACCTTCCACAGATGGATTTCGGCCTAACCAGTCTGTTATATATATAATACTAATGTATTGATTTCTCTCCCGAAAATTAACAACCAAGAACCTCCTCATTTTTCAATCCCTATTTAAAAAACAATAATAATAACAACATGAGAAAGAATAAATTTCATACGAAGACACGTTTGGCCTCTGTGTAGCATGATGGATTTCGGCATGGCAAGTCTGTTACATATATATATTCATGTATGGATTCCTTCCAAGAAAATGAACAGCCAAGTGCCTCCTGATTTTTCAATCCCTATTTAAAAAATAATAACAACATGAGAAAGAATTAATTTCAAACGAAGACACGTTTGGCCTCTATGTAGCGTGATGGATTTCGGCATGACAAGTCTGTTACATTTATTAACATACTGACCTCTCTGCCAAAAATCAACACAACCACTCTTCTACCTCCAAATTTCAATCCTTAAATTTTTTTTGAAAAATAATATGAGAAAGAATAAATTTTTCAAACGAAGACACGTTTGGCCTCTGTGTAGCAAGATGTATTTCGGTTTGATCAGTCTGTTACATTTATTAACGTAACTGACTCCTCTCCCGAAATCAACACTCTTCAACCTCCTGATTTCAATCCCTATTTTTTTTAGAGAAATAATATGATAAAATATAATTTTTTCAAAGGAAGACACGTTTGGCCTCTGTGTAACGTGATGGATTTCGGCCTGACCAGTCTGTTACATTTATTAACGTAACTGACTCCTCTCTGCCGAAAATCAACACAACCACTCTTCTACCTCCAAATTTCAATCCCTAAAATTTTTTTTCAGTAAAGTAATATGAGAAAGAATAAATTTCAAACGGAGACACGTTTGGCCTCTGTGTAGCAAGATGTATTTCGGTTTGATCAGTCTGTTACATTTATTAACGTAACTGACTCCTCTCCCGAAAAAACACAACCACTCTTCAACCTCCAGATTTCAATCCCTATTATTTATTTTTTTTTAGAAAAATAATATGATAAAATAATATTTTTTCAAAGGAAGACACGTTTGGCCTCTGTGTAACATGATGGATTTCGGCCTGACCAGTCTGTTACATTTATTAACATACTGACCTCTCTTGCCAAAAATCAACACAACCACTCTTCTACCTCCAAATTTCAATCCTTAAAATTTTTTTTTTAGTAAAGTAATATGAGAAAGAATAAATTTTTCAAACGAAGACACGTTTGGCCTCTATGTAGCAAGATGTATTTCCGTCTGACCAGTCTGTTACATTTACTAACGTAACTGACTCCTCTCCTCGAAAATCAACACAACCACTCTTCTACCTCCTGATTTTTCAATCCCTATTATTATTATTATTTTTCATAAAAAAAATAATATGAGAAAATATAAATATTTCAGAGGAAGACACGTTTGGCCTTTATATAGCGCGATGGCGTAGCTCCCCTTGTCCAATTATCTGTAAAGAAAAATGGTGTTAATAAGCCACGTTCATGTGTGTGTGTAATATATAGATATATACCGTATACAGGCTGACCTGGCGCCTTGACTGCTTTTTACTTTACAAACAAATTTGGTAAAGACGAAGTCGCTGTATGGAGGCCAAACGTGTCGCAGGGACCAAGAGGCACTCGGCTGTTGGATGGAAACCGAAGGCAAGTGGAATGAAGTGAACGACGTGCAAGGTTTTAATAACTCTTCCATTTTCTTCATTTTGTTTAGTCAAGTGTTACATTTATCTGTTCAACGTGTATTCGCCCTGTTACTGCCACCAGGGGGATGAATCCCATTACACGCAGAGGATTATAAACGTATATAATTCAGTTAATGTTTCCCCTTTTTTTTAAAAAGGTTGGTGTGTCAACTCCATCAGGCCATTCCAGTATTATCCAGCGGGGATCAACGTCACTGTTAAGAAGAGGTCAATTACAGCGATGACGTCACCGAAGGAGTTGATAATGGCCGCCTTTGTCGCCGCTCGCTCTCTCTGGTTATTTCCCATGGGTCCCGTGGTGTATGCCAACAAGTTTCACGCCACCAGAGAGACAAAAGGAGACATCACTTTCCTCCGTCGCGGCTTTCTCCCGCATGTGTCGCATTGCCAGGTTACCCACTTTTCTCCCGTGAGAAGAAGACACTCGACCGTGGCCGACGCTATTGGGTTGGTTTTCCTCTTTTATT
>CM067382.1:68883519-69124237 GCA_034510155.1 Eucriotettix oculatus
AGAGAGAGAAAGAAAATAGAGACAACAATAGAAACAAGAGAAAATCGAGAAATAAAAAGAAGATCAAAGCAGAAAAAACCTAGAGTCAAGAACAAGAAGACCAAGGAGACAAAGAATAGAGACAGGATAAGAGAAAGTGAGAAAGAGCGAAAAGTATAAGGAAGAAGATAAGCACAGCACTAACCGAAGAGAACGAGTAGAATAAGAGACAGAAAGAGAAGAAAAGAGAGCAAAGAGAGATACAGGAGAAACCAAGAGAGAAAAGAGAAGACAGAAGAGAACGAGCCGAAAGAGAGCATAAGATAAGAGAGAAAAGCGAGCCCTAACAGAACAAGAAGACCCCAGATAAGTAGAGACAGTAGAGGAAAGAAGAGAAGTTAATATTAAATCTACGAGAATAAGAAGAGTAGACAACGAAGACGCGCACGAAAGGCGAGCCTAGCAAACCGACTAGAAAGACCATAGCACAACGAGAAGCCAGCAAAGGCAACTCTACAGACATAAATTAAAGAAAAGAACCAGAAAAATGCCCGACCAGAAAAAGCCAAAGGATCAAAAGCTCAGACAGAACTAGACAAAGAAATACTGACAAGAAACTAATAGTCCACGAAAGCACCACAAATATCGACAAAACCAACGAAAAAAGGAAAAAAGAAAATACAAAAAAGTCTATCACAAACGCGACCGGAAAAAGCAAAAACCGCCAAACACCTCCATAAGAAAAATCACAGACGAAAACCAGTACTAAACAGACATAGGGCGAAGGAGGCTATGGGAGGAGTGGAGCGTGTGTGTGTGGGAAAGGGGGTGGGACGGGGGCTTCTGGACATCACGGAAAGCGACGCGGTTGTAGATCGGGATCGGTAAGGGGTGATACGGTATGCTCAACACGCTCGGGAAGAGAACGGGTGGGTTAGAAGGGAGCGTGGGGGGACGGGCGGTGGGTGTGGGGAGAAATAAGGAAAGGAAAATGGAATTAACGCAATTAGGTCTTGTTTTAGCAGGAGTTGAGCGCAAGCTGGGCTGGATGACTATAGCCGGGGCCGTTAAATCAGGGTATTGTTACAGGCTGTTCGATTGCACCACCGAAGACAGTGTGGACTTCCGTGCTTCCACGCCTCGAAGGACGTAGCTTGTTATACCGCGCGGGGATGAAAGGTGCTTCTGCGAGGCCTCGGCCTGGAATTCTGGATCAATGTCTTAAGAGATTTTAGAAATGGCAATGATCGGAAGGTGAATTTAATACCAGTGGGCGCCCCACAGCTAGACAGTGGTCTTTTAAGACACGTCTATGGTCAAGCAAAGGTGTGCTACTCTGTGTGCATGGGGCGGCGGGGCTTCAAATCAATAATAGAGAAATCGTCTGATGGCGCGGAGGGTGGGAAGTTCAATTCTGTTCAGTGTCTGAGGCATTCTATTCACCCACAGAGGGAGAGAGAGATCTCTTCCGTCATATAAAAACGCCTTGCTAGGCTAATTTCTCTGGAAACATGGCGCGCGGTATCTGTTTTGGGCAACAGACTACAAGGAAACTACCCTTTAATAACATAGAAAGGGAATTGAGATGGGGGAAAGGGATGTGGAAGGTAGAGCAAGAAACCAAGCAGGGAAAACCCTAGAAAACCTGCGTCAGGTTGGTCGGACTGCTAGGCTACTTATTCTCACGCCCTTCCGAATGACCCGAGGGAGAGGAATTTTTGCTGTGGTGCCGCAGCATTCCCTTCTCCTCCGTGCGTGTCTCCGCCAGTTTTAGATGACAGCAGCAGGAGGAGGAGGATAACAACTCTTGCTTCGACCTCAGCACATACACCTCCCAAAGGTGCCTCGGCGGCGGCCCGTGAGAGAACGAAGCCCTTGAGGTCACGTTTTGAGACATTAGAGGGAACTGAAAAGAAGAGGGAGGCGAAGGATGGAATGCGCTAAGCAGATTAGGGAGGATGTGTGATGTTCAGCTACGAACAACAACAACATGTTGATATAACTTGGCATCCAACTGGTTGGCAATGCTGCTGTGGTATTCGGTCCCAAGACTGGTCTGTTGAAGCCCTCCACGTTAACCTACCTTGCGCAAGCCTTTTCCTATCTACATAACTACCGCAACCCCACTTCATCCGCCCTAATCATTGCTTAGCGTGTTCCATCCTCGGCCTCCCTTTTCAGTTCGCTTCCCCTCTGAATGCTAATCGTGTCTTAAAAACGTTGCCTGTTAATCTATCCCCTTTTCTTGGTCATTGTCCTCCGTATTGTTCTCTCTTCCCCTATTCTGCTTAGAACTTCCTCGTTAGTGATTCTGTCCACCCCATCTCCTTCCTCCTAGAGCACCACATTTCCAAAAGGCTTCAATTCTTTTCCCCCCAATTCCTCCCTGATTAGTTCTTACCAACCACACACACTTCCCTCTAATGCCTTAAAAAGTGGCATATTAATCTATCCCTTCAAAGTCTTCCATATTGTTCTCTATTCCCCTCTTCTGTTTACAACTTCCTCGTTAGTGATTCTATCCACCCCATCTTCTTTCTCCTGTAACACCACGTTTCAAATGCTTCTATTCTTTTCCTTTCCGCAACCTCCCTGTCGTCCACGTTTCGCATATATAACTCCACACTTAACAGTTATATTACCCGTAAGTAAATTCGTCTTACCTTCCCTGTGCTATCCTATTCTAGTTATTGCGCCTTCCCAAGTAGCAGGATTTACTTAACTTCCGTCAAATTGGCAATATTGTGTATTTTTTTTATTAAAAAAAACAACAACAACATGGCCACTGTATAAACTCATATTACTTGGTTGTTTCATGAGGTAGTGCTTCATTTTTTTTAAACTCCATTCTGTTGAAGGACTTTGGGGACTTAGATCCGAGGAGAGGAAAAGATGGCTGCGGATATTCTCCTCCAACAGTTAATAATAAATAAACGACTTAAAGAAGAATTCAAATAGCGGGCCTGATGGAGTTGGAACTCAAGGAGTGGATGATGTATTTGATTGCCGCGGAGAAGTTGGAAAGGAATAGGGAGGGTGGAAGGAGGGGGAAGGGAGTTCTAAAAAAAAAGGGTACCTTAGTGGGAAACCTGGAGGAATAGGTTATTATGGCTGGACTCACCTGCCACGAGCAGCGTCAACAAGACCACGACGAGTTCTCCTGCAGTCTTCGCCATGATCTGCGCGCCTCTGGCCAAGGCTCTTCTCATTACCTGCATCTCAGCCGAGCGGAAAATCCGCCATTCTCTCTCTCTCCCTCCCATTCATTCCGTTACGGTACTCTGACACTGCGATATTTCGGTCCACGATATCAACAGGATTAGAATCCAAGACAATAATCCACACACAACACAACCCTGTAACGAAATAGCCATTAATGTCTGTAAGTTAAAATTAAAGTTTAAATAAGGCCCCCCCAAAAAAAAAACCAGACAGACAAGACAAAATTAAAGTTTAAATGAGGGCCAAAAACAGACAAAAAAATATTAAGTGAATCATAACAAACTACAATTAAAAAACAACTACAAGTTTCAGTCCTGATCTGGACCATCTTCAGGTTAAACTGAATTAAATTTTTGAAAAAAGGCCAAAAACGGACAAAAAATTGGTGAATCATAACAAGCTATAATTTAAAACAACTACATGTTGGACCATATTCAGGTTGAACTAAATTAAAGTTTTTTTAAAAAAGGCCAAAAACAGTCAAAAAAATTGGTGAATCATAACAAACTATAATTTAAAAAACAACTACATGTTTCAGTCCTGATCTGGAGCCTCTTCAGGTTGAACCAAATTAATTTTTTTTTAAAAAAAAGGCCAAAAACAGACCAAAAGAATTAGTGAATCATGACAAACTACAATTTAAAAAACAAGTACATGTTTCAGTCCTGATCATGAGCCTCTTCATGTTGAACTAAATTAAAGTTTTTTTACCATTTATTATTATTAGTTGTTTGTTGCGGAAAGGTTGGCAACGAAAAAGTCACCTACTCTGAACTTGACTGCAGGTTTAATACTGTTTAAGATCTTATATATATATATATATATATATTAAATTAATTTATTATATAAACACAAAAGAAACTGTTTTACTAAATTCCAGTGATAATCTATGTCAATACAGCAAAGACGTTTCAGCGCAGTTTTCTACCGTCTTCAGGTTGTGGCTAATACGCACAAGTCACGACCTGGCCTCACCACATCAATCCGTTACTAATGGTAACGTCGCGAATATTAATAGCGTCATTCGCCGCGTTTATTTTATAACAATATTTTAATTATTAAAATATTTATAATTTAAATATTTTATCATTTAATTATTTGTCACTTGGAAAAAGGTTTTTTTTCCTTCATCCTAAACAGCTTTGAAAATAATCGAAAGACTTTGTCATTAATTAATATTTGCAATGTCCTTCATCACGAAAGCAGTTTCGACATTAATCTTTGACATTTCAACATTCCGATACGGCTTAATCTTTGAAAAGTGACCTTATAATACAATCTGAGAACAAGAGAATGTTGTGCGATTGTTTGTTATTGTGCCGTGCGATTGTTGGTTATCGTCCGCCCTTTTTCTTTTTTGGAGGAACGGTGATAATTATTCTGTGCGCGTAGTTAATATTTAAATAATAACGGGGAGCTTCGTTCCTTTACCTGTTCCTCACACGCGCTCGGGGGTGTTTTTTTTTAAAAAAGTAAACGCGGCAAACGTTGTAATGACGTGTGTAGTGACGTCACCAGCTGCTTTTTATTTTGGCGACCGGTTCCGAGGCGAGTGCAGCAGCTGCTCAGTTTCTACGAGAAGGTAAGTCAATTTAATTGTTTCACTTTTCCTTCGAGGTTACGTGTGCGTTTTTAATTGAATGCAAATATACAAGTTCTGACAGACTGTGACGTCACTAGGTGTGCACCAATCACGAGTAGCGGGGCGATTAACGCGGGTTATTTTGAATTTTACTTAAATACGGTAGTTTTATATGTCAAAAAAGAACACACAGATTTATTATTATGAAGGTTAATATTTTATTAGGTACTGGTGGGGTTATGTTGCTTGCCCCCCCCTTCCTTGTATACGTCCATAACTCGTCGTGATTGGTGCACAACTAGTGACATCACAGTCTTAATTACTACTGTACATCAATGAAAAGAAAACTTTGCTTAAAAAATCAGTCTAATTTTTAATAAACACTAAAATATTATTTAATTAATTTTGATTTCAATTTTATTTAAATTATATAAAGGAGTTTTAGGTACATGTCAGAGTCGTCTACGAGTTAAATGAAACATTACAAATGTTTATTTAGAATTGTACTTGATTAAAAAAAGCAATTTTCATTAAAATTTGTTTTAAAATCCTTGATCTACTGCACATACCTTCATCATATCCAATCTAATTTTTATAAAATGTATATATTTAACAACAAATTTCAATATAAATTACCTTGTTGTAATGTTTAATTCTAATTCTGGGTATTTTAATGTTAGATGACCCTGGCATGTTCCTAAAGAGCCTTTGTTGTGTACTGATTTTGCAACGTCTTGTTTTATTTTCATAAGTTGACGTTAAAGATTGGACACCCGATTTTCAGACTTCATTTATTGACGTAATCTGATACAATTCACTGTCAGTGATTTTTTTTTTCTCGGAAGCTTTCGGCTCAATAAGCCATATTCATCGGAGGTTTTTCTCTTTACATTATTACATATAAAACAATAAGTTTAATTAATTTGTGACACTGTCAGGCCTCTGTGGCTTACAGTCTTTGTTGTTTTCCTTTATATATATAAAAGTTCCACTTGGGACAGGCTAGCTTCATATACCGACTGCATTTTCAATGCATTCAGATACAGAGACTACCCCATAGACCTCCTCCTCTAACCCATGTCCTTTCCACTGCCCAAATAGTCAATCCCACCCCAGACCGTCAAACAGAACTTAGTCTTCCCCTAACCACCACGTACTTCCCTGGGCTAAGTAAACTCTACTGTTTCCTCTGCCTGTCCTTCACTGGACTAAAAATCCAATCCTGACATTAAACACATCTTCTCTGTCATACTACTCACCCGTCCAAGGGTTGCCGTTAGGGTACCCCCCTAACCTCAAAACAACCCCGCCCGCACCCCCCTTCTCAAACCTTGTGGTAGGAACAGATGCCATGTCTGTCCAATACTTCCGCCCACCACAACCTTCCAGAACCCTACCACTAACACTACCTACAGAATTAAAGAAAATATAACCTGTCTCTCCTCCCACACTACATACAAAGTAAACTGTACGCTCTGCCCAGCCTTCTACATTGGCATCTCCCTGAATGCATGGCTCAACCACCGCAGCACAGTTAACTCCCCATAGCTGCCCATGCCCGGAGCCCCCTGTCAAATCCCTACGCCCTGAACTTCATCTATGGGAACTTTCCTTTCAACATGTATAAGTATAAAATCATATTCCATAAATCCTATAGAGAAGCACAAGCTTCAAGGATGTGGAACACGAGTCAGAGATTTTACATAGTTAGGTTGCTTTATTAATATTAGAATATACTGTAACTATTCATTAATTTTTAACTTATAATAAGATTTTCTTAAGTTCTATACAGAAGACATGCAATTTGTACCTTATATATATATAAAATTGATAAATATTTTTACATCCTATACGAAAAAAATTAGTGTTCTAATAATGTTCTTACATAATTATCTTTCATAATTATAAATATCTACCTTATGATACATTCAGCTTCATAGAAGGAGTGGCCTTAGTAAGAAGTTAGTTCATATTTGAACTTGTTTGGATTTATTTTTAATTGTTTAATGGAGGTGGGAAGTTTATTAAATATGCTAATAGCATTGTAATGTACACCCTTTTGTATTACGGTTAGAGACTTCCCTTCCTTCCTTGTGTAAATTGTTTTTACTTTTGGTATCAAAGTCATGTATTTCCGAGTTTATTGTGAAGAGGTTACTGTTATTAATAACAAATAACATGAGTGATTGAATATGCCGGGAAGTGAGTGTCTGGACTCAACATCCTATAGACAGTAACCTTCACCTCCTCCTCCCCCCTCCATCCCTCCTAAACTAACCACAGCATCATGAGCATATGCGTTTCCATTGGCATATGTATGTGTTAAAACCTTGATATGTGTGTGCACGTTGAGATTTGTGTGATATGTGGTTGTATTTGCCTGTGGTAGTAGGTACATGTAGATGCCTTTGAGGGTGTGTGTGTGTTTCTTTTTTCTTCCTACGGGACCATCGTGAGACATTTGAGGATTTTTTTTTATTGAGGGTAGGGGAAAATCTTCCAAAGACGCCATGAAACCCGAGTTACACGGTGTGTGGGATTTTTACCCACTAAAAACCACCTCCCTTTACAAAGTACCTCCTCGCGGAACCGCCATTAGGCATTTGAGGATGTGTTTGCTTGTGTATATGTGTGTGTCTCCCCAGCCTCCATCAATTCTTTGCCTCTTGCCTGACCCTCACTGAGAGAAAGTCGGTGTCCTGGTGAGGTCTATTATTGTTTTACCAGCAAAAGATAGCCGTGCAGCAATTTTTGACTGCTCAATTGACAGCCACTGGAAATGTTCCCCTAACCTTCTGATGAAGGTAAGCCACCAGTTTCCTGTCTCTCTTTCCTGTTCTTACTGTACCTTTGTGGCCATATTAAATTTGAACTCGGCGTGTGTCATACCAGTTGGAATTAATTTCCATTGAAAGAGCAGTGATACGTAACATGCAAGATTATGAAGCATAAACAAGGTTTATTAATTCGTATTTGAACATTAGATGTATGTTGAGACAATAATTTGTTTCGGTAACATGTTTTTTGTGTAAGAATTATATGTGTATTATATTTCTTCATTGTGCGGTATCTTTGAAAGCCGTCCCCATTATGCACTCCTGATTTTTGACTACACGACCCGCAAAAATAATTACTTTGGCGTCTTCCGCCCCAGATATTTTTGTTCGAACATACCGAGCGAACTTTACCTTTTCACACCTTCGCAGTGTCGTAATGTATGCAGTTTCCCATTAGTATGGATGGAGTTAAGATTTGTACGGTTCCTTGCAGATGCGGCTGAGAGTAGACTGATGACCACAAAGGGTTAATTAATTAGTTAATAAGGACAGGAAAGAGAGAGATAGAAAGGAGGAGACTTAACTGAGGTTCACAGATGGCAGGCACCGTGTAAGGAGTTGTTTAAAGAACTGTGAACCTCAGGTAAGTCAGTCACCTACTTTCTATCTCTCTTTCCTGTCCTTATTAATTTTTTTATTAACCTGACAATGTCATATATATTCATTTTTATTACAATTTTTTAATATATTTTATATTGTGTTGTATTTATTAAATCTACAAATTGGCGGATGCATAGAACTTAAACAATAACTGGTCGTAAGGACCATATTTAACCTATAGTTGAATGTATAATCATATTCAATATAAATAAATAAGTGTGGAATCATATTATACTAAATGATTTTTTTTAAAAAAAGAATAGTATTGTTTTTACTTGAAAAAAAAATAAACAAAACAAAAAAACTGGAAATGTATTTCACTGTAGCATATTTTTAGAGATTTCGCAGCACTGATCACAAAATTTTGATTTGTATTAAAACTTACAGTAATTTAAAACCATTTTTTCCTTTTTATCACATTTATGTACATCTAAATTACAAAACGTTACCTGATTTACTATTATATTTTGAATAAATTGGTGGACGGTACTTAAACAATATATATATATAACAGCTGAAGAAGACTCCAAGTGTATTTGGGGAGAAACTTTGTTGTTTTCTCTTCCATTTCAACTTTTATTGGAAGGTTCATTGAACTTTTTAATGAGTACAATTTCATTATGACTGCTCTTTCCGGGCCATATTTTTTTAAAAATATAAATTAAAACAGTGATCTGGCACCTTCAGTCACGAAGAAAAAATCCAGCCCAAAATGTCAGCGAATTTTATTGCTGTTTATTTAATATATTTACAACGTTTCGTCCACATATTTGCGGATTTGATTGGGTAAATTTTAAATGAGTTGTGGATAAGTGTTTTTTATTTTATTTCGTGGACTCCGTCTGCGAGTACAAACAAAAGCAGAATTTATTAGCGTGAAAGTTTCTGTAAAAGAAGAATAAGAAGAAACGAGTCACCAGAGAGGTTGAAGAATTAAAAGTTTGGGTGAATTATAATCTTATTTTTACGCGACGGAAAGGTGCGAAACATTTGTTCGCTGCCACTTGATTTTAATTAAGGATTTGGCAGCCGCGTGTTTGCAATGTTGGCGACGTGATGGCGTCACGGCGCTGTGTGTTTTCCTGCGTGATCGAGGATGAACGCAGCAAGATGCAGGTGACGGCGGAGGAGAAGGTGGACAAGTGGCTGCTCGAGCACGCGGTGACGGTCTTCAGCAAGTCGACGTGCCCTTGCTGCGCGGCCATCAAGACCCTGCTGGAGGACCTGGACGTGGACTTCGCGGTCCTGGAGCTGGACCTGACTCCCGACGGCCACCAGATCCAGGCCCACCTGCGCAAGTACGCGGAGAACGTGGCCGTGCCCCTGGTCTTCGTCAGAGGGGAGCTGGTCGGAGGGTACAACGAGACGCGCCGCGCCATCAGCGACGGTTGGCTGCAGCGGACGGCCTGCGCCTTCGACTACGACCTGGTCGTGGTCGGAGGCGGCCCCGGAGGCCTGGCGGCGGCGCAGGAGGCGGTCCACCTGGGAGGCAGAGTCCTGCTGTGTGACTGGGTGGAGCCCACGCCCCGCGGCAACAAGTGGGGGGTCGGGGGGACGTGCCTCAACGTCGGCTGCGTGCCCAAGAAGCTGATGCACTGCGCCGCCGGGTTCAGGACGGTCTTCCAAGACGCGCCGGTCTTCGGGTGGCAGGTGAACGGCGACGCCACCAACGACTGGACGAAACTGGTCGCCGGAATCCAGAAGTTCGTCAAGTCCGTCAATTTTCACTACCAGACGGTTCTCAACAAGAAGGGGATAGCGTTCGTGAGGGGCAAGGCTTCGCTGTTGACCAGACACAAGGTGAAGACGAACGACGCCCAGGACGTCGTCACGGCCAAGTACGTGCTGCTGGCCACCGGCCTGCGACCCAAGTACGCGGGTCTCCCGAACGACAGGGAGCTCTGCATCACGTCCGATGACCTGTTCCACATGAAGGAACCCCCGGGCAAGACCATCATCATCGGCGCTTCCTACGTGGCCCTCGAGTGCGCCGGATTCCTCTGCGGGTTGGGATTCGACGTCACCGTCATGATCCGCGCGCAGTGCTTGAGAGGGTTCGACCAGCAGATGGCCGGTCTGGTCGCTGCTCACTTGGAAAGTTACGGCGTCACCATCTTGAGGAAATGCGTGCCCGTGTCCGTGGAAAGGACCTCGGACAACCGGCGCCTCGTGAAGGCTGACGTGGACGGCGAGGTCAGAGAGTTCGAGGCGCAGACGGTGCTGTTGGCCATCGGCCGGGACGCGAACCTGGACGAGCTCGGCTTGGACAAGGTGGGCGTCGCGGTCAAGGACAACAGGGTCGTCGTGGACGACTGCGACCGGACGAGCGTGGCCAACGTGTTCGCGGTGGGCGACGTGGCGCTGGGGAGGCTCGCCCTCACGCCCGTGGCCATCCACGGCGGCATCTGCCTCGCCAGGCGCCTCTTCGGGGGCGGCGCGGACAAGACCGACTACAGCTGCGTGCCCACGTGCGTCTTCACGCCCTTGGAGTACGGCTTCGTGGGCGACTCGGAAGAGGCGGCCGTCGCCAAGTACGGGCAGAACGACGTCGAGGTCTACCACAGCCACTTCAACCCGCTGGAGAAAGCCATGCAGGTCAGAGACCTCAACATGTGCTACGCCAAGCTGGTCTGCGTCAAGAGCCGGGACAACGCCGTCGTGGGGCTCCACGTGACCGGCGACTGCGCCGGAGAGATCGTGCAGGGCTTCGGTCTGGCCATCAAGCTGGGCGCCAAGTTGGCCAACTTCCAGAGCTTCATCGGCATCCACCCAACCTGCGGAGAGATCTTCACCAAACTGTTCGTCACCAAGTCCTCGGGAGTCTCCGTGGAGAAGACGGCCTGCTGAGGTTAAACGTTGGCACTGCCTTCGTTCCTGAGGGAAGCTCTTTCCTTGTGTGTGACGGCTCCTACGGGAAACCTTGAGAAAGGGGCGTGGAGCCTGAAGAGCAATGTGAAAGATGAACCCTCAATGACTACATCAAGCTGGTCTGCATCAAGAGCCAGAACAACGCCGTCGTGGGACTCCACATGACTGAAGAAGTTGGCCAACTTGCAGAGCTTCATCGCTATCCACCCAACCTGCGGAGAGATCTTCACCAAACTGTTCATCACCAAGTCCTCGGGTGCCTCCGTGGAGAAGACGGCCTGCTGAGGTTAAACGTCGGCACCGCCCTTCGTTCCTGGGGGAAGCCCTTTCCTTGTGTGTGACGGCTCCCCTGAGAAACGGGCGTGGAGCCTGAAGAGCAAGGTGAAAGATGAACCCTCAATGACTACTTCAAGCTGGTCTGCGTCAAGAGCCAGGACAACGCCGTCGTGGGACTCCACATGACTGAAGAAGTTGGCCAACTTGCAGAGCTTCATCGGCATCCGCCCAACCTGCGGAGAGATCTTCACCAAACTGTTCGTCACCAAGTCCTCGGGTGCCTCCGTGGAGAAGACGGCCTGCTGAGGTTAAACATCGGGCACTGCCTTCGTTCCTGGGGGAAGTTCTTTCCTTGTGTGTGACGGCTCCAACGGGAAACCTTGAGAAAGGGGCGTGGAGCCTGAAGAGCAAGGTGAAGGATGGACCCTCAATGACTATTTTCACATAATAGCCGTGCTATTGTTGGAAAATGTATGCTTTCTCGAGTTCAACAGACAATAGATTGTTGTGTAAATCAAAGCAAATCGGCTAAAGATTTATTTTCCCCCCGTGGGGCAGGTGGGAAATCTTCAGAAAGACAACCTGAAGCCCGTACTTCATGCTGTGTGGGATTTTTACCCATTAAAAAACACCTTAACTAAAACTGGTCTGTAGAGACCAACCATTAGTCTTACTTTCTTAATTCTTATATCTAGCCACGTCCCAATTCGATATGGACGTTTGCTCAAGAATGTATCGATTCGTTTAACAGATTTAATTCTTTAATTAGTGTGACATGTTGACATAAATTACGGCAATGTCCTCTATTATTTTTAGGGTGTTAGTCCAACAAAATTCGGAAGGGGAGATTGCATCTGAAAATTCAATACTGATGTCAGCTTTATACTTCGGGTAAGCCGCTATCTTTATATCTCTCTTTTTCCCGTTCTTACTAATTACACGAGTGAAGTCGACGACGAGAAGCAGCCTCTACATTTTAATTAACAGGATTCTATTTGGAAGCGTTCAACTATTTAGTCGTATTCGTCCTCGCTGAACCATTCCTACAACTGTTTGTTTATTATGATGACACATCATTCTGTTCAAAAATGGACCATATTCAGTTTGATTTTTTTTTGTGTATTGGTCCACACACTAAAATAGTCTGCAATTCCCCTAGGTTAGGGTTAGCCCTAAATTGACCTGGGAGGTTTTTTTAGCATCATAGTTTTAAAAATATATAAAGAATTGTCAGTTAATATTTTATTTTTGTGAAGTTTTGCTATACATGAATCTATTTTTTTTTTTACACATAGCAAATATGAATCTAATAACTTTCTTTTGAGAGATTAAAAGCTTGTCCATGAAAGCAGCGCAGCCCCAGATTTCTAACCATAACCGATACGGAACTGGACATTTTTGCCGTATATATGTTTATTAAGTATTTCAATGATGGAATACACGACAGTCATTTCAGTGAATGTTGTTGTGGCATTCATTTACTAAGACTGGTCTCATGCTAACCTATCTTGCACAAGCCTTTTACAATTCCGCATAACTACTACATCCCACATCCTCCGTAATCTGCTTACTGTATTCCATCCTTTGCCTCCCTGATTAGTTCTTAAAAAATATTAATCTATCCCTTCAAAGTCTTCACTATTCCCCCTGCTCTGTTAACAACTTCCTCGTTAGTTACCCTATCCACCCATCACATTCTCCTACAGCACCACATTTCAAAAGGCTTCAATTCTTTTCCTTTCCGCAACTCCTGTCGTCCACGTTCCGCACCCATGTAACGCCACACTCCATTTTGAACATTTTCAGAAATGATTTCCCAACATTCAGACTTAACGTTACCCGTATGTAAATTCCTCATTTTTTCGTGAAAGCCTTCCTCGGGTTACCTGCGTCGACCTGTTGGTTATTCAGTTTTAGGTAATTATTTGTGTTATTTATATTAGAGTCAGTAATGTTTAGTAGTATTTGCATATCATTATGCCAATTCAAAACTGTTGAGGCGTTAGGATAGCAGAGAGGTTTAGCATGGGAATTAATAAATCTCCAGAAGAAAGACTAGAATGAAAAAAATGTCAACTGGACCGGAGGCTCAAACCACGGACCTCCTGCTATCCACCGGGGATTCTACCATTGAGCTAATCCGAGTTGACGTCCAACAACCGTTTCGACATTCTTCCATTACTGTAACCTAAATCAGACTCGCCTTCAATTTACTAATTTTAGGAACACCGTGAAGCAGGTTGTGACAAGTGAGGTCAGTAAAATTTTTTAGGCGAGTCTTACTTAGGTTACAAGACTAGAGGGATGTTGAAATCGGTCCTTGGACGTCGACTCGGATTAGCTCAGCGGTAGAGTGCCCGCCCGGAGTTCGAATCTCTGGTCAGGTCGACATCTTTCCTTTCTTGTCTTTCTTCTAACGATGAGCTTCAATTGAAGCATTCGTCTTCATTTCACTAAATAATCTCCAGCATGATCCTATATTATAAATAAATCAATTCTTAGGTTTCCAACAATTTATTTTTACATGAAGTTTGTGTGGAGTGCTGTGTCATTGTCTTCAGGTAAATTGTGGTTACAAATAGTTGCAGTTGCTGATTTTAAATATTGTCGAATAGCTGTATATACACACACACTCACACCCAACGTTGATGAATACATATGTGGCTGCTGAATTGGTGACAAAGTCTTTTATAATCACATTTTGGTAATGGATAATGGGAAGGAAAACCTTTGACCACCGTCCACATAATGTTCAACATTTCACCGTGCTAATTTGCCGCATGACATTCGCATGATGTTTTTCGGCAAATAACAACAGAAAAACACAATAATATAGTAAAATGTATGTTTATTTGAGAGTATAATACAATATATGACCATGAGTGAAGATAAATGCAAATGCAGTGTGTTACATAAAAAAATAATTTAGAACAATTTAAAATGATTACAAGTTAAATTTTATAAAACTGACCAGAGATCATTATGTTGAAGCATATTTGGCTGTCGAAATATTAGTCTACTTCTTGAGCCGGGGATGCTTTTCCAAGTTTTATATATGGCAAATTTAACCTGATATCAATGGTAGCCACCGGGCTGACGATGACGGTAGCCGCCCTTCACCCCTGGACGGTTACGATGGCCTTTAACCCCTGCCAGCTCTTCCCTTTCGGAGGAGGCGGCGGAACTGCTGGCGCTGCTGGAACTCTGGGATCCTGAGCAACCTCCGTAGCCGCTGCACGCTGGGGTTTCGCTGGAAGGCGCTCCAGAGCCACAAAGCTTTGAACCGCCAAGAGAACAGTTATTAGTTGTTCCACTACTGGAGCCTGCGCTGCTAGATGAGCTGCTAGACGACCCTGAATGGCCGCCGCTTGGTACCAAAGTACTACTGTCTCCACCCACTGGTGATTCATGATCTATTTTAGATATATCTCCATTTCCATGGTGATCTTTCCCTCCAGATAGGGTTGAGTCAATCGTTCCACTACCAGCATGTGATGCTCCATTACTAGATGATCCTCCACTAGGAGTTGGACTGCTGCCTCCATCCTTGCCTAACGAACCAATTTCAATTCCACCAATACCTGAACCACTAGTATCTTTGTGAGTATTTGAAGATCCACTTGATAATGAATCTGTATCTTGAGGATTTGAACATCCTAAATATCCATTCTGACAGGGAACTGATGCTGTACCACCAGTTAAAATGCCATGAGACCCTGAAACAGATCCATCTATATGTCCAGTATTTACATTGTGTCCATCCAATGACCTACCATCATTTCCTCCGGTAGTGACTACACTTGGTCCTGTAATTGGCCCTTCAGAAGGACCATTACTATGACCGCTATATCCTCCCGATGATCCACCATGGGTTCCACTTGTTACACCTGAACCTGCTGTGCTGGAACCTCCAGATACTCCACTGTGTCCACCAGATGAGCTTCCATGGTCTCCACCTGTTGCGGTTGAGCCAGGTGAGCTGGAATGATCACCGGCACCTCCAAAAGAGCCGCCATAGGTACCACTTGAAGCACCTGAACCTGCTATGCTGGAACTTCCAGATACTCCATGTCCACCTGATGAGCTGCTGTGGTCTCCATTTATTGCACCTGAGCCAGCTGTGCTGGAATCTCCAGGAAATCCACTATGTCCTCCTGATGTACTACCTTTGACCCCACTTGTTGTACCTGAACCAGCTGTGATGGAATCTCCAGGGAGTCCTGTATGTCCACCATACCCTCCTGATGAACCACCATGACCTCCACTTGTTGCACCAGAGCCAGATGTACTGCAGCCTCCAGATATCCCATCACACCCTCCTGATGAACCCCCTTGATCTCCGCCTGTTGCACCTGAGCCAGTTGTGCTGGAATCTCCAGGCAGTCCACTCTGTCCACCATGCCCTCCTGATGAGCCACCATGACCTCCACTTGATCCCGCTGTGCTGGAACTTCCACTATGCCCACCTAATGAGCTGCCATGATCTCCGCCTGTTGCACCTGAGCCAGCTGTGTTGGAATCTCCAGGCAGTCCACTATGTCCACCAGACCCTCCTGATGAACCACCATGACCACCACCAGTTGCACCTGAGTCAGTTGTGCTGGAATCTCCAGGCAGTCCACTATGTCCACCATACCCCCCTGATGAACCACCATGGCTTCCACTTGATCCGAGCCAGCTGTGCTGGAATCTCCAGGAAGTCCAGTTTGTCCACCATACCCTCCAGATGAACCACCGTGACCTCCACTTGTTGCACCTGAGCCAGCTGTGCTGGAATCTCCAGGAAGTCCACTATGTCCACCAGACCCTCCTGATGAACCACCATGACCACTACCTGTTGCACCTGAGCCAGCTGTGCTGGAATCTCCAGGAAGTCCAGTTTGTCCACCATACCCTCCTGATGAACCACCATGACCACTACCTGTTGCACCTGAGCCAGCTGTGCTGGAATCTCCAGGAAGTCCAGTTTGTCCACCATACCCTCCTGATGAACCACCATGGCTTCCACTTGTTGTACCAGAGCCAGCTGTGCTGGAATCTCCAGGAAGTCCAGTTTGTCCACCATACCCTCCAGATGAACCACCGTGACCTCCACTTGTTGCACCAGAGCCAGATGTACTGCAGCCTCCAGATATCCCATCACACCCTCCTGATGAACCACCATGACCACCACCTGTTGTTGCACCTGAGCCAGCTGCGCTGGAATCTCCAGGAAGTCCAGTTTGTCCACCATACCCTCCTGATGAACCACCATGACCTCCACTTGTTCCACTGGAACCTGCTGTGCCGGAACTTCCACTATGCCCACCTAATGAGCTGCCATGTTCGCCACCTGTGCCAGTTGTGCCGGAATATCCAGGCAGTCCAGTAGGTCCGCCATATCCTCCAACTGAGCCACCATGGGTCCCACTTGTTGCACCCGAGCCTGCTGTGCTGGAACTTCCACTGTGATCTCCTGAATTATCTTTGCCATTGTGTCCACTAACACCACCTGGCAGTACTCCACCAGCACTACCTGAAATATCACCACTGGAAACGTAGTGAACTCCAGTTGGACTTCCAATAGTATCTGTTCCAGTTCCACCTAAGCCAGTAGTTGGACTTCCCCCTGTACTGCCTCCGTACACGCTTCCTGAACCAGGAGAAGGAATTCCTCCACCAAGGTTTCCTGATCCGCTGTTGGCAGATGATCCACATGCATTACTGGATGTTTTGAGGGGCTTGCCTTCACATGGGCCAGTATGTGCTCCTCCATTAATTTTAGAAATGTCCCCAACAGACGTGGCAGAGCCAACAACGTCACCTGCTCCACTATTTCCACTTACATCTGTAGAGCCAAGAACACCTGAGCCTCCGTCTGTTTTATGTCCGGAATTTCCTATTCCATGTCCATGTGAATTACCCGACCCTCCATTAGATCCGCTTACAGCTCCACCAGAAGCTGCGCCTGTATTTATATCTTGGCCGGAACCGCTCGATCCACCGATTCCTCCAGCAGCTGCTCCTAAATCGTTGTTACTGCCTGACACGGCGGATGATCCTGCTGAAGTTCCCTTTCCAGGACCATTCAAAATTCCATCAGTGCCACCCGACGTTTGATCCTTCCCTGAATCGGGAGCGTTTCCATTACCTCCAGAACTGCCAGGCCCAGCATGACCAGAGCCGCCAACTCCGTCACCAACTACTCCACCACTTCCCACGCCGTGAACATTTGACGACCCAGATGCCGAGCTTCCGCTGGAACCGTAGCCTGATCCTGATCCACCAGTCGAATGGTGTACGTTTCCTGAGCCCACGGTACCTGATCCGCTGTTCCCACTGGCACCCTGACTAGAACTGCCACCAGCCGTCCCGTGCCCACCGTCTGATCCAGATCCGACCGCAGTGCCGGATCCGACGTTGTCAGCTCCTTCAAACTCTGGCGTGACGGGTCCGACGGGAGCTTTGTCCTTGCCGAGTGGACCCGTGGCCGAGCTGCTCCCAGAACTGGCGGTGGAGCTGCTCCCAGGATGGCCGCTTCCGACGGTCCCGGAGGCTGAGGGTTGGCTCCCAGCTGGACCCTGGTCCCCGTTGCCTCCTGATGTGGCGGGAACTTCAGGTCCTCCGCCAACGTTGTTGCTCCCTCCGCACCCCGCGGACCCTCCTAAATAATTTCCGTTACATCCGGAATTACTTCCGGATGAAGACTCTGAGGCTGAGCCCGAACCAGACTGAGAACCTGTCAAAAAAATAAATACGTACAGTCTGCGGAATTGCAACAAGTGGCTTTCTCATTGGGCTGCTTGATATTGGTTTCAGTAGCTTAATTAATTGAATTCAAACAACTTAAACGCATGATGATTTAATAAAAATAAAAACATCTTACGTTATCAATTTTTTTTGATTTTCAAGGAATCCTGACGGCGTTGATATTTTGTACTTTGCATTTCTTCACGAATGTCTGCAATTCAGACGATTGACAACTTTGAAGTTAAGAATATGAGGTACAAATTGCATGTCTTCTGTGTAGAACTTAAGAAAAATCCTTATTATAAGTTAAAAAATTTTTTATGAATAGTTACAGTATACTTTAATATTAACAAAGCAACCTCCTAACTATGTAAAAATATCTCTGACTCGTCGTTCCACGTCATCCTTGAAGCTTCTCTATAGGAGGATCTATGGAATATGATGTTATACTTATACTTATACCGAAATGTCGTTTCTATTTTCAACGCAACGTTCATCGATTTTTGCATGGTAAATAAGGGGGACAAGTCAGCGAGTTCAAGGTGACTTACGACCGGATCGTTGCCAACCTTTCCGCAACAAATTTTTTTGAGCGCCGCGATGACGTCATCATCTCGTAGAGCCCCGGGATTTTTCCGCAAAAATAAATAGGTCGCCCTTACCGGAGGCTGCGTTGGACGAGGACGCGGCCTGGCTGCTGCCGCCCCCGGCCCCCGAGGAGGACGCCGCCCCCGACTGGCTCGCGCTTCCGGCACCGGCGCCGCCGCCATGGGACGAGCTTCCCGAATGGCTGAAGGACGAGGAAGAGCTGCCTCCGTGGGAGGAAGACCACGACGCCGAGTGGGACTTGGAGTAGGAGCTGCTGCTGCTGGCGCTGTGGTCGAACTTGAAGTCTGGAAAATTAATGCAAGCGAACGATGATTATCTCTCTGGGCCCGGATTTCCCCGGTCTTCACCAATCTCGGATGTGCACGTGTCGTTGTTGTTCTTTTTTTTTATACACGGTAATGGTGAAATCCCAAGGTCGCAAAATGTTTTTTTTTTGTATTTTAGAAATAAATTCATTTTGAGACATGAGGGTATTAGCATTAGAGGGAAGTGTGTGCGTGTGTGTGGTGAGGCAAAAGGATGGAATAAGCTAAGCAGATTAGGGAGGATGTGGAAGCTGTGCATTATATGGAAAGGCTTGCAGAGGATAATTTAGCATGGTGGGGGGTGGAGGTTGAATCAGACTGATTACAAGAAGAAGAAGAAGAAGAAGAAGAGGGTCTTACCGTCAGCGCTGTAAAGTCCTCCGAATGGCTGGCCGAAGGATCCATGGTACGGACTCTTGACTCCTTTCACTGCCCCTGAAATGAAATCAGACCAAATGAAAATTCATCAGCAACGTTGGGGTGGTTAGGGGCAAGTCGTTACAATATCAGCCATTAAAACCTAGCAGTTTTAAGTCACTACACTCTAAATCTATTTTAAGTGGAGGATCCAGCAGAAAGAAGAAACCGGATAGTTAAGGTATTATTATTATTATTGACAGGCTACATGAGGGTGAGAGATCCTGTAACAGGCGACTCCCCCTTTAATAGCGTGGGAAGGGAATTGAAAAGGGGGAGGGGATGCGGAAGGAAGAGCAAGGTAGCCTAGTAAGGGTTGACTAGGGTGGCCCCCGGGCTATGTTTTAAGGATCCTACCCTCCCGGTGTTTCACCTAAAATAGATGCAGGTAAAAACCCTATAAAACCTGAAATGAGTTAGGTCCGGTCGGCTTCTGAGTTTTATACCCGGGATTTGCTCAAACACACTGTGCGAGTTTTAAGGTGCTGTAAGGTTTCCCTTAAACCAATTCAACAAGAGGTTTCATTCCGATGAAATACTGTTGCGAGATCGTGTGTTATATATTTACATATAATTTATATAATATATATATTTATTGTATTCCATGCAATAAATTTAAGCCTAGTTTTCTTTTCATGTTTTTATTTATTAATTTATCAGCTGATAAATGTATTCTTTTTTATTGTACCTCTTATTTTATTATTTTAATTGTTTTTAAATTTAATATATATATACATATTTATATATATATTCTGACTTTATGGCTGATTTATTTATTTTATTCGATTCCAAATGCTTTGTATTTTATTCCAAAGAGTCCTAAAAGAGTGATTTTTACACAACCGCGAAATGATTGCCGGGGAATAATTATTTAAAGGCGCTTGTGCACAATAATTATGTTTGCAGTATATGGGGATGAGGATGGGGAAGGTTATCTTCAACACTCAAATAAGAACTGTAAACCCTTTCTTTTTTATTATTATTATTGTTATTGTCACGCATTCCCTGTACAACTTTTCCCTCCGTTGTTCTGATGAAGGAAAAGCTTTATTGCCTTGTCGGACCGATGTCAAGGCAAACCCGGTAATAATTGCGAACTTAACTACTCCGATGTCTTCTTTATAGATTCAAAGTAGTGTCAGTCACGTTTCGCCTGTCAATCGTTAATTAGTGAAGAGTTACGTAAGAGTTGACTCAGAGATGCTTAGCTTGTGCTGCGGCGGCGGAGAATCCTTGGCTCGCCGCTCATTATATGTTAATTGCAGTCAGAGAGATTCCTAGCACCGAGTAGAGGGGAGGGGAGAGGAGATCTCTCTGGATGCAAGCCAACTATTCCTGTAAATATTTTTCATTTTGTTCCATCCCGGATCTGATCGTCTCTGATCAGAATATTGATGGAGAGTTTGCTTTAGCCAGGCAATTATTTACGTCATCTCCAACAAGAGATGCGTTTGAAAAATAAATGAGGTAGCGAAACGTTCGGGAAATACTCAATTATTATTGCAGTCGAAAGTTTCGTCAATGACGTTGAATATTATAATAAATATAGTAACATTTCCAATTTTTTTGAAATAAATGATTTAATTAGGCCACTTGTCAGTAATTTATAATTAAAATGTTTCGACGTTCCGTCCCTCATTTGAGTCTTCTTCAGGTAAAAATTTAGCTGTACATGGAACCTCTCTCTCTCTCCTTCCCCCACGCGCTCTCTCTCTCTGTTATGATTTCAGACATTTTAATTTCCCCTTTCTCTCTCTCTATTTATTCTCTCTATATATATTTATTCTCTCTCCCCCTCCTTCCCCCCCTCTCTCTCTGTGTGTTATGATTTCAGACATTTAATTTCCCCTTTTTCTCTCTCTCTATTTCGCTTCTCTCTCATATTTATATTTCTGTCTTCTTCTCCCCCCCCTCTCTCCTCTCTCTCGCTTCGATCATATTTCTTTATCGTCTTCATTCTGTCTTTCTCTCTCTTCTTTCGTCTTTCTCTCTTTCTTTGTTTCCGTCTCCCTTTCCGTCTTCGCAATAGCACCTAAGTATTATTAATAATAATTTTATTCCTTTTGGTCCAATTTTGGTCAAAATTTTCCAACTGTACCATTTTTGTTTTCTTTTTTTTTTCTTCTATAAGACAAAGCAAGTTCACTCACTATTAATCCTTTCCTACCATCTGTTTGTTCCGTTTAAACCAAATTTACCTTCTCTTGTTCAATTTTGCGGGAATTTTTTTTTCCCCAGACTTAAAATAATCATCTCTTTTCTTTCTAATCTGTAAATAATAAAAATGAATACAACTTTTTTTTCCTTTTCTTTTATACTGATAAATTACTCTGGTTGTTATGATTGCTGACATTTTCGTTTCCCTTTGCTCTGCCTTTCTCTATTTCTTTTTTTTCTCCTCCGTCTCTTCCTCTTTCTCTCCGTCTCTCTCTCATGCTGCCAAAATTACGCTTATAACAACACAGTAAGTGGCATAGGAACGTCTCACAGGACTTTAAAAAAAACTCGCAGTTGGTTTTCACGCGGCAGTTCAACGGATTTATAAATGTTTCCATTTTTAGGGCACATATAAAAAAGAGGTACTTCTGCTTGGAACGAAATCGCGGGCATAGCTATAGTTAATAAAAACAACCCTTCACAGCCTTCAATTACTGACAACTTTGTTATGATTTGTCTGTTCAGAAATTCGGTAGCCTTCAGTCTACTCACTGCAGATGAATACGGCCACTGTGTGTAGGCTCAAAACAAAGTTGTCAGTAATTAAAGACTGTTTTATTTACTACTGCTATTCGACCAGTCTATTAAATTCCTGTATTTTTGTTGTTTGAATTCCTCTGCCATGTTTCTGTAATATTAAAGGCCCCGACCTGGTTGACCCTCGGCTAGCCTCGCACCTCCAAACGAAGGTGAATGACTATGGAGTCCTTCGTATTGTAATGTATTAGTCAGTAAGCTGACACTTCTTCCGTGTTCTGTAGTGAACAATCGTTTCTTCTATCCCAGAGTTTGAATAAAATTTGAAAAATTATTATTTTTTTTCTGTTTTCTAAAAATGTTCCTCTTTCCCATCTCCAAAAGTTTGACAAATACTATTGTTGCAGTAAGGAGTCCATAGACTCGCCTGATTCATGGTGACCTATACTCTACATAACAACTACCACATTCCATAGCGTATTCCCTCCTTGGCCTCTCTCTCTCTCTCCTCTTCACTTCCCTCTGATGCTCAGACCCTCAAAACCTGGTCTATTAATCAGAGTCCTCCATATTGTTCTCTATTCTCTTCTTATGATTAGAACTTCCTGGTTAGTGATTCTATCCTCTCATCTGATTCAATACTGTACCATAAATGTAAATGACTGAATAACTGTTTTAAGTAATTGTTGTTGAAAAGAGGGGAAAAATGTTGTTCCTCAAGGAACTAGACTATGACCATTATTGCTTCTTTTTTTGTTGATAAAGGTTTTAAAGTAATCCATTAATTTACTTATATGGTAATGAAGTCAAAGATGTTTGTAATTGGTTGTAAATGTTAATGTAGGGGAACGCCAAATATATAGTGGACTGGATTAAGAAATACAGATGTATTGGAGTAATAATAGGATGACACGTTAAAGTATTGTTGAATGCATTAAAAAATAAAATAACAAAAAAAACCTGAAATTAATATGCAAATTACGGGTAACTCTTTAGAAAACTTAAAAGAAAGTCAGTTCATATTAATAGGAGTGCGTGATTTAGAATGTTAACAAGTTGCGTAAAGACGTTTACGAAGAAGTTTTAATAGAGGATTCGGTACAGTACTAAGTAAAAGAGAGAAAGAGACGGAGATAGAAGAAAAAAGAGAGAAAGACGGAGGGGAGGGGGTAAAAAGAGAAATAGAGAGAGAGAGAGACAAAGAAAAAAAGAAAGGGGAAATGAAAATGTCAGCAATCATAACAATTAGAGAAAAAGAAATAGAGAGAGACGGAGGGATAGAGGCAGAGACAGAGAAGGGGAGAGAGAAAAAGAAATAGAGAAAGACAGAGCAAAGGGAAACGAAAATGTCAGCAATCATAACAACCAGAGTAATTTATCAGTATAAAAGGAAATAATAAAAAAGTTGTATTCATTTTTATTATTTACAGATTAGAAAGAAAAAGAGATTATTATTTTTAGTGAGCGGAAAAAAAAATTCCCGCAAAATTGAACAAGAGAAGCTAATAGGGTTCAAACGAAACAAACAGGTGGTAGTAAAGGATTAATAGTGAGCTTGCTTTGTCTTACCCAGAAAAAAAAAGAAAACAATAATGGTACAGTAGGAAAATTTTGAGATAAAGCGTGGGAATTTGGATCAAAAGGAATAAAATTATTAAAATTATTTTTTTTCCCCGGTGGCAGCTGTATACGAAGGGAAACGGAAAGAAAGAGAGCGAGACAGAGGGAAGAGAGAATAAATAGAGAGCGAAAGAGAGAGATAGAGAGAAAGGGGAGGGGAAAATTAAAATGTCTGAAATCATAACAGAGAAAAAGAGAGTGAGAGACGTAGAGAAAGATGACAGAGAGGAGAGAGAGAGATAAAAAAAATTTAATTGCAATTAAATGAGTAACTAAATTTAGAATGACAACCGTTTACAACTAATAGCGTAATCTCTAACAAAGAATTATCTTGAACAAGATAAGGTAATAGGGTTCAAACGGAACAAACTGATGGTAGTAAAGGATTAATAGTGAGCTTGCTTTGTCTTACCCAGAAAAAAAAAGTAGGAAAATTTTGAGATAAAGTGTGGGGATTTGGACCAAAATGAATAAAACTATTATTGTTATTAATAATTACGTGCTATTGGGTATTTTCCCAGTGGAAGGTGTATACAAAGAGAGAGTGAGAGAAAGAAAGAGAGAGAGAGAGGGGGGGGAAGAGAGAATAAATTGAGAGCGAAAAGGAGAGAGAAAGGGGAAATTGAAATGTCTTAAAATAATAACAGAGAAAAAAAGAGAGAGTGAGAGACGTAGAGAAAGAAAGAGACAGAGAGAAAAAAATAAATTTTAATTGCAATTAAATGAGTAACTAAATTTAGAATGTCAACCGTTTAGCGTAATATCTAACAAAGAATTATCTTGATGTGTGTGTGATGTGGCTGAAGCAGGAAGCCGAGAGTAAACAAATGGAAAGTCGTGGCGTTCCTCAAGGACACAAATTTGACCCACTAATTCCGCGAGTTATAGAGTTGTTACCTTTGTATTGCGGCCTGGCGCCCACCATCGCCACGAGGGCGACGGCCATCACCGTCACCGTCGTCGTCGTCGTCGTCATCATGATGGCTGCTGACTGACTGACTGGGGCTGCGGACGCTCGCTGCCTCTTTATATAGCAGCAGCGGTCGAGTACGCGCGGTAGATACCTGGAACTGACTGGCGATGATGTCACTGAGTGTGTGGTCCTCCTCCTCCTCCTGCTGCTGCTGCTGCTGCTGTTGATGATGATGTAATGGGGTGTCCCCGACTCAGGGCGAAACGTTACACAGTCGTCCGTCCTTCTGTCGAAATTAATTCACCACCGATTGTGTTTAAAATAGAAGAAATTGGAACAAGTCTTTACTTTCACTTGCAAAATTCTATCAACACGAGGGGGAGGGGGGAGCGTCCGCCATTTTGAATCTAGTTCTGCTAACGTCAAAAGTGTTTCTCTCTTCTCTGGTTGTGTGATAATTCCATCAGCGATATATATATAGGGTTTTGCTGTGCAGCTGTAGGAATTATTTCTTCCCCCGAAAAAAGGATTATTTCGGGTTTGTCAAAAATGAATTAATTCGGAAGGAAAACGATGGATTGTAAAGTATCCCAAGAGGGGAAACCTGGCAACCCTGGAGAATATCTACGTCATCCACCCACGTCATTGCCCTCTCTCTCAGGTACTCACAAAAAATAAATGAACCTAACCTAACCCTAACCCCCACCCATTCTGCTAAATTAGGTTAATTAAATCAATTAACCTGCCTTCACGTTACCATATTTTATGTTATATATATATTATATTTATTTTATTATATTATATTATTTTAATATTGTATATATATACTGAAAAGTTTTTATATGTGAATAAAAATAAATAACCATCTCTATGCTTTATAGAAGTGTTTAGTTCCGTTGTTTAAGAAAACGAAAAGTATATTTCGTTTACCACACGTGGTAATCAATTCAGGGCGAAAACGTTCCAACAGTTGTCTTTCTGTCGAAATTAAATCGCCACCGATTGTGATTAAAATAGAAGAAATTGGAACAAGTCTTTACTTTCACTTGCAAAATTTTATCGACAGGTTCAAATTGCCTGCCTCTAACGAGAGCCCGGGGGGCGGAGAGCGTCGCACGCCATTTTGAATCTAGCTCTGCTAACGCTTCACAAAATGTAGGAACGTTTTCGGTCTGATTTCAGACAGTATATTTAATATAATCGAAACGGCGACGTTTCGGTACCTATTTGTTCCCATATTCAGATAATTTTTCTTCTTCTTCTTCGTGAATGTACCTTCGTCATCGTCATCGTTTTCCTTTTTTTTTTCTCCTTCCACTGTGCCACATAAAAGCTTCGTTTGGCAATCTTTCTTCACCGTCGCCTACTCGCTCGGAGGCCTTTGGTAAATTTCGGTTGCCTGTAGAGTGTTTTAAGAATTAATTTTCACTGTTAACGATGTTAAAAAAAAATATCACTAACTGTTTTTTATTCCCGCCCAATCTCCTAATTACACTTAACTGTTTACGTTTCAGATGGAGACTTTGGTGCAGAAGCAGCCTGAGTCATCCAAAAGTAAGTTACTACAGCCTAAGTAATTGTTTGTTTGTTTTTTTTCTTCCCAGCTTTGAAGGAAGATGGAAAATATGTGGTGTTTTTTTTTTGTTGTTGTTGTTGTACTTGTCTGCTCGTTATTTCGAGCGTTGTGATTGGTTCGTTGAAGAGGTCATCCATCGGTATCCCTGTTTTAAAATCTTTGACTTTAGTTGACCATCACGGAATTTGTTGGCAGTTTAAGCTAAACAGGGGTTTCGACGACATTAAATAGTATTAATTTTTGAAAAATAAATTCTCTCTTAGTTTCCACTTGTAGTAGAAGTTTTCGGATGTAATGGAGGCAGGTTCATCGACAGTGTGGCAAGAATAAAGGTATTTCAAGGAAAGGAATTATTAGGGGGTGACTCGGAGGGGATGGTTGTTGAGATTATTATCGAGTAGTGTAAATAAATGAGGTTTTCCAGATATTAGGAACTGAAAGGCGACAAGGATGACAGAAGTGATTCTGTATTTTTTTTTCTAGCGATGAGTGTAAATCGATTGCGGTTTTGGTGACTTCAGCGTTTCCCCCATATTGCAGTGGGATGGATGATTCCTTCTTCCACTCGTCTTCTTCCTTTCAGCGCTCTGTTGTGTACATCTTCAGTTGGTTTGCCTGCCACACACACACACACACAAAGGAGAGGGGAAATGCCAACGGTTGCTGACCTTGGCCGTCATAAAAGGCGTTATCAGCAATGCCAACTATTTCCTCTAGTATGGTATCAGCTTCTTCTTCCTCTTTCAACTCCACCTTTCCCTCCATTTCCCTTTCTCTCTTACAGCATCTGCTGCGTTTGTTACAACATCAGTCTAATTTCTCTTAATGTCCTCTGTGGCTCTGTCACCAGGTTCTGTATTCCTTTTTGCTTGTCACCACTTACTTGATCACCCTGTCCTTGACGGCCATCCAACACCATCAAGGTGCTTGAAATGATCGCCCCCCCAAAAATGTAAAAATTCAGCTTTCTTTGATATATTTTAATCACTTCGGACTGTTATATATTTATCTACATTCGTCCAAGATGAACGTCTTTCCCCTTTTTTTAGAACCTCTTCACGAGTCCGCTTTATTTATTTATTTCTATAATTTTTAATTTTTTCTCCTGTCTCTTTCTTAATGTCTGTGCTTCTTATCCGTACAAAAGACCAGTTCCACTTTAACCAAGCTCTTGATTCCGTTTGCTAGTCACCTTTTCTTTTTTTCTTCTTCTTTATGCTTGTCTGTCTTGACCTCATTTCCTGGTGTCTTCTTGATCTGGTGTTTGTTACAACATCAGTCTAATTTCTCTTAATGTTCCCTGCGGCTCTGTCACCGGGTTCTGTATTCCTTTTTGCTTGTCACCACCACCCTGTCCTTGACGGCCATCCAACACCATCAAGATGCTTGAAATGATCACCCTCCCCCCCCCCCCCCAAAATTGTAAAAATTCAGCTTTCTTTGATATATTCTCATCACTTCGGACTGTTATATATTTATCTACATTCGTCCAAGATGAACGTCTTTCCCCTTTTTTAGAACCTCTTAACGAGTCCGCTTCATTTATTTATTTTTATAATTTTTAATTTTTCTCCTGCCTCTTTCTTAATGTCTATGCTTCTTATCCGTACAAAAGACCAGTTCCATTTTAACCAAGCTCTTGATCCCGTTTGCTAGTCACCTTTTCTTTTTATGCTTGTCTGTCTTTACCTCATTTCCTGGTGTCTTCTTGATCTGGTGTTTGTTACAACATCAGTCTAATTTCTCTTAATGTTCCCGGAGGCTCTGTCACCGGGTTCTGTATTCCTTTTTGCTTTTCATTGCTTGCTTGTCAACCACCCTGCCTTCATTTCCTTGACGGCCATCCAACACCATCAAGGTGCTTGAAATGATCGCTCCCCCCAAAAAATGTAAAAATTCAGCTTTCTTTGATATTTTCTCATCACTTCGGACTGTTATACATTTATCTACATTTGTACAAGAAGAACGTCTTTCCCCCTTTTTAGAACCTCTTCACGAGTCCGCTTTATAATGATTTATTTCTATAATTTTTAATTTTTTCTCCTGTCTCTTTCTTAATGTCTGTGCTTCTTATCCGTACAAAAGATCAGATCCACTTTAACCAAGCTCTTGATCCCGTTTGCTAGTCACCTTTTCTTTTTTTCTTCTTCTTTATGCTTGTCTGTCTTGACCTCATTTCCTGGTGTCTTCTTGAACTGGTGTCACAAATGCACGATTCTCAGGGTTTTTTCTCTCTCTCTTTCTGATTTCTTCATCACTTCGGACGTTTGTTCCGCCCTTTTCTCGCGGTGTTTCTTTCTCCTTGTCCGGAGGATCCTCACCGTCCTGTTTGGAAATCTCCCACTTTCTTCCTATGTTGATGTCATAAATGTTCTCTGATTTCTTCGTCACTTTGGATGTTTTTTTTCCAACCTGCCTCGCGGTGTTTCTTTCTTCTTGACCTATTTGGAAATCTCTCCAACTGTTTTCCAAGGTTTCCGGTGGTTACCAATTCTCCAATCACAGAACGATGTGACCCTCCTCCTCTCCCTTCCTATGCTGTTGGTCTTTCCCTGATCCCCCAGATACGACTCTTGTGACTTTTCCAATCAAGCCCAGTTTTCTTTCGTATTTTTTCCCCCCATTTTCCCAGGTTCAACTCCAAAAAGGTAAAGACACTCACCCACTTCCTCTTTGACTGGTATAAATCTCCTGATTCCTATTACCTCTTTAGAAACGAACCTTGATCTCGTCCAATCTGTTCTTCTATCTGATGTTTCCTCCTTCCCTTCCCCTCTCTCTATTTCTTGGAACCTCGTCATTTGTTACCACGTCAGTCACTTTTAATTTCTTAGAGATATTTCTCGTCCATGTTCCTTGATGTTCCAAGGCAGTTTACATAGTTCTAAGAGTCCATTTCCTCGTGTCCCTACTTGGCCATCATCACTCGGCCATGGCTCGTCATATTTGTCGGCCCCCGTTTGATTGTAACATACTTTAAAATTTACAACAAATAAAATGGCGGACAAAACGTCGGCATTAAATTTATCACTACATTTATTCAAAAAGTGACGTTTCGTCTCCATTTTGAGACTTCCTCAGGCGTAATAAAATTTTACAATAAATTAAATGTGGGTTCTATGTTACAAATTTTTTAATTTATATACCAAAAAAATTGTGTTACACGGTTCGAAAATTACATATTTAGCAATACATCATTTTGAACCACAAATAAAATGGCGGCCAAAACGTCGGCGTTAAATTTATCACTACATTTATTCAAAAAGCGACGTTTCGTCTCCATTTTGAGACTTCCTCAGGCGTACCGCAATTTTACAATAAATTAAGTGTGGGTTCTATGTTAAAAAATTTTAATTTATATACAACCAAAAAAAATCGTGTTACACGGTTCGAAAATTACAAATTTAGCAATACATCATTTTGAACCACGTTGTTTTTTTTGTTGTATATAAATTAAAAAATTGTAACGTAAAACCCATATTTAATTTATTGTAAAATTTTAATACGCCTGAGGAAGTCTCAAAATGGAGACGAAACGTCGCTTTTTGAATAAATGTAGTGATGAATTTGTTGCCGACGTTTTGGCCGCCATTTTATTTGTGGTTCAAAATGATGTATTGCTAAATTTGTAAGTTTCGAACCGTGTAACACAATCTTTTTTGGTATATAAATTAAAAAAATTGTAACATAGAACCCATATTTAATTTATTCTAATATTGCGGTACGCCTGAGGAAGTCACAAAATGGAGACGAAACGTCGCTTTTTGATTAAATCTAGTGATGAATTTAATGCTGACTTTTTAGCCGCCATTTTATTTATCACGCACTAACAGACTCATATATAAAAGTCTGGTGTAAAATCATGAAAACCCAACCAAAAAAACTTAAAAAATCGTTTATATATATATATGACAGAGAAATTGGCTCAACCAGGACTCAGGAAACATGCATCCTCTTCGGTTCCAAGGAAAGCAATATGGAGGAGGATGTGTAGGTGATGGCATCGTCTCAGACCACATCCTCCTCCTCCTCATCCTCCTCCTCTTCTCAGCTAGCCCGGATATATCATGGCAACGGTAGAAGGAAATTAGGAACGAGGAGGATGAACTACAAATGAACAAGGGGAAAAAAGGACAAGATCCTTTCAAGTAGAAAGGAGACAGTGCGCAGAGACAAGGCAGAGAGGATAAGACAGAGAGAGGGGTGAAGTAAAATGGGAGAGAGAATAAGAGAGAGACATGGAATGAGAAACGATAGAGCTTCAGGTACATACAAGGATCGAGGCACCTGCCATCGACTCAGAGATTCGATCCCAGTTCTGGACGAGTCTTTTCCATTTCTTATCTTCCAAATTAAAATTTAGTGACCTCTGGCTGAGCTCCAACTGGAAGAGAAAATTCTTCTGTCACAGTAATAATAATAATAATACTTGAAGAAAATGTGAGACTTATAATTATTTAAGGGAATTTTATCAAGAGCAGTCAGGATTTCCAGAAAGGAAAATAATAGAAACTTTTGAAGAGTGGAGAATGAGGTGGGTGGGAAGAGTAACTAACCAGGGAGGTCAAAGCAGAATAGGGGAAGAGAGGAGGGATAGATTAACAGGCAACGTTTTGAGACACGAGGGTCTCTCCATTAGAGGGGAGTGAAGAGAGGAGAAGAAGAAGAAGGAGGAGAGAGAGAGAGGCCAAGGATGGAATACGCAAATGGAGATTTTGGAGGATGTGGTAGCTATGTAGATACGGCAAGGCTTGCGAAGGTTAGGTTGGTAATGGATCAGACCAACTGATTACCACAAGACAGTAGTTTCCTATAAAACAACAAAAAACATAAAAGCAAAAAACACAACGTTTCATCCCTTTATCCGGGACGTCTTCAGGGTGAATTATAAATTTTATTTTATATTAAATAACTTTTTGGATTGACGAGGTTCCTGTGGGAGTTTCTCTCGCAGGCGATTTTTTTTTCTTCAAAGTTCTCACAAGCCGAGACACCTTCAACCTATTTTTTAGAAGGTATATGTACCGGGGTCGAAGACCTTGGGCCATGTGGCAAGAGTTGTCCGCTGATCCCACGTTGGATCAGACGCGGGGCCAACTGCCTCCTAAAAAAATGGTTGGGAGGAGACACGCGGAGAAGGGAATGCTGCGACCCCATTTACTCATCTACTGTCATTCACTTCCTGATGATGTCCAAAAGTAGGGGTGGCGAAACTTGTGTGGGATTTTTTTCTTTCTTCTTCTTCTTTGTTTCCTTTGATCCCAACACAAACATTAAAGTGAATATTCGGAGATTATTATGAAGTAGTAGATGGACCGTGAATTCAGAAAAGGAAATTAATGAATTAACTACACAACTCTTAGGACTTCTTCAGGTATATATATATATTTATTTATTTATATTATTTATATCACAGATACACCATAAAAAAGTTTTTAAGCATACAATTTCGGCCCCTATTTTTTAAAAGATTATAATTTTAAGGGTTGAAATACTCCAAATCCGTTTCCGTTGTTTAGAAGTCCTAAATCAGGGGTCGAAACGTTGTCAGTTAATTAATTGAAAATATTATATGAATTGTATTTGTTTATTATAATGTTTATACAGTCACTACGCTGTACATCAGGTGATGATATATATATCAATTGATTAAATCTACCAAAATGATAAATTAAATGGAATCTACGGCAGCCATTATTCCTCTGATTGTCAGAAATTCCTTCAATCCTTTATTTTAATGTACTCAATTAATTCTGTTTTATAGTTATCTGGAACAACCTCATCGTGAAGGTTTTTTTGTTTTGTTTTATAGAGTTCTATTGAGTTAGGTTTCATTTCTCTTTACTGCGTTACCCGATGATGTCCCCGAAGGTGAGCCGAAACGTTGTATTATATTGCATGTGATCTTATTGTGATTGGAGGTTCAATTTATTCATTTTTTTAAAAAAAATATTATTTATACGTGGCTTTGGCTTGTTACCTTGTGAGAGAGAAGGCAGGACCAGCCAGGTCCAAGGTTCATGGCCACTCGGCGTTGCCTCTTTTTTTCTTTCTTCTTCTTCACCTTTGCGATGCTCGATAGGTTATGGATGGAAGAGATGATTGCCTCTGCCCTGTGGTACACTCGCGTCTTCTCCTCGATCACTTTCAATCCGTCCGGTTGTATAGATTCTCTCTCTTCCTACTTTTTAACTTTTTTCTCTGTTCTTTCTCTTTACAGTTTTCCCTATCTTTTCATTGTGGTTTTCTCTTCCATTTTTACGCAAAAAATAATAATCATTTTATTTCCTACAGTTTTATTTTCCTCCTTCCTCTCTTTTCTTGGTTCTTCTTCTCTTCCCCCCCCTCAAACAATAGCCTATCATTGATTATAATTATAATATTCCGCTCATCCCCTTTTTAATATGTTAAATACCTAACCAACACTACAGTTCTCCTGTAATTCTTCCTCTCTTTCCCCCTTTTTTTACTCAGACAATATCGTATCAACAGTCTTATAATATTGCCTACCGTTTCCCTTCGTTTTTCCTCTCTTTCCTTGTTTTACCCCTTTTTAAATGGACAACACCTGGTAAATACTTTCTATAGTTTTCTTTCGTTCTTGATGTCTTACCTGGCTTCATTCCTTCTTTTAAGTGGGAAATACTTCTTTTTAACCCTTGCTTGGCTTCCTTGCTTTACCTTCCGCATCCCCCCCTTTTTTGTTGCAATAAATACACTTATTAATATTTCCTACTCGTTTCTTTCTTTCTTATTCGGTTTCCTAGTGTTTTTACCTTTTTCTCTTTCCTTGTTTCTTCTCTTTTTTATTCTTACGTATATTTTTTCTTTGTTCTTCCTCTCATTCCTTGTTTTACCTTTTCTTAATAGGAATCATCAGGTTGATTTTAAAAAAATCTTTCTTCCTCTCTCCTCCCTCCCTTTTGTTCTTCGTCTTTTCCCCTTCTTTAATGGACAATAACCGGTAAATATTTTATAATAATACTTCTAACAGTTGTATTTCGTTCTTATTATCTTACCTTTTTTTACATTTTGAAATAGGATAAATATTTGGTCCGCACTTACAGAAGTATTAGCTACAGTTATCCTTTCGTTCCCTTATTCGAGTATACGCAGACAGCCGTTCCTCATATTTCCTCTTGTTTTCTCCTTCCGAAATTGGCAATACCGATTAAATTTTTTTTTTAAATGTTGGCTAGTTTTCTTTCTTTCTGCTTCATTTTCCCCGTTTTTGTTGTAATGAATATACGTATTAATATTTCCTACACGTTTCTTTCTTTCTTATTCGGTTTCCTTGTGTTTTTACCCTTTTTCTTTCAAAGAATGCTATAGTTTTCCTTTCTTCTTCCTGTTTTTAGTGGGGTATTTCCTACACGTTTCGGCTAAAGAGGGGAAAGTTATCCCCCCAAACTTATTACGTCACGATTAATCCCCTCCTTCCCGACTTTGTAATTAATTTGTAGCCTTTATCATTGACACTTTTGTAATATAGTGAAAAATTTTCCCTTCTTTTTAAAAATATTTTTGTTAAAATCCGTTAATTAAAATTTTGTAATTAAGTAGCAGTTTTCCCTTCCTTTCGCAAGCACCAATCAGTGGATGTCGGGAGGGGGAATCAAGCCTCTCCACTAGTTCCCACGTTTCTTCTTTCCTTTCTTGTGGACAATAACCGGTAAATATTTTATAATAATACTTCTTACAGTTGTATTTTGTTCTTATTATCGTACCTTTTTTTTACATTTTGTAAGAGGTTAAATATGCAGAAGTATTAGCCACAGTTATCCTTTCTTTCCCTTATACAAGTATACGCATACAGCCGCGACTCTTGTTTCCTCCTTCCGAAATGGGCATTAAATTTTTTTGTTAATCTTGGCTAGTTTTCTTTCTCCCTGCTTCATTTTCCCTGGAGTTTCCCCCCGTTTTTTGTCGCAATAAATACACGTATTAATATTTCCTACACGTTTCTTTCTTTCTTTCTTATTCGGTTTCCTTGTGGTTTTACCTTTTTCGTTCAAATAATGCTATAGTTTTCCTTTCTTCTTCCTGTCTTTAGTGGGGTTGTTTCTCTCTCGGTTTTTTTTATATTGTGACAGTACCGTAACTTACCGTTTGTCCTTGATTCTCCCCCTGTCTCTTTTACGTGGCTGAGAGATTTCAGCCGCCTGACGATGGAAGTGAGTCTTTTCCGGGACGCTGAGGTAATTCCTCTCCGGGGAAAGATGACACCGGCCAATCATTTCCCGTGACTTGGCAAAAGTCTGCGCCAACCAAGGTCCGTGCCTCTCAATGGACGCGAGTCGACCGACGATGAAGGAACGAACGTCTCTCCGTCAATGAACGTTTGCATCGTATTTGTTGTTATTAATTCCCTTATTTCTCGGCTGATGCGGCTTTTATTTGGGGGGGTTGGGGTAGGTAACAGGCTGTATAAGGGTGACCCTGGAGCAGGCAACTACCCTTTAATAGCATAGGAAGGGACTTGAAAAGAGGGGGGATGTGGAAGGTAGAGCAAAGTAGCCAAGGGCTAACTAGGGACCCCAGGCTGTATAGTGTAAGGATCCTACCCTCGCGGTGTTTCAGGGGAAAGAACCGTAGAAAACCTGCATCAGGTAGGGTCGGGGGCTAGTGGGTTACTACTACTCCTGCCGCCCTTCTGATGATGACGGGGAGACTGCTGGAATGCTGTGGGAACAACGCAACAAACCTTCCGCCTCCATGCGTGCCAAGATCAGTATTGAGAGGCAGCTGGCCGACTGGTCCAATGGGAGGATCAGCGGAGGACAACTCTTTCTTACCTTGGTATGCCGAAGGTCTTCGACCCCCCGTACGTACATACACCTCTCAAACTGCCCAAGGTCGTGTCTCAGCCCTGCAGGAGTCTTAAATTAGTTACCTTGGCCATGGACCAATGGGGTGGAGGGGCGAGGGAAAAGAGGAAAACCAGGAAGGAGGAGGAAGTCAACCTCCACGTGGCTCTCACTCATTTCCCATCAGGATATATCCGATCCCTAATGATGGGCTGAGGCACTGTGGTGACGTCACTGTCAGTCTCACAACCAACCACGAGAGACATAACAATCGGAACAGTGGACAAAATGACCTGACAGTGGAATAGAATTATTTAATAGCATAACTGGAAGTGACGGGAATTACAGAAATCATACTGCAAGGAGGAGAAATAAAAACACCTACGCTTTGCCCATGATATTGTGGTGTTTGGGGGAGAGTCAGAATAAGAAGACTTGGAAACCACGATAAATGGCACGGAGAAAAAGTACAACTCGAGGGTTAATTAGAGGGAACAGACAAGGAGGAGAAATAAAATCCCTAAGGCTTTGCTGATGATGTTGTAGCATTAGGGGAGTCAGAAGAAGACTGAGAAACCATAATAAATGACACGAACGTGGTCCTGGAGAGAGGAAGAGTACAAACACATGGATCAATTAGAGGGAACAGACAAGGCGGTGGTGGGAAAACAGTGGGAATAACAAAGGCTGTTTGTTAGATTGGGGAAGGGGATATTTCGAAGGAAGTTAAGGAATTCTGCTGCCAGAGTAGGATAGCACAGGATAGCAAGGTAGGGGAATTTACTAACGGCTAATGTAAGTGTGAATATTTAGGAAATGTTGGCGTGGCCTGATGTGAGGGGACGGTAGGAGGTGGAGAAAGTGGAAAAGAATAGAAGATTAATGTGGTACTAGAGGAGAATGAGACGGGTGGCAGAACAGGGGGAAGAAGACGGAACAATATGGAGGAGGGACAGGTTAATAGTGAACAAGAAGCTGACAGTAATGGAGCAAAAGCAAGTCAGTTGTGTCTGGGGGACTGAGAAAGTTAGTTCCTTGAGGTTGCAGCTGTAACGCTGACGTCATGACCTTGTGACTCACATTCCTCACACATGGATACAACTGCACAGATACTGGGCTGTTGCGTCAAAGTGGAAGGTTTCAGGTGATCCAAGGGGGTTGGTTGCCCCACCAGTTCCGGGACGCAAGACAACTACGTCCATTAGCTATGGCGTAACTCAGCGCCGTTTTCTGGAGGAAGACGACTGGGACAGTGGAATGTCTGGTCAATCATCATCACTGTATGTAGGAGTAACGCCCCGGGGGTGTGTGAGGGGGAAAAAAACAACAACCACGGGAAACGCTCGGCTTCAGCTTCGTCAAAGGAACCACGTTAAAGAACGAAGCACTGTAGATTCTACACCTATTTTTAAATGGAGGATCTGGTGGGAAGGAGAAGAAACGGGTTAACACCTGAAGAATGGCTTCTTCATAAATGGAGGATCTGGTAGGAAGAAGAAGACGCATGGCTATTACATAAATGGAGGATCTGGTAGGAAGAAGAAGAAGACGCGAGGTTAACACCTGAAGAAGACGCATGGCTACTACATAAATGGAGGATCTGGTAGGAAGAAGTAGAAGACGCGTGGTTAACACCTGAAGAAGACGCATGGCTTCTTCATAAATGGAGGATCTGGTAGGAAGAAGAAGAAGAAGACGCATGGCTACTACATGAAGTACTTCTTGGACCGTCGAAATAAATATCAAAGAGTTTTGATCCCATTAAACCAAGCGCTGTAGATTCTACACCTATTTTTAAATGGAGGATCTGGTAGGAAGAAGAAGAAGAAGACGCGGTGTGGTTAAGAAGGGGGTTTTATGGGGGGCGTCACATGGGTGATTCTGAAACAGGCAACTCCCCTTTAGTAGCATAGGAATGGAATTGAAAAGGAGGTGTTGAACTGGGAAAACCCTAGAAAAGAGAGTGCAGTTTGATTCATCATATATATATATATATTACTAACTAACTTTCAGTAGAAAAAAGGAACCCGAGTCACTTTCAAAATATGATTAGAAAAAAAAAGAGCCCCCAAGTAAATAAATCTATTTTTTTTAATTATTGTATGCGAGACAAATGAGTAATATTTAATATTTCTGTAACAGTTGCAGCTGAAACGACTTGCATTGTTGTTGGCGGTTGTGTCATTGTCGACGGTAATTGAGGATTAACTTGTCCTTGACTCGTCTCTTCCCAGAAGCCTCGTCTTTCCCCTTTATGTTGGTTGGTTGTTATTATTTGGCGCCTCTTTTCCTTCCTGGAAGTTCCTTCAGCGAAATTAGCGCCATTTCCCCCCTCCCCTTTCCCATCCCGCCTTAAATGTACCAAGTTTAAATCCATGTTAAAAAATTTTATCACAACATATTATTACCCAATCTTTGTAAATTTCGTCTTGGTACACCTGAGGAAGTCTCAAACGAGAGACGAAACGTACGTCGCAGTGTTTCAAAATTAAACTGACAAAGAGGTCGATTAAACTCATTTGTTGTGTATTTAAATGTCGGATAAACTTTAAATGAGGTCAAAAACTTGGTGAATCATAACAAACTATAATTTAGAAACAACTACATGTTTCGGTCCCGATCTGGAGCCTCTTCAGGATGAACTGTGTAACATGTAGTTGTTTTTAAAATATAGTTTGTTATGTTTCACTAATTTTTTTCTCTGTTTTTGGCCTCTTTTAAACTTTAATTTAGTTCAATCTGAAGAGAGGTCCCAACATGTAATTGTTTTTAAATTATAGTTTGTCATGTTTCACTTTTTTTATTTGTTTGTTTGTTTCCCCACATTTAAACTTTAATTTAGTTCAATTTGAAGAGGGTAAAACATGTAGTTGTTTTTAAATTATAGTTTGTTACGTTTCACTATTTTTTTCTCTGTTTTTGGCCTTATTTAAACTTTAATTTTGTCCTGAAGAGGGTCCAAACATGTAATTGTTTTTAAATTATAGTTTGTCATGTTTCACTATTTTTTTTAAATTTGTTTTTGGCCCTCATTTAAACTTTAATTTTAATTTACAGACATTAAGAAGTATTTTGTTATTGGGGTTGTGTTGTGTGTGTGAAATGTCTTGATGACGTTTTATATTCTATTTTTTGGCCTTATTTAAACTTATATTAAACTTAAAGACATTAATTTACAGTTTTAGAGTCTCCCCTTTTACATAGAAAATTGGAGGAAAAAAAGATTTATTAAATTACGCTCTTTCTTTTCATTAAAATACATGAGTGTTCCAAAGTAGTGTCTTATGTTTTTTAATACCTATATTATGTGTGTGTTCTTTTTGGGAACTAGACTAAAGGATGAACTGAGTAACATGTAGTTATTTTTCAATTATAGTTTGTTACGTTTCACTATTTTTTTCTCTGTTTTTGGCCTTATTTAAACTTTAATTTTGTCCTGAAGAGGGGGGTCCAAACATGTAATTGTTTTTAAATTGTATTTTGTCATATTTCTTTATTTTTTATTTGTTTTTTTTCCCTCATTTAAACTTTAATTTTGTCGCATCCTGAAGACGGTCCAAACATGTAATTGTTTTTAAATTATATTTTGTCATGTTTCACTAATCTTTTTTAAATTTATGTTTTAGGGCCTCATTTAAACTTTAATTTTAATTTACAGACATTAAGAACTATTTTGTTATGTGCTCTGTGTGTGAAATGATTCGATGAAGTTTTAGATTCTCCTTCTGTTTTTTGGCCTTATTTAAAACTTATATTAAACTTAAAGACATTAATTTACAGTTTTATAGTCTCCTCCTTTACATAGAAAATTTTGAAAAAAAAAAAGATTTATTAAATTACTGTCCTTCTTTTCATTAAAGTACATGAATGTTCCAAAGTAGTGTCTTATTTTTTTAATACTTATATTATCTGTGTGTGTCCTTTTTGGGAACTAGACTAAAGGATGAACTGAGTAACATGTAGTTATTTTTCAATTATAGTTTGTTACGTTTGGCTAATTTGTTCTGTCTGTTTTTGGCCTGTGTTAAATTTTAATTTAGTTCAATCTGAAGAGGGTCCAAACATGTAGTTATTTTTCAATTTTAGTTTGTTACGTTTCACTAATTTTTTTCTCTGTTTTTGGCCTTATTTAAACTTTAATTTTGTCCTGTAGTGGGGGTCCAAACATGTAATTGTTTTTAATTGTAGTTTGTTACGTTTCACTATTTTTTCTATTTGCTATTAAACTTTAATTTGTCATGAGAGGTTCAACATGTATATTTTTATAGTTGTTATTCACATTTTTTTTTGTTTTTCCTATTTAAACTTTAATTTTGTTCCGTCCTGAAGAGGGTCCAAACATCTAATTGCTTTTAAATTATAGTTTGTCCTGTATCACTATTTTTTTAAAAAAATTATTTTGGCCCTCATTTAAACTTTAATTTTAATTTACAGACATTAAGAACTATTTTGTTATGTGCTCTGTGTGAAATGTTTCGATGAAGTTTTAGATTCTCCTTCTGTTTTTTGGCCTTATTTAAAACTTATATTAAACTTAAAGTCATTAATTTACAGTTTTATTAGTCTCCTCTTTTACATAGAAAATTGAGGAAAAAAAAGATTTATTAAATTACGGTACTTCTTTTCATTAAAGTACATGAATGTTCGGAAGTAGTGTCTTATTTTTTTTAAACGTATATTATCTCTGTGTGTGTGTTTTTTTGGGAACTAGACTAAAGGAAGAAATGTAACTGAGGGAGGACATTTTTAAAGTACCTTTGTGATAAAGATGATTTTTTTTTTCTGTTCAATTGGTAAATATGGGTTTCCGTCGTCAAATAATCGCGCTCCGTGAGCCTTCGGATAACCTCGGGCTTGTTCGGACCCGCCTACGTCACAGTCTCCCAAGGTTTGACTGTTATTATTACTACTACTGTGAGAATGTGCAGAGGAGGTCCAGAGAAGACGCGTGAAGCGCCGATTTTCACGCGCGCCAATGGCCCGGTTTTACTTAATTGGGTTGCCCCGGGGCCTGCGGGGGAAGTTCGGATCAGTGCCGCCAATTTCACGTGCTACATACGCAGTCCCAACAACAACAACGTGTCGGCGCGTCAATTACCAGATTAAGACGTCAAAAACATTCGGTGGACGGTTGAAAGAACGTTTTCCACATCGCCCTAATCTGTTTAGCGTATTCCATCCTTGTTGTTGGCCTCCCTCTGCTGTTCACTTCCCTTCTAATGCTAATTTTACGAGACCCTCGTCTCTTAAACCGTGGCTTACTAATCTATCCCCTTCTCTTGGTCAACGTTTTCCCTTTATTATTCTCTCTTCCCCTATTCCGTTTAGAGCTTCCTCGTTTAGTGATTCTATCCACCATCCATATCTCATTCTCCTACGGCGCCACGTTTCAAAAGGCTTCTATTCTTTTCCTTTCCGCAACGTTTCCTAATATTCACATCCCTTATTTTTCCCAATAAGTAAATTCCTGTTCCTTGCTATCCTGCTCTAGTAGCAGAGTTCCTTAACTTCCATCAAAATATCCCCTTCCCAATCTAACGGCCTTTGTTATTCCTCTTGTTTCCCATCACCTTGGTTTTTCCCTCTATTAATCCTCATGTTGTACTCTTACTCTTTCTCCAGAACCCCATTTATTATTTGGTTTCCCAAGTCTCTTTCTGACTCCCGTAATACTGCAATATCATGGGCAAAGCGTAAAGGTTCGTTTTTTTTTAATTTCTTCGCCTTGCAGTATGATTCCTTTTCCTTATTCAGTTTTTACTTTCTTTATCGTCTGTTCTCTAAACATATATATATATATATATATATATGTTAAACATATGACGGCAGACTGCATCCTGTCTATACTTTCTGATACGGTTTTCTTTTCGTTATCTTCTTTTCTAATATATATATATATATATGTTAAACAAAATGGACGACAGACTGCATCCTTGTCTTACTCCTTTCTCGATTTACGGTTTTCTTTTCGTGATCTTCTATTCTAATTCCTGCTGCCTGTCTTCTCTAGAGGTTTATGCATAAACCTTCCTTTCTCGGTATTTCATTCCAGCGCTCTTGAAAATCCTCAACAGTGTGTCCCAGTTCACACCATCGAACGCTTTTTCCTAAGCCCGTAAACGCGTTATTATGGTCGAGGAGACCGGGATTAAGACTGCTGGAGGATCGATACGCTCGTAACGTGTCATGCAAGATAACAGTAGTCCGCAGTCGACTCTGTAGGCCCAGGCCCTTCAACGGGCTGTAGAGCCACGGGGAAAGAAAGAAAAAAAAGGTTATTAACGTAGATCGGTTTATCCTTAAACCTGCCTCCTTAAAATTAGCCGCAAAGTCAATATTTTTTCTGCTTGTCCCCCTAAATTTTTCCAAAAAAAACAAACCAAAGTTGGTCTTCTCCTAACTCGCATTCTATTTGACTTAATAATAATCCAAGATGGCGGAGCCACGTTGTGACAAACGAGGCCGTCCGTGCAACAGATAGGAGAGAGAGAGATGAATGAATCACCAGCGGGTTAGCTTTGCTCATAGTCCTTGACACGGACCTCTTGCCTTATAGCGAGCGACTCCCACCTGGAAAAATACCGTTGCAGGTGGACATAGCTACCAGGTGATGTCGTATCCAGTTCCTCTTGTCCTGGTCAAGATGGATCTCTTCCAGATCAGTCCACTTCTTCTGTCTCTCTCTCTTTTCTAGTGGCCATGATTCTGATTCACACAGATTTAGATTTACTGTTGTTGTTTCCATTAGGCTCCTCGATTGAGAGGAAAATAGGATACGGTCATATATTAAAAAAAATGAACAAAATGAGGTACATAATTAAAAGACAAATAATCTTAAAAATAAATTAATAAAAGAAAAAAATGTATATAGACAAAAAGTCAGTATAAAAAAACACAGCAACACGGACACACACACGACGTCACACACAGGGAAAGAGTGGAGTTAATGAGACACCTGAACACGTGTTTTTTTTCAGTTGCTCGAGATTTTCATATGTGAGGGAGAGACACGAGCATCAGAAAGCGATATTGGAACTTCAATAACACCAGGAAATTTTGGTAGCCAATATCCTTGCTGCTGCTGCTGCTTTCACCTGGAATAAAGTAAGCGCATATGCAGCCTCTACAGTTATTCAAAGATTAAGAAATTACGAAAAAGAGAGAAATAATAATTATGTTTAAAGGAGACACATACACACACACAGAGATAGAGAGCGAGAGAGAGAGAGAGGCAAAGAGAGAGGTAGAGACAGAGAGGTATAGGGCGAGAGAGACAGAGAGGGATAGAGAGAGAAGAGATAGATATAGAGACAGAGAGATAGATGGATAGAGAGGGATAGAGAGAGAAGAGATAGATATAGAGAGAGGGATTGAGAGACAGAGAGAGAGAGAGGTAGAGATAGATAGAGAGAGAGAGAGAAAGATAGGGAGATGTAGAGAGAGAGATAGAGATAGAGAGAGGTAGAGAAGAGAGAGATTTTTTTTTGGTTAACAGGCTACATGAGGGTGATCCTGAAACAGGCAACTCCCCTTTAATAGCATAGGAAGGGAATTGAAAAATGGGGGGATGCTGTGGAAGGTAGAGCAAGGTAGCCAAGGGTTAACTAGGGCCCCCGGGCTATGGTTTAAGGATCCTACCCATGCGGTGTTTCACCTAAAGAGATGCAGGGAAAACCCTAGAAAACCTGCATCAGGTAGGTCGGGTGGCATTGGGGTTACTATTCTCACGCCCTTCCCTGTGAATGACGGGAGACGAGTTTGCTGTGGGGACGCAGCATTCCCTTCTCCGTGTCTCCACCACCAGTTTCAGGAGGCAGTTGGCCCTCGACTGATCCAATGGGATCAGCGGACAACTCTTGCCATATGCCCAAGGTCTTTGACCCCGGTACATATACCTCCTAAAATAGGTGAAGGTGTCTCGGCATATGAGAACTTTGATAAAAAGTACCCAGAGAGAGTGCAAGAGGCATTCCCGACATGATCAGGTAAGCCCCGCAGTCACTCTGGGCTGAAGCAATGCCTGCGAGAAAACTCCCGCAGCGCCGCTCCTCATAAGAGATAGATAGAGAGAGTGATATATATATATATATATATATATATATATATATATAGAGAGAGAGAGAGAGAGAGAGAGAGCGAGGTAGAGAAGAGAGAGAGCTTGACGCTGTGAAGTAATGTCTAAGGCCGGTCCCACAGGAAGATACACACTGTCAGTCATCGTTGGAAAGGGAGGGAGGGAGATGTTTTTAGTGGGTAGAATCCCACACGGACCCTGAGATAGTGTCTTTAGAAGATTTTCACCTGCCCTCGCAAAAGAAAAAAGAAAAAGAAAAGAACCACTGGGAAAACACACTGAGAAAGACGCAATGGAGGAGTTTTGAACCACTTGGACCAGGAAGGAAACTGTCCTTTGCTCCAGCAGCAGCAGCGCCATACATGAAACAAACAAAAGAGCAGAAAAAACTGAATAGAAAATTTTAAAGATATGATGTGACGTGCTATTTTTACAAGGTTGGCAGCAGCAGCAGCAGCTCATTCAACACTTTTTCGCAGCAGCAGCAGGAGGAACAACCTTGATTTTTAAAATACTAGAAGGAGGACGATTAAGGAAAAATCCTGTACCACAGAGTAGTAAAACAGCAGCAGCGGCGCCGCCATTTTAAAAAAGAATAGTTTTACTCTGCTTCGCCACGAAGCTTTTGTAGGCCACTGTTTTTAACCTCTGGAGGAAGGCTAACAATATCTCTGGTCCTTATGCGATGCTTGTCCTTATGACCTTGGGAGCTGAACCTCTGATTTCTGGTCCTGCGCGCGTAATTCATGAAACTCGCCATTTTGTTTGAAACAAATTAGTGTTTCTCTTTACAAACTTTATTATTTTTATAAATATATATATACGCACGCTTGGTAACGTAAGTCTTTGCAAACTTTTGAAGAAAGGTTTTGCAACCAACTCCTTGATCTAGAATTCGTGCTAGAAAGTATTATTCTACTAATTGCACGCTTTTGCAACTTAAATAATTTCATTACTCCTGGAGCAGTTAGGAGAAGACGGCCCAGGGGCTCATAATTGAATGAAAATACGCCAAGTAAACCCATTTTGACGTACTTTTTGTCAAGCAACGTTGTAGTTTTCCCGGGCAAGCAGATCCTCTTCCATGGTTGGTCGGCCATTCCTTCCACTTTAATTTCTCGTCAACCCTAAGGTTCTGGATCCCACGTGCCTGTCCCTGGGTCTGCCTCTTTTCGTGAGCATGGACCTGGTCACCCACCCGGAGACTTCCTCAGTGTACTTTTTGAAATTGATCCCAACTCTTTAGTCAACGTGTGCTCCATATTTTTCGCTTTTCCCCCCTATTCTGCTTACAACTTCCTCCTGGTTAGTGATTCTATATCCACCCTCATCATCTCATTCTCCTACAGCACCACATTTCTATTCTTTTTTTTTCTTTTTACCCAACTCCTGCCGCCCACGTTTCGCACACCCATATATAACGCCCACGCTCCACACCAACATTGTTAGCAATGATTTCCTAATATTCACATCCTTATTTTACCCGTTAGAAAATTCCCCTTTTTTTTCGCGAAGGGCCTTCCTTGCTATTCCGTTCTAAAGAACAACAAATATTTAAATCGCAATATTCACTACCAAAAAAAACCTTAGTTCTAAATATAAATATTTATGTTGCTCTTTGTTCTCCTCGTCTCGCCTGTGACGTAATGTAATCTCTGATAAGAGCGTCCATTGTTGTTGTTTTTTTTCCTTTCCAAAGATAAGATAAGATAAGGAGGCGGGGCTATTTATTATCTGACCGAAGATCAAGAAAAGTTGTTGTTGTTGTGGTAATCAGTCCTTAGGCTGGCCTAATGCAACCCTCCGTGCAAACTACCCTGGGCAAGCCTTTTCATTTCTGCATCAAAATCTTCTGTTCACTTACCTCTAATGCTAACTTTGCAAGACCTTCAGGTATTAAAACGTGGCCTATTAATCTATCCCTTCAAAGACCTCCAAATTGTTCTCTCTTCCCCCTATTCCGCTTACAACTTCCTGGTCAGTTACTCTGTCCACCCATCATTCCACCACATTTTTCAAAAGCTCCGTTTGTTTTTCCTGTCTGTCTGCAACTCCTACCGTCCACGTTTTCTTTTTTCACCCATATAACGCCACACAATCCACACGCCACCTTTTCTTTTTATTAGTAATGATTTTCTAATATTCATACTTACATTAGCCGTGATTAAATTCGTCTTTCCCGCAAAAAGCAGCAGAATTCCTTAATTTCGTTCAAAATATCCCTTCCCCAATCTAACAGCCTTTGTCATTCCGCCGTTTCTCATGCTTAACTCCATCGCCTTTGATTATTAATCCTCATGTCGTACTCCTTCTCCTTCTGACTCCCCTAATACCGCAATATCGTCGACAAATCTTTAGGGATTTCATTTCTTCTCCTTGTATTTTGATTCCCTCTTCATATTCATTTTTAACTTTCTTCGTCGCCTGTTCTATGTACAAGTTAATTAATATAAGATTACAAATGCGGTTAAATATGTCAGAAAATAAATTTAATTAATATATATATATATAATAAATAAAAAATATTTGTCATATCGATAAATATCAGAATTTGGAATGATATTAAGTGGAAAGAGTTGCACTGTTGTGCATCTTTGGTCTTTCATTCTTCGTAACGTAAATTGGGAACTTTGATTGATTTTTCATAATTAAATTAAAAATCTCTGGTCTTTGCTCACAGATATAATAATGTTTTATACTCTGGATTTTTTTAAAAAAAATCGCAAATAAAGAATACAACAGCCAATGCTCAATAAATAACTTTTTCGGTTAGTTGTTGATATTAAAATATTTTTTTAAAGTATATCAATTATTTATTTCCAATTGGTATGTATAATTCATAGTGTTTTATCGACATTAATGTTTTATTAGTTTTTTTTAATACGACGATAGTTTATAAGGATGGATGTGTGATCCGCAACAGGGTCGAAAGTTACTGCGGTTTTTTTTAGGGGAAGTGAAGTTTTTTGGTTTTATAAAATCGGGAAACGTTTGTTTGACCTTTCATTGTGCTTCCTTCTTCTCCTTTTTTTAAAGCTTACGTAGTATTTACCAAGCATCATGACAAGTTAGCGCATAGGTATGGAGAGAATATTAACGTGTTCCACGTACGGTTAAATGTCAAAACTCCGATAACAATGAAGTGTTGGATTTCGCGGTAAGAGCGCGTTTCTCAACATCGACAGGCAGGCAGGCAACCTTATCAGACCGATCTCCCGCAAGCGACTGGTTTCTCCGAAGCGTGTGTGCAGCAGCAAGTAGCCGTTCCCGGTAGAGGTCATTGCCAACCTTACCTAACCTTGCCTCGCTTGTAAACTTCCCGAAACGGGACGTCTCTTTCGCCTTATAATTGTTGTGTAACTTTCTGAGAATGAGACCAAAAGGGGGGGAAACCCAGGCTGGCACGGTGGCCAGGTTAATTTTGGAAGTTGGATTTGCATCTAAACAGCAATACTGGATTTGGTCTACCGTTATTTGTATGGGAGAAGATGCAATCTGGGAGAAAAATATTCAAAAACAGGGAGGAGGGACAAACCTATTGTTTGAGAGTGTTCACTTATCCACCTCAACTGTGGCCTTTCCTCGACTCCTCTTCCATATTGCTGTGTAACCTTTGCATCTTTACCAACCTCGCTCATCGCCTCTAGATTACCGAACTAGCAGGTCTTCAGAAATCTCACAGGTGTCTTTGCCTCAGAGTATAATTCCCATTTCATTACTTACCTCTCAATCTTTCACCGTCTCATATGGGTCCATTCGATACGCTGAACACGTATCGTTCCACATTCAGAATGTCATGTAAGATGTGACGGTCTGCAGTCGTCCCTGGTAGGTCAAGGCCAAGGCCCTTAATGGGCTGCAGAGCCAATGAATAAATATATATATATATATATATATAATTAATGGGGAAAGAACAGAGAGATAGAAAGAAGATGACTTACCTGAGGTTCACAGATGGTAGACACCTTGTGAGGTTTAGAGAACTTGAATTTTCGGAGGCACCTCAGGCCCTATTCATCAGAAAGTTAGGAAGACATTTCCAGTGATCGGCTAGCCGACGACTGAGCAGCCAAAATTTGCTGCTCTGCTAACTTAGGACGTAAACAATTGACCCCACCAGGTCACCAACTTTCTCTCTCAATAAGGGTCTGGGAAGAGGCAAGGACTTGATGGGGGTTGGGGAGATGCATACTGACACCCACATTCATTCAAACCCATCCACCCTAAGTTAGCAGAGCAGCAAATTTTGGCTGCTCAGTCGTCGGCTAGCCGATCACTGGAAATGTCTTCCCAACTTTCTGATGAAGGGGGAGGAAGGTGCCTCCGAAAATTCAAGTTCTCTAAACCTCACAAGGTGTCTACCATCTATGAACCTCAGGTAAGTCATCTTCTTTCTATCTCTCTGTCCTTTCCCCATTAATTGTTTTAATAAACATGACAATGTCATTTCCTATCTCATATATATATATGTAGGTCCATAAATTCTCTGGTTAACTCCTCATTTTCGAGCCATAGGATACTTCTAGCCCGATGACTGTCTTATCGACCTTCCTTGGGAAGTACAGGTTTCTGCAGGTCAAAGTGAGGAAACTTCTCTACGGAGAACCTTTCCCTCTTTCGAGGGAAATTACTCCTGTGGTGGTCTCCTGCTGCCTTCTGCCGGTTGTGACCCTCGAAGTGCCCTACCGTTTGAACGTGGCAGCGGGAGCTCTGCAATGGGTTTGGTAATTGTGGAAGTGCGTTGAGACATTCACACAACATCCACCAGGATTTGAACCCCAGGACCTCGTATTGTGAAGCAGCGATGCTAGCCTAGGACGTTGGCACATTCCGTGTGCGTAGTATAAGTTGTTGTCATCTTTTCTAAGAAGATATTGTCAGCTGGAATGTAGTTCATCAAAATTTATCCAACCAATTTTTATGAAGCATTACATTTCTAACTGTGTTGTCTTCTTCCTCTCTTTGAATTACTTCCCTCTTTAAGAATCATATTTCACTTCTTTTTTTAATACTATACAGGAGAAAAACTTCTCTCTTTAAGAATCTTATTTCACATTTTTTTTATCCCATACAGGAGAAAAAACAATAATGTTGACCTTGAATTTAAACTCGGTGAGGATAGTATTATCAATGCAAAGAGAGACTTTATATATATTTTTCTAACATTCATATTACAATATGAAAAAGTCTGTTGTAAGTTAAACTTGGCACATTTAAATTTGGTTTGTTAAATGAAAATGATTTTCATAAATAATAAAATATTTATCTTTTGGTATAGTTTTGTTATAGATATACTGTACATACATGCTGACAAAAGAGCACACCAGAAGATGAGCAAAATCATTACTTTACAACTGTATATAGTATATAGGTTGTATTTTGTTATAGATATACTGTACATACATGCTGACAAAAGAGCACACTAGAAGATAAGCAAAATCATTACTTTACAACTGTATATAGTAGCTATATAATTTTTTTTTTTGACATTTATCTGAACTGTATATGTTACAAAACTTCAGTATACAACTAATTATGTACTCAGTCTCGCAGGAATTGGTTAATATATCACAGCGTATTCCACCATCTGCCTGTAGAGGAAATAACTTGTCAGAGGAGGACAAGTGAATTCATTGTAAATAAGTGTATGAAGAGAACAAGAGTCAGCCTGCTCCTGTGTGTTATGGTGGAGAGAGCCAGAAGGCTGCGAATGTCTTCAAATCTCATTGAAGTGTGGGGTTTGTCATGCCGATAGACTGAATTTGGCAGGTTCATTACTATAGGGATGCTCCTACAGAAATACCAAATTCAAACCTATTTGTGGGAGTCCGCAAATCGGACGACAACCCGAGTCTTCTCACTTTTTGGAACATTCTCTAATAATTTCCTCTATTATAGATGGTGGAATGCCTCGCAATAACCAATTACTTGATGCCATTGTGACCTTCTGGAGTTTGCAACTGGGCGAGAAAGAATCCTACAGTAAAAAGCTCCATCACCACATCCATGTGAATATTCTTGAACAAAAGTTTTCTCCGAAAATACATTTTCCCCGCTGCATTTGCCGAGGGAAATTCACATGGACGGGACGACGGAGCTTGTCGCTTAAATGGCGTCACTTTAATCCGTTCTCACCCCAATTGACAACCCAAGGAGGTTTCTTATCATCACTTGAACCAGAATAATCTTTTATCACTACTATTATTATTATCACAGTGACTATGTTTGAAGTCATTTTTGTCAATTTCTCTACACAAATTTATAATAAATGATTATTAGTATATAGTATACTAATAGTATATACTATATAGTCTCTTAAGAATATATTTGAAACAAAAATTAATTGCACATTTAAATGACCAGTTTTTTTTTTCCAGATAGTTCCTATTTCTAATTAAAAGAACTCTCGGTGCATATTCACACCTCCTCCAGGTTTTTTTTTTGGTCGACACGTTAAAATTTAACGTATTATTATAAAACATCAACAGGTCCGAGGCAACACTGAATCAATTAACGGTTGACACAAGACTGAATTGTTTCATTTCAAACATTTTTTCATATCAGATGTTAATTGATTCAATATTTGATTGCACATGTACACCCATTTCTTCCACAGTCCGCTCATCAGGTGTGTGCTACAAAATGAAAAACCGCTTCTTCAAAACCAAAAGATATTTTGTAGTGCACACCTGATGAGGTTCACGGGCTGTGGAAGGTACATATTGAATTATAAATTTTTGTATGAATTAATTTCCGACTGACTTCTCGGTAATTATTTATACAGTTTCAATGTGCATTACAAGAACGTTAATTAGTAATATGTAACGATATTTTGCTCTGAATCAGATAAAAAAAGTAGACAGAGTTACCGTAACACCTAAACACCAGAAACCTTAAATTTTTCATTACACCCTCGATGTAAATGATTCTTGCCAGCATTTTATGCTGCTGGAAATAATTACATCCCACGGAAAACTGTAATATCGTGTTTCCCCTCATCAGAAAAAGGAAATACAGCGTGTAATTAAATGGGAGAGCTTGCCAATTGGCAAACCTTTAATTTAAGATAGTTATAATTATTTGTGCATTTATATTATACATATAATAATTTTATTGGAACCCTTATTCTTATCAGTTACGCGAACGAACCACATCAGTGGCCGACCATATTAGGACGGTTCTGTACTATTTCTTGATAGCTGTGATCAGAGTAATGGCTAGCCATGGAAACTGGCCGAAGTGTTTGACGGGAGGTGTGTACCAGTACGGGGTCATAAGAAGGCCTGTAAAGCTTAACTATAGGTATCGTACAATTTTTAGTGGAACGGAGAAGGGGATCGTAAAAAGTATCTGGGAAAGCCGTAGCGTAGTAGGGAAGGCCCTCGTATTGCCGCTCAGTGTGTGAACGGCTGGGAGGGCACCAGCAATGTTTGACGGCTACATACAAAATTAAAGTTAAAAGCAGAATACAAGCTGTTATTAAAAGCAAAATCGTTATTTTTATGTCACCTAAAATGTGTGGAAACGTCCGGGTCGGTTCCTCAGTGGCGATCGGTGTCGACTCTGTGGATTTAGTCAGATGTTCTTCTCGACTCGTGAAAAGTTGTGGTGTTGACGTACTGCTGAAACCAGATGTGGTTCTACGGGTATATTTGATGTTATTGGTTATCTTTGAACTCTGAGTTTCATTCTCTGGACTTTGGGTGGTCGACGGTGTAACTGCGTGGTTGGTTACAAATCTGCTGATCGCGCCAGTTGTGAACGTGGCAATTTCCGATTTGCTTGTACCGCAATCAAGAATTTTGCCCCCTGCATGTACAATTAATCCAGGAGTGCAACTTTGAAACGGGACATTGGCCAGCAGGGTGCTGCGGTCGATAAACAATTCTGAGAAATATTTTAGGGGGGTAAATAGATCTGGAGGTAGAACCGTCAACCTATTTTTCTCTAAATGTAATTCTCTTAGCTGAGGCAAGAGTCTGAAAGATTCGGAAGAAACTTCAGCGATGTTGTTACCGATCACGTGCAAAGTGTGTATCGACCCGGACGACAGGAAGGGCGTTTGGATACGTGAAAAGTTGTTGTAACTTAAAATAACCTCTTTCAAATTACGATTTTCTCGGAAGGTGGTTTCCGGCAGACCCTCGGAGAACTTGTTGTGAGAGAGGTCCACCAGTTCCAAGTCTTTCAGATACGAGAACGTGCCGTTTGGTATGCATTTCAGAGAGCAATTATTCAGATACAGTTCTCTGATGTTTCTATACGCGCTGAAAGATTTTCCAGTAATGGGATCCAAGGTGTTGTCTGAAAGGTAAAGTATTTCAAGATCACTTCCAAGATTATTTGGAACCTGCGCGCTACCTATACATTTCCAACAGTTGTCGCCACAGCTGTCACACGTGGACGGTGACGATGGTTGAATGAGCCGTGGAAGCAGCAACCACGCGAGTAAATAGCCAAGGAAACTTCCTGTAAGGCAAAAAATAAAAAACAGATTTTTTAGTCACCTGCTGAAGAATAATAATTATTTATATTACACCAATGATCTGTATTATTTGACAGTTTATAACACAGTAATGTGCTCTTGTGCTCAATTCAGCCCCTATTGTATGTATGTGGCCTTAACGTGTTGAGGAGGCAACGTTTTTTCAAAAATCTGAGTTTAATCATTTGCTTCAACTAATTTTAATAAAGTAACAATAAATAAAAAGATGGCCAATGAGTCAGCATATATTTTTATTACTCTTTAATCAAATATGACATTTCGTCTACCTTCTGAGACTCCGTCAGGCATAAAATTTAGTAAATCGTCTCATTTACTTCTCGGCTCCCTCAGCCAAAAAAGATTATCAAATGTATTTATATGTAAGAAGGCGCGAGATTTCTCGTAGACGCTTCAGCAGTGACTGCGGGCAATGCATAGGGTCCTCGCACTCTCTCTGGGTATTTTTTATCAAAGTTCTCATATGCCGAGACACCTTCACCTATTTTAGGAGGTATATGTACTGGGGTCAAAGACCTTGGGCATATGGCAAGAGCTGTCCGCTGATCCCATTGGATCAGTCGGCCAACTGCCTCCTGAAACTGGTGGAGACACGGAGAAGGGAATGCTGCGTCCCCACAGCAGACTCGTCTCCCGTCATTCGGAAGGGCGTGAGAATAGTACCCAATGCCCGACCTACCTGATGCAGGTTTTCTAGGGTTTTCCCTGCATCTCATAGCCCGGGGGCCCTGGTTAACCCTTGGCTACCTTGCTCTACCTTCCGCATCCCCCCTTTTCAATTCCCTTCCTATGCTATTAAAGGGGAGTTGCCTGTTTCAGGATCACCCTCATGTAGCCTGTTGCCCTGCCCCCCTAAATAAAAAAAAAAAGGTGTGCGGGGCTTAACCTGATCATGTCGGGAATGCCTCTTGCACTCTCCCTGGGTATTTTTTATCAAAGTTCTCACATGTTCGTTCTTCCCCTATTCTGTTTAGAACTTCCTCGTTAGTTACTCTGTCCACCCACCTGATTTTCAGCATTCGCCTATAGCACCACATTTCAAAAAGCTTCTATTCTTTTCCCTACTGCAACACCTACCGTCCATGTTTTGCACCCATATAACGTCATACTCCATACCAACATTTCCTAATATTCATATTATATTAGCCTGTGCTATCCTACTTTAGTAGCAGAATTCCTTAACCTCCTTCAAAATATCCCTTCCCCAATCTAACAGCCTTTGCTATTCCACTGTTTCCCATACTACACTCCATCACCTTGGTTTCCCCTCTATTAATCCTCGTGTCGTACTGTTTCTCCAGGACCACGTCCATATTATTGTTTCCAAGTCTCTTTTCTGACACCCCCAATACCACAACATCATCAGAAAGCCTTAAGGGTTTTCTTCTTCTTCTTACATTTTGATTCCCTTGATTATTTAAGGTGATTTTTAAATTACCCTTTTTTGAAAAAAAAAGTGAAATACTGCCTCTTGTGTGTTGAATTGTAATAAAAAAAACTAACATTTAATATATTATTTAAAAAGTAACTAAATTGAAAATCTTTATTTTCTTAAAGATATAATTTAAAAAGTGTTTGATATAAATTTTGGTACCTTGCTTGAGCATAACTGATGCTTCAAAAAGAATTTTAGGAAGTGTTTTATTTTTGTGACATGTTTTGCTGGTGAAATTCTTTATTACCTGGAAAAAAAAAGAATAGATAGAAAAACAAAAGCTGTTTAGGTAAATTTGTTTTCCACTGTGGGGATTTGGCTGTAGACCTTACAAAATTACACTTTTATGAAATACTAGATGTATTTTATAGACTACATTCAAACCTCCAGGCAGATAATTCCTCGCCATAAATAAAAAGACTGCCAATAAGTCAGCATATAATCGCATTGGTATTTAATTAATCTAAATGCAACGTTTCATCTCGCTTTCGAGACTTCGACAGGCATAAAATTTAGCAATTTGTATCGCATTTAGGTTAATTAAATAGCAATAAAATTATATGGTTTCTTATTGGCCGTTTGTATTTTTTCGTAAACTTATAGTGAGAAAAGTGTGTTTGATTTTAATTCTAAAATTCTAAGCAGGTTTTCCTTTAAAAATTTTTTTATTTAAAGGACCAGGGATAGAGAAATTTAGTCTTCGAGGATGAGCTTCGTTCGAATCGGTCATTGGTCCTGAGTAAAACTTAACATACTTCCACAGATTCCGAGATGAAGTCGTGGATGAAACATAGGACTAATTAAATGAAACTTGTATTACGTGTGTAATTTGCTCATTTAGAGTTATCGTTACATTTCCCCCTCCCTCATTATAAACCAATGTTAAGTGAAATATTTAAACATTTAATTCTAAAGTGACATTTTAGTTTTCAACAGTGATGAATTTTACCTTTTACAGTTCAGCCACATACTGATAAAGAACTTTGTTTCATTTAATTCACCCCCAACACTTGTGGCAGAGGAAAAACTGGGGGAGGGGAAGAGAGAAACTTTTTCTTCAAATGACGTGTATTTCGTATGGTTACGAATGGAAATAATAAATACATACAACATTTCATAAAAGAATTACAGTTAAGTAGTACTTTTAAATGATAAATACTTACTTTAGAGCCAAATAAGAACAGCTACAAATGTAAACTTAGCTCGCTAAACCTGTATTTATCTCATCTCTTAAGTAATTAAACCAGTCTGTTACTGCGCGATAAAACTTTAAATTCAAGCAGCACACGTTTTTTGAATACCCAAAGAGATATATCTTAGTTATAACTCCTTTGTGTTAAGAAACAAACGGCGTTTGATAAACTGCAGATAAGACTGAGATAATAATCATTTCGCAACACCGCCATTAATTATCTGAAATGATAAGAAATGCTGATAAGGCTGCTCAATCAGGAAAAGGGCAAAAGGTCTTGATCATATCTACACCTCACTTTATCAATTTCTTAGGTGATGTATAATAAAACCTCTTCAGTCACTATGGCCCAATTTCACTCTTACACTAACAAACTCCCCAATTTATTGGCCCCTGGCCCGCAACCTTACCCGAGTAGGAGTGCGAAGCCGAAACCTTTCTGTCACAATTTGACAATTGTTCCGACTACTATATCAGGTGAATAATTGTGACCAAAATTAGGTCAAGATTGAAACAATATTTATTGGCTAAATTGTGACACGACGTTTCGCTCCCAACGTTGGAACTCCTTCAGGTGTGAAAACAATCCAAAGGAAACCAAAAAAGTTCTTTATAGACGCAAATAGCGCAAAAGATTTTTCCAATAAATGAAAAGACGCCCAAAAAGTCTGCATATTAATATTCATTCACAAAAGCGACGTTTACATCTCCATTTTGAGACTTCCTCGGGGGTAAAATTTAGCAATACGTCATATTTACTCCTCGACTCCCTCAGCCGAAAAGATTGAATTTACATGCGAAGCATTTAGTTTCGCTTACGGACCATTTCCAGTCACGGTTTACGGCCGAAATCGCAAAGATTTTCATCAAATTTGTAAGTGAAGGACCAACCGTCGCCGAGGCTTGTCGTGATAAAAATCTTTTTCCCCATTTGTGTTGTCTTACTTTTGGATCGATCGACACCTGAAGAAGTTCCAACGTTGGGAATGAAACGTCATGTCGCAATTTACCCAACAAACATTTTTTTCAATTTTTTGCTGTAATTATTCACCTGTATTTTCTGTTTACACATGTTGAGTACATTACAAGCAAACGAAAATATTTGAGCAAAACACTTTTATTACATTCAAATTGTTATTACAAACACGATATTCATTCCTTGGATTCAGTTTGTGTCGACTGATCTTTGCTTTCCTTATTTTTACTACCCGGAGCGACTACAACGCTTTTGAGCTCCGGAGTGGTTTCTGCCGACTGTTCCTCGCCTCTTACAGAAGAGTACCTAAATCAATCAAATGAAAAAACCAATTTTTAGAAACAGGTAGAAAATACAGAACTCTGATAAGAAAAAAAAGTTGTGGTGTGATAATTAATTCAAGTGATCAGTCAAACATTTTAAATATAAACCTGAAAAAGTTTATCGGAGGTGGGTCTTGATTTTGGAACTGGCACACGAGGTATAAATTTTTTGCAAATACATTTAATTAGATGATAAAAAATGACATATTTTCGAGTGAAAATGGCAAAATGTGCCGGAAGCTCGGGAGCTTCAAAAAGAATAAATGTTTGAGACTTGTTTTTGGTTTATAGTTTCATTTGTATGACTTCACTAAATAACCAAGCTGAGTAAAACAAAAATTAGAATATTTATTTATTTCTTGATATAATTTGTGTGTTGAATAAATTTTCATGTAATCACGTTCGTAAAACCTGGTTATATTTATTTGAGATTATCGCAGTTGCAAATTTTTTATATTTACATCTGATGAGGTTTCAAAATGGGACGATACACTGCGCCAATGTTTTATTTATATGTTCTAATTTTTATTAAAATATGTTTACGACAAATTTGGCTTATTTTTCTTTGTATTGTTTACATTTTAATGCTGTACCTCTAATGGTTTCACGGAAAATGGTACGTAAAAAACAAATCACAAATTTACGACTCCCCTTTATGAAGTAGTTTATGATCTGGTAGAAGGGTGGAAAAAAATAATCCAGCTTGAAAAGAAGCTCAAGAAGGGATCAAATAGGGAGGAAATAATAATCATAATAATAAATTGTCAAAGGTTTAATTAACAGAGAATTCTCGGGATTCTAACCGGGTGAAAACATTGCAGAAACACGACATTTAAACAGCCATCGCTTACAAGTGAAGATGGCAGTCAAAACGTCTTGTTTCTACAACGTTTTCCCCCCGAGAATTCTTTGTTAATCACATACACCAGAAAAATAGCCTTAATTTGATAATAAGGGTTTAATTATCAATTGTGCCTGCATATTGTTCCAATCGAGTGAAACAGGTATCAAAATTTTGTAATCTTACATGATCAAAAAGAAAAAAAACGAAGGACAGGTGTGATACTTAAATTAAATCACAGCAGCATGTGTTTTTGGGAATTTATATTGACAAATCGACAGTCCTTCGAGATTCGAATTCAATCAAGAATTTAATAGGAATGTGAAACGTAATACTTATTTAAAGGCAGTATGTATGTTTATGTTATCGTGCAATAAATAAACCTGAATTCACATTCTTACCCTTTATCATAAAGAGAGCAATAGGGTAAGGATAACGAATTTATGAAGTTCCACAGCTCAGCTATGCTCCATTCCTCTAGAATGTTGACAACGTCGACGCCTTCCACTCCACCCAAGTGTTTCTTTGACAGCTGCGAGTCACCTGAACGACAAACGGAACATGAGAGGCTGTTCGCTTGTGCATTGTTCACGCCGACATTAAAAAAAAATTCTAGCTTCATTGCCTTTTGTAAGGATACAATACGAATGCATATGCCAATAGAAACATTCCTCTACGGCAAATGTTCACAAAAGCTAACAAACCGCAGATGTGATTTACCTTTATCAACAATTCCCGTGACCAAAACTCTGAACTTGTGCTGTCGCAGGAAAGACGCCAACGTTTCTTCCAGTGGGCCGTGCAGAGTTTTCATTTTCACGTCATACCTGTAAATTAATGAAGAGCATACAGGTGGTTTCACACAGATTTAACGCACTTGCGCGGGAAACATTTCGGTTCAAGCACTCTGGAAACCTCCCTTTTTTCCCCACATGCCATCCGTGATCAAAACGAAAGATGTAAGCAAACCTTCGAACAGTGTCTTGTATGTACTCCGTTAGCTTGGAGTTGGCTTTAGGCTCTTGCACGTAGACTGCGTTAACTTGAGCGGCAGAAGTCAAATTTTTCACGCAGGCGTAAACCACGTGAAGGATGACTGTCGAGGCTTTGCTGCCATCCAGGTATAAACATATTTCATCAAACCTGGAAATTAAAATGAAAGAAATATATTTCATAAGGCATTTAGAAGAAAAATATATATATCGTTCACTAACGGCGTTTCAGTAATCGAGCGAGTAAATAACCTCCCCCACAATAATATAGACCTAGTTGGATATTTTCAACCTGCTTGAGCAGAAAACCAGCACACTTTCGTACACCCACACGTGTGGGCATTACACGTCACAAAAATATACTTGTGGAATAAGAACGGCAGCCGGGACAGCCTCGGAAAACGTCTTTATTGCATTTACAACATTTTATGGAGCTTTCGACATCATGTCACATTCATATTATATGCTTAATTTTGTTTTTTCGCACCGCGCGCACACACATGGTGCCTCGTCGTTAACAATAGGTACGTTGAAACAGGGTCTGAGCTTAATAACATTTGTACAGCGTCACGCCACTGCCTTGACTGCCTACAGTCTACTTGACCGACACGCCTAAAAATATATTTTTAACTATGACCACTTTGAGATGCGTATAACCGTTATTATAACACCCACTTATATGTTAACTGATACACAAGTGTGCCGCCGCTTGTTTTTTTTAACGACCAAACGAGTTGAAAATGGCCAACGCTTCATCAGGCAGACTGTGCTTTATGTTACAGTATGTTATTAATAATATTAAAAAAATTTAGGCGACTATGTCAATGTAAAACTAAATATACTACTCATAAAAAAAATAAGTAGAACACAAACTCATGAATAGATTGTACCTCACCCATATTGTTTACAGATGGTGACCGCAAGATCCAGAGACTTCTCCAACTGCGATTCCTTCTGAACCAGGGACCCAATTTTCTTATACGGATCATCCAGCGGGTACTTGTCAAAGTTTACCACATCTGCGCGAAATGCAATACAGGTACCGTTAACATTTCCCATTGGTTAACAACTTGCGTTTGTTAATAGTTACATTTATCAGACTTTAATAAATGAATTAAAACAGGCGGCTTACCTCATCATTTATTTTAATACATTCAAATTTTGGTTTTGTTTAATTATTTATAAACAAGCATTTAATTTGTTGAAACACATTGTTATTTTCTGACGGGCATTTCGGGTAGAACGTGCCTAGGAAATGCTACACAATATTTATTTCCGACTGTACATTCAATGAACATGACCTGACCGAAAATCAAAAGCTCTGGCGCGTTTAAACTGCAGTAAGAAAATAACTGCGACTGTATGAAGGTTTACATAAAGTCAATATTTGGCAATTTATGTAAATTGTAAATTAAATCTATTTCATATCATTGTTGTTATGAAAATTTTTCAGTCAATACACACATTAAATTCAATTTTCAATTGGGATTTTTAAATTTGCAAATACTCCAAATACGACTATATGCCCGACGCCGTTGTAGATAGGTAAATAAAATGTTGCGGAACTCTTTGCGTCATTAAATTATTTCTGATGGTTTTGCAGCTGTTTTAATTCATTTATGGATTGTGTTTGCGTCTTCTTTTGCAAAAACTTTCAATAAGGAATTATACTGGAGCAAACACATAAAATTGAGAGTTTAAAAAAGGGAAATTTAACTTAAATATTAGTGCATATTTAATTTTGATTATGATTTTAATATTTTATATAAATTCTACGTGAAGGTTTCTCTTACACCCGTGTGTTAAAATCTCCAAAGTGAATGTGGGTAGCCTAAGCTCTTGATCCGTTTAAGCTTAGAAACGGCTTAATTGATTTCATGAAAATTTCAGGGATTGAAACAGGATTTAATTTTCGTGTATGTTTCATTATCAATATCTTGAAGAGTTCAGAAGATATTTATATAAATGTTTGTAAATCCATTGGAATGCCATGTGAATCGCTCATTTTTATTGGGTCCGAAATGTACGAAGGCGTGACCTGTTCTAAACTAACTGCGAGTTATAAGGTTTGCCCCGAAGCGATCATCAATAGACGATACCGCAGTTTTTATATTCTCAATTAATTCAACTTTATTAAAGTTCTGTGCCTGTTGTTTGGTTTCTAGGGCAAAATAAAAAGAACTATTTCGGCGCGATAGATGTTTTGCTAATTATGAAATAATTGTCATTTTCAATACCTTTTATCAGAGAAGATTTCAGCGCCTCGTAAGCTGCCTCGACAGAGTTCTGTTTCTCGGACTCGAATGTAATCAGTACTTTGTAATAGCTGCAAGGAAGACGAGGGTGATTCCCAGTTATTACAGGTGTAACATATTCGTCCAGTGATTCATTAGACGAATGTAAAAAAATAATAATACAACGAGAGCAACAAGTAAAAACATCCCCTGACCTGTGATTCATTTTTGGGTATGATCCAATGCTTACTTCTGGGAACCTGGAAACTACTTCGTTCAGTTTATCTGCAAGTTGAACTTCAGTTGTAATCAAGTAAAGCTCTCTCGCATACAACTTCGTTCCGCCTTTCCCGAATATTTCCTGTTAAAAAAAAGAAGTTACGATTTAATCAACTATTTTGCTCACCAAGCGACCGATTAGCTGATACAGTTGGCACGTCCAGAAAATCGACATTTGAACTACATTTATCGGAGTTGTCGGGGAAGAATTTATGTCGCGGAAAAATAAGATTTATAAATATGATAAATTAAAATAGCCAATTACTGGAATGCTCTATCTTCACATTTGGGACTACAATGGGAACAAGACAATTTATTTGGGCTATTTTAAATTTTTTAAGGCTGTAAAAAAGCATTAATATTGACCTAAAACAGGTTTAAATATAAAATGTTGCTTAGGGGGTCGCTTATCTTTGTTTGTCAAGATTAATGTTCAATTATAAACTTAAATTTCATAAACCTGAACAATGTTAATTTAGTTCCTGATGAAGCATCAAATACAAATGATAGTAGTAATTCAATAAAACTTATATTTTTTCTGAAAATTGGTATGTTTACTTCGTTTTTCTAAAATAAAAATTAGAGGTGACGTGAAATAGTCAAATGTTGTAAATATGAAAATTATTCTGCTGTATTACATATGTAAATAAGTGACTCGTTTACTACAACAACCTTTTTTAAAAATTAAATTGTTGTAAAAAGGGCAGTAATTTTTTTTATATAATTCTTTGAGATGGATAAGTCACCAGTTACCCAGTATTTTGTAATATGAAGGGGTGAAAGTTAACATATGATAAAATTGGATGAAGGCTTCTCAGGTTTCCAGCCAGGCGAGATTGTTGACGGCTTGATCTCCTGGCAAAGTGAGAATATGACGATGAGGAACGTCACGGCCCGTCGACCATCTCACCCGGTCGGAAACCCGAGGGGCTTTCATCCATTCTCCACAACGGGGAAGCTTTCGCCCCGCTACCTTAAAATCGTTACCAAAAACATGATGTGCTCTTATGTCGATTAACAGTTAGTTACCTGCATTGAAATGGTGAATAACTTTTCCATGAGCTCAGGCACTCCAGGCAAGATGTGGACATTGCGAACTGTTATTAACGGAAACAGGGAGTGTCTCCCTCTAGCCTCATCGTAGCTGAAGACCAACTTGGCAGATTTGGGGACCTGAACAAATGTAACACTCATTACACCCACTTCCATTGTACAGCCAGCAGGACTATACAGAGTAAAAACTAACATTCCATCCAAAGTTTCCAACATTGTATACTCGTCACACTCGGCCCCGCTAAAGGAACGGAATTGACCAAACAGCACTAAGAAATGGCAGTCGTCAAAAGACTCCAGCAGTCAACGTGTTAAAATACTGTAGTGGCTAATATACTCGGTTTGAAAATTATTTGAATTTATCTTCAGATAAAATGTTTCAAATGCATCTTAAAAATAGTCAAATTAAGTTTTTTTTTTTTTGTGAAACTATGGAATGAGATCTTAAAGTGATTTTGCTTATCAAGGAGAAATTGGAAAATTATTTAATCAATAAGTTTATTGCTTACTTCATGGAGGGGGAAAAACCCCACACAATTCTGGAAATGTAATCATTATCACGCGCTTCTCTTATTTAAATATGCGAGAAATTTATTTAAAACTAACAGTACCTGACTTACAGATCCTTACATGTGCTAATTTCATTGCCGCAGATTTGAGGTCGTCAGTCTTGAAATAGTCATTAACTAAAGTAACGAGGCGCGGGTGGGCGTAGGTAGTTTCGTCAAACGCCTTGGCGACAGCTGAAATCATCACAATTCACTTAAATAAATTATAAATTACAGTAGGACTCGAAATACTATGAAGAAAAAATTGTAGTATTAATTGTCTACAACGTCCAAGTATCGGTATACATTATTTCTTCAACTACAACTACCCTACGTCATCAAACATCCTACCGTCAAATGTGATGTCATCGTGGGTAGGGCCGATGCCGCCCGTGGTGATGACGTGGGACACTTGTTGAGACAGCAACCTGACCTCGTTGCAGACATCGTCTATGTCATCCCCAATCACCACAACCTGTAACATGAAAGAAAAAATAATAATAACTCGATACCGCAAAAAGGACGTTTCGATTTAATCTGATGAAATTCTTCCAGTAATGTCGACTTAGAAAATTGATTACAACATCGTTTTCTGACTTTAAAATTTACTATAATGAAAGAGGTTGCCAATAAGTCAGCATATAAATTTATCACTATTTATTCGAAAGCGACGTTTTGTCTCCTTTTTTTTTTGAGACTTCCTCAGGTGTAAAATTCGGCTGTAACCGTTGCTGGGGACGGTCCACGACACTTAATTCTTCACGTCTACATTCAATAATCTTTTTGACTGAAGAAGTCGAGGAGTAAATGTGACGAATTGCAAAATTGTACACCTCGGGGAGTCTCGAAAAGGAGACAAAACATCGCTTTTGAATAAATGCTGATAATTTTATATGCTGACTTATTGGCCGTTGTTTTATTTATTAGAAAATTGAAATTTGCGACATGATTGATCGTTGAAGATAGCCATATAAAAATTTGAGAAATACTAATCAAATAGGGGGGAAAAAATCGAAATTTGAAGGAGTAAAACAGTTTAAATTTCACTTTACCTTTTTCAGTTTGACATTCAAGCCGTACAGTTTCTTCGATATGAAGTGGGAATTTGTGTCTGCAACCTGCCCTTTCAGAACCTCGTCTCCGATAACTGAAATGAAACAAAAATTTTGATACTCTGTGAGCACGAAGACTTGTTTTCTGTCATCCTATCTTATTCTTATTTTCATTGGTTTATAAATTCATCAGGTTGACCTGTCCGTATGTAGACAAACGTAGAAGCAAACGACTTCACTACGTTCGCCGATATACAAAATTATTTATTACATATGAGAGCTTACGATTCTTTAAGATTGATATATGAAACAGATGTACGCTATGAAGTATTTTTTGAAATTGTGTTGTTTTAAGCCAAGTTAGGATTGTGATTTGGTAGGCGAGCCTAGCTTAGGTTTACGGAATGGAGAGGTGATAAGTCGGTCCTGGGACGTCGACACGGATTAGAGCACGCGGCTGGATATCGCAAGGACCTGGGTTCGATTCCCTGGTCCGGTTGACATATTTCCATTCTCGTCTTTCTTCTAAAAAAAAAATTGTGTTGTTCTATTTTAGATACTTTGTTATTTACGAAGTTGCCCTGATGTCGGCGACACATATCCTGTAGTTTAAGAGGGTGGGCGAGAAGGACGTACACATCGTTAAAGATTGTTGTGCCGTAACCAGTTGTTTCGTTCGGTCGAGTGGGTCAAACATTGGCGCGTAACAACATTTACCTGTCTTAACTGTGCTGTTTCAGCTGTAGAGAGTATATGATGTGATGATCTAACCTTGTACAAACAAACTTGGGGGGAGGGGGGGGGGCATTTATATGAGAATTGAAGTGACTGTATGCAGGTAGGGCCATGCACTATTAATAACATCGGTGAATGATTTTTTTTATGTGCTGTTGAACCGGTGTGAAATTATTTACATATTAAACTTAAGTAAACAAATGTACACCCCTTTGAGAAGCTTGGCTTCTACACGGGATCATCACTAACGTAATTAATATACCTTGTAGCTATGTGTTAGATGGCAAAACGTGGGATGATTAATAATAATAATCATATTCCGTAGATCCAGTAAAGAAGCTAAGCTTCGAGGATGTGTGAATGAGTCACGGTGTACATTTATTACATTATTTTAAAGATAAATATGCTTATAACAAATTTTTGTAACCAAATAGTATAACTTAGATGTGGCCTTACCAGGGGAAAAGTTTATAACCTTAATTTATGCAACTTTATATGAGTAAGCGATAATCTTCGACCCTCGATAGCGTACCGATTATAGCAGCAGTCGTCTGACTTCTCGACTTAGAATCGCTGGACATTGTTGTTGTTCCTCCTCCCAAGCGTTTAAGAGTTTTCCTCGACAGCGAAAGCGAAATGTCAAACAATCGCTGGTGCAGCATCGTCAGGGGGACATTAATTAACTATCGGCGTCCCTCGCGGTAACGGAAGCTGAATGGTTAGGAAGAAGCCATCATCCCGTCCGTGGTCGTCAGCCTCTCCCCCTGTCCATGGCGTCAGCTGATCGCGTTACGTGGTCGACCTCGCTGCGCGTTGCGACCGACCTATCGATTGCGCGCACGCTGCAAAACAATACGTCACGCACATAGATTCCATTTAAAACAGACGCGTAATAACGACGACGTGCCCAAAACATTTTACTGAAAAATGTATTTTTCTTATCTTTTTTACCAGACAAATTAATCGAACAATCGATTGTATTTCACATTTATATTTGTTAATAAATGGGAAGGGATATTTTTGACGGACGTTGAGGAATTTTTGCTCCTCGGGAAGCGTAATAACTAGAGTAGCACAGCACAGGTAAGGAAGGCGAATTTACTTACGGGGTAATAAGAGTGTGAATTTTAGGAAATCGTTGCGCGAAAATGTTCGTGGAAAGACAGGAGTTGTGGGAAAGGAAAAGAATAGAGGCCTTTGAAATGTGGTGCTGTAGGAGAATGAGATGATGAGGTGGGTGGATAGGGTAAACTAACGAGGAAGTTCTAAGAAAAATGAGGGAAAGGCGAACAGTACGGAGGAGCTTTTTTATACTTCTCCTGACTCCCCGCTAATACCGCAATATCATCGGCAAAATTTAGGGGGTTTTATTTCTTCCTCCTCGCAGTATGATTCCTTTTCCAGATTCCCTTTTAACTTTCTCCGTCCCCTGTTCTATCTATAAGTTAAAGAGCATGGGGCTGCATCCTTGTCTTACTCCTTTATTGATTACGTCTTTCTTTTCTTGATCCTCTATTCTAATTACTGCTGCCTGTCTTCTGTGGAGGTTACGTACAAGCCTCCTTTCTCGACATTTTAAAACGTAGCCTAGCAGTCTATCCCTTCTCCTTGGTCAACATCCTCCGTATTGTTCGCTCTTCCCCCCAATTCTGTTTAGAACTTCCTGGTTAGTTTACCCCATCCACCCACCTCATCATCTCATTCTCCTACAGCACCGTAATTTCACAGGCTTCTATTCTTTTCCTTTCCGCGACTCCTGTCGTCCACGTTTCGCACCCCCCATATGTTGCCCACACACTTCACACTCCCTGTGCGTGTATGTGTGTGTGTGTGTGTGGGAAATGAAACCATGTAGACGTCAGTAACATGACAAATAGCCCAATTTTCCTTGAATACTCATTAATTTGCGGTTAAAGTTCGTACCATTTCGCCCCCCAAAGAGGCCCATGAATTATGGTCGTCATAAGCTCCAGCCCCTTACGTCACAGCCTCCTCGGCGGCCAAGATGGCTTCTCATGGTAATCAAGGCCAGTTTTCCATCGTTCGTCAAGAGTTTTATGTCACTCGCCGTTTAAAATGAAAGCAATTACACGTGTTTATTTTCTCTGACACAAGATGTATTAAAAATCCCCGTGGGAAAGTTTCCGCGCATCAAGAACAAAAATGAAAAAGAATTGCTGGGTCACAAGCACATGAAGTTCTGCCTGATGATGGCGGACGCTTGCATCTCCTTGAGATGTCTCTCGACCAGGGGCTGCAGGTCCAGGCTGCTCTGGCCGTCGCCTTGAGGTTTCTTGGGGCGGCTCTTGTGCGCGTGTCTGCGGATGGCCTTGCTCTGCTGGTGGTTCTTGTCGGGCTTGGGCGGCGCCGCCTTCTGGTCGAGGGCTGTGGCCGTCGTCGGCGTCGGCGCCTGCTTGTTGTTGTGAGCCAGCGCCATCTTGGAGCGGTTGCGCACGCTGGCCTGCATCCCGTAGGCGCGCTGCCTCTTCATCTTCTCGTACTTGTCGCGCACGGCCTCGCGGTCGTAGCCCAGGGAGCCGAGTTTGGGCACCTGCAGGCTCTTGTAGTCCTTGATGGAGTAGGGCACGTACGAGCGGTGCTTGACGCCGCCGCCGCCGCCCCCGGGGTCGCTGCTGAGGAGGTGGACCACGTTCCTGGGCCTCCAGTCGAGGCCGTCCTCGTTCAGGTTGATGGACATGTAGCGGTCCACGTCCGCGGGGAAGGCCTTGAAGTCGCCCACGTTGCGGTACGTGGCGTTCTCCAGGTCGCGCAGGCTGGACGAGCAGCTCAGGTCGTCGTCGTCGTCGTCGTAGGAGGTCCTGGTGGTGGGCGGCGGCACCGGGTCGGGCTCCGTCGGCGTCTTCTCGTGGCGTCGTTGCTTGTGGCCCTTGACGTTCTTGCGCCTCTGGTACATCTCCAGGTACGAGGTGCACTTGCTCTTGAAGCTGGTGAAGCTCTCCTGCCGCAGCTTGGACGTCGTCGTCTTCTTGCCCCCCAGCAGCGACGTGCACGACTTGCTCCTCCGCACGTTCCTCCGGGCCGACCTCGAGGCGTCCTCCAGGCTCAGGTTCTGGAAAGCCGTCGCCAGGTGGTCCATGTCCTCCGCGTCGGTGGCGGGGCTCACCGTCAGGTTGCGGCGGCTCAGCGTCGTCGCCCTCGTCGTCGCGCCCAGGTTGTCGAAGCAGTTGAGGAACCGCGAGGTGTTGGGCGGCGTCCGAAAGGCCTGGAGGAACGGAACCACGACGCACCGCGCCTCCTCCGCTTCCTCCTCCAGCGAGTCGTACAACGCTTCCGGTTCTTCCGCGCTTCCCATCTCCAAAACACTATTCAAAATAATTTACTCGTCAAGCCGACACATTTTCCCCTAATTTCATTCTGCTGCCATATGTTCTACGTGTTTTTAGCAAATAAAACCAAAGATTGTAGCCCCACCGAAAGGCAGAGAGACGCAAACTCGACACTGTTGCCACAGTAACCGAGAAAACGGATCAAATCGTAGCCCATACCGCTTAACGCTCGTGTTTAATCCTTTTGCGTTGCTAAAGTTGGTACTGAATTTCTCATAATTATCTCACAGGAAAGACGTCAATGAATAACTAAATAAATAAATTGGCAATGACGTCATAAACATCAAGTTTCTCCGAGCAACCGTACCTGTAATTAGTTGACGTTCTGGCCAACCTATATTGCGCAAACGTTTTTTTTATTTTATACAGTTGTCCCTGCGGCAGACACAAAATCAAATATCTTAATTATAAACACTCCTAATCTAAAAAGAAAATTATCACAGTCCTTTAAGGTTTCTATAGGCCCTGAAAGAAAAAAAAATAGAGGAACACTACAAGAATTATATTATCATATTAACGCTTCACTTTAAAAATTTTTAAATTCGAATATACGTTTATATTATTCAAAATACACACTTCACTTCACACGTTTTTCTTTTTATTTGTCCTGAATTTGTTTTCCTGAAGAGGATTGATTTTCCTTTCTCCAAACTCTCCTGCCACAGGTAAATATTATTCCAGCCGTTGATGGTCCTATTTAGGAATGAGACTTGGCCAACATCTCTGTGTTTTTTTTTTTGCTTTCTACATTTTAGTTTTAATTGGTGATCCCATCTACCTATGTAACTACAGCTAATTTCGATCCAAATCCTTCCTTCCTTCCTTCGCCCCCTTTGTGACAATATCTCCCAACCTAGTCTTTCCATTCCTATGACCCCCTCTGCGGGCTCTACTCGCGCTGTCCTTTTCTTAACTTTCTCTAATGATCCTATTTCATCCCAACATGTCGCTCCCCCACCCCCGTATTCCAAAAATAATTTTGTCACCTCCTTTGATTTTTAACCTCCCCCTTTTTTTTAAGTTCCTCATTATGAAATGTAAGGAATTCCACGCCTGTTCCTCCCTTTGTTGATATTTGCATTTCTCTACCCTTGTTAATTAATTCCCCCTGCTCCACTCGCTCGCCAACCTATCCTATATTCTGTCTCATTTAACAAGGCGCGTTTTGGAAAAAAGGGGGATTGAGCTGCATTTCTGTCCACTAATTTTTTCAATTTTATTTTCCCGATCGCAGCAGCTGCTGTTGACTTTATCAAGTTGTACTTGTAATAATATCCGCGTAACTATCTCCACATCATCCCTACATCCTCCCTTAATCTGCTCAGCGCATTCCCTTCTTGTTAAAAAGACCTGTTATTTTTTAAAAAAGTTATATATATATAAACTATTATCTTTACAGATTCTCAGTTGTGCCAATTTCGATATAGAATATACAATATTATGAACACAAAAAAAAACATGAAAATAAGATATGGTATATAATTAACATGGTTAGGTTAATCCGTTTTTTGATTAACCTACTTTATCCGAACAGGTTGGGTTTACTTGTGAGTATCTGACGTGGGTGTGTGTGTGTGAGGATTGACAAGCAGTGGACTGATTTTTTGGAGGATTAATGAGGATGTGGCAGGCATGATGATGGTAGAGTGAGTGGGAGGGGTTAAGGTGATCAGGGGGAAGGAAGGATGAGGTCAATTGAGAGAGTTTTCTTTTGAGGCTAGTGGAGTGTGTGGAGGAGGATTGTCATGGATTTGGGTGGTTGAGTTGCGCTTCTGATTAGGTTTGTTATGGGATTTGGAGATTACCGAGTCTACATCGGGAATTGTGACGTTATGGTGGGATGACGGAATTTATTAGGTACCAGCCAGGGGAGAGTTTGTAAATGGTGCGTAGGATAGTGTTTTGAATTTTGGCTGAATGGATTTTTTTTTGGCTGTTGTTCCCCATCAATATGGAGGAGGCACAGGACCAAACAGGTGGGTTTGTTGTGTTATGGAGGCGTTTTGTTGGTGCTGCTGCTGCTGGTGACAAGGAGGGTGGGGATGGATTATTTCTGTTTAGCAGGGGGGGGATATATATATATATATATATATATATAATGGGGAAAGGACAGAGAGATAGAAAGAAGATGACTTACCTGAGGTTCATAGATGGTAGACACCTTGTGAGGTTTAGAGAACTTGAATTTTCGGAGGCACCTTCCTCCCCCTTCATCAGAAAGTTAGGAAGACATTTCCAGTGATCGGCTAGCCGACGACTGAGCAGCCAAAATTTGCTGCTCTGCTAACTTGGGTCGTAAACAATTGACCCCACCAGGTCACCAACTTTCTATATATATATATATATATATATATATATAGAGAGAGAGAGAGAGAGAGAGAGAGAGAGAGAGTTCTGAATTTTTGGTTTATTTTGGAGAGGAGAAAATTAATGTGAGGTTTTCAGAGGGGATAGTTTTTGAGTGAAAACATGATTCCGAGGTAGGTCCGTGGTTGTTCCCGGTTTTTGTAGGGGATTAATGAGTTGTTTTAGATGGAGGTGAGTTTGTGGGAGGAGGGAGGGAGGGAGGGTAGACCTGTTATTAGTGAATTTAGAAAACAGGTCAAGTAAATTGTTATCAATAAAAAAGAAAAGTCTAAGGAGTGAACAACTAGAGGGTAGACAGGGGGGAAGGGTAGTTATATTAGAGAGAGAGGGAGAGGGAGAGGGAGGTGTGCAAGGACTTGTCCGCCATCTCGGGACGACGGACAGTCCCCTAATTTATATTTGGGGAGGGGGGGAAGTGGCGCAATGGGTCCTGTATTGCGCGAGTCTGATATTAATGGTCACGTCGACCTCACACGTCAACAGTCAGTCCCTGAGACCACGCCCTTACCTCTTCTTGTCCTCCTCGGGAAGAAGTAGCGGAGTTTGGAAAACTTCACCTTGAGGTTCTTTCCGCCTCACTAAATGCGACTAAATGCGCGTTGACATGATCCATCCTCACAGCTCCTGCCTCAAACACGACCTCCTCCTCGGGACTTGGCAACTTTTTCGGGATTAACCGTGTAATTACCAAAGGAGGCCATTTTTATTTGGACACAGAAAACTCGTCAGACATCCAACCCAACAACTTTCCGCCGCCATCGTTGTCCGTGGAGTCAGTTATTTGACATGAGCGCGCATCAAAAGCTCCCCGAAACGTTACCAAAGGGAGGCGAGGCAAGCGTAGGGCTGCTGCTATTGTTGTCACCAGGTAGGGTGTCAAAGAGACACACCATTCACCTTCCTCCTCCTCCTCCTCCTCCTCCTCCTCCTCGTGGTGGTGACGTCACGCCTCCCCACTCCCATCCGTGACAAGAAAACAATTTGTCCGTTTCCCCTCTAATTACACGTTGAGGATCCATTCGTGAAACAGACATAATCGTTAGCGGAACGCAACGCCGACGTCTTTATGGGCTCGCGGACGCCATAAAGAAGAGACGGACCTCCATAAACCACCACGGCGGCCCTCTCCCTCTACGTTGGTAATTACCTCCTCCTCCTCCTTATTCCTTCCCGAACTCTACGCAAAAAGATTCCTCTGAATCTCTCACGCACACACGTACTTCATAACGTCTTACAGGAATGGATAACATATATAATGTACCTTTTTTCCAAAGATTCGGTGCGTCAGGAGAGGGGGAAAAAAATCCCCTGAGAAGCTACTAAATATCTCTCAGCCTCTGCAAAAACCGCTTGATAATAAATCTATTTTTTGTAGTAGTAGTAGTCCTTAGGCTGGTCTTCTTATCCACGTTAACCCTATTCCGTGGCTAGCTTTTTCCACATCATCCTCCTCCTCCTCTAATCTCCTCAACGTTTGTTTTTTTTCTTTTTCCATTCTTCGCCTCCCTCTTCCCTTTTTTTACCCCCCATAGCACACTCTCCCTTCTAATGTTAATTTTACAAGACCCTGAACACACGGCCCATCAATGTATCCCTTCAAAATCCTCCATGTTGTTCTCTCTTCTCGCATTCAGCTTAGTGATTCCTGGTTAGTTGCCCTATTCATCTATCTCTAACTTATTTAGCACGACATTGTGTAAGCTTCTATTCTTTTCCCTTTCTTCGCCTTTTATTTTTGGGGGGGTTAACAGGCTACATGAGGGTGATCCTAAAACAGGCAACTCCCATTTAATAGCATAGGAAGGGAAATGAAAAGGGGGGATGCGGAAGGGAGAGCAACGGTTGACTAGGGGAACCCCCGGGTTATGGTTTAAGGGATCCCTACCTTCGCGGCGTTTCAACTAAAGAGATACAGGGAAAAACTCTAGAAAAATCTGCATCAGGTAGGTCGGGGGGCAATTGTGGTCACTATTCTCACGCAATTTGACGCTGCATCCTCCTGCATACCATTTTCCGTTAATATTTTTTGCATGCGTGAGATACTAAACTAAATTGTCCCGCATCTATCAGCCCCGGTCGTCTTCGGTATGGGTATAATTATACCTGATGCAGGTTTTTCTAGGGGTTTTGCCCTGCATCTCTCTTTATCTGAAACACCTCGAGTGGTAGGATCCCTTAAACCATAGCCCGGGGGACCTCCTAGGTTAACCCTTGCTTGGCTACGTTGCTCTTCCTTCCACACACATACCCCCCCGCCTTTTCAATTCCCTTCCCTATGCTATTAAAGGGGAGTTGCCTGTTTCAGGATCAACCCTCATGTAGCCTGTTAATCCCCCAGGAAAAGATTTTAAATAATATTTCATACAGTTTTCTTTCTTCCATTGTGACTAACTTTCCTTCGGAGGTTTTTTTCCCCCTTTTATGCTCAAATAATTACCTTGTAGTTATAATATTTTCTATTTCAAGCTGGAATGCGATGGCGGTGAAAGCCGTCGAAACGTCGCTGCTGTTCTGTTACATTATCCGGGTGGAAACCCGAGAAGTTTTTTGTTTTGTTTTCATTCAATTCACCGGAAAAGTCTTCGATCTTTAGTAAGTAATATTTTCTACAGGTTTCATTTCGTATTCATCTCTTTCCTTGTTTCTCCTTTTTTTATACTTACGTATAATTTTTCTTTGTTCTTCCTCTCTTTCCTTGTTTTACCTTTTCTTAATAGGTAACATCAGGTTGATTTTTTTAAAAAAATCGTTTTCTCTCTCTCTCTCTCTCCCCATCCCCTTTTGTTCTTCCTCTTTTCCCCTTCTTTAATGGACAATAACCGGTAAATATTTTATAATAATACTTCTTACAGTTGTATTTCGTTCTTATTATCTTACATTTTTTTTTTACTTTTTGTAAGAGGTTAAATATTGCAGTCCGCACTTGCAGAAGAAGTATTAGCTACAGTTATCCATTTCTTTCCCTTATACGATTATACGCAGACAGCCGTTTCCTCTTGTGTTTTCTCCTTCCGAAATGGGCAATACCGATTTATTTTTGTTGTTAATCTTGGCTAGTTTTCTTTCTCTCTGTTTCATTTTCCCTGGGGGTTTCCCCCCGTTTTTTTGTCGCAATAAATACACGTATTAATATTTCCTACTCGTTTCTTTCTTTCTTATTCTGTTTCCTTGTGTTATTACCTTTTTTTCCTTTCTTCTTCCTATTTTTAGTGGGGGTATTTCCTACACGTTTCGGGTAAAGAGGATAGTTATCCTCCAAAATTTAATACGTCACGATTCAGCTCCTCCCTCCGGGACTTTGTAGCCTGTTAACCCCCTTCCCCTCCCCCTATAAAAAAATAGGCACTGTGGTACAGCAGCCACCATTGAGGCCATTGGTACAACACCTGATTTCTGTCTGCAAGGAGAAGAAAAGGAAAGAAGGAGAAGAAGAAGTGCCGCGGCGGCCAAATGCAAAGCAGTTGGACGATAATATAAAACTGAAAATATCGCCCCGTCTAATCTCTCTGTCCCGATGCAATACGACTCCATTAAGTTTTATCGCCGCTCTTTGTAACAACGTCGCTGTTGCTGATTAACAGCCGTCCCGGCTCCTGATGACCTGAATTACGTAAATAAAATCTGCGCGGTGTTTTATTTTGACTATTGAAAGTGTGGCAGAGGCATGAAAGATGGCCGCTGAAGGTACAGAAGCCGCCGCCTCCCGATTAGAAACGTGATGGTGGTTGAAATATATGAGTTGCAAAAATCGAGATAGGAAAATGAAGGACAAAAAAAGAAAAGAAAAACGTGCTCCTTTTTTTCGTCAGTTTTTTTTTCGCATGCATCAAATGCTTTAAAAAAAATTTTATTTTTTTGGGGGGTTTTGTCAGCCATTTACCCGACTGCCATGAGTTGCATTGTTCATCTCAGAGAAGGTTCCTGTCAATATTTAGAAGATTTAGGAACCGTCCACCCCCCTCCCTCCTTTTTGATCATCAACACATCTACAAGAACCTTTTCAACAGACGGGGCGCGAAATAGCCGTGAAATTTTCCGAATTAGTTCAAAGGCTTTACCATAGGTGACTACCGAACCTTAATAATCATGATCATCTAAAGCGTTAAAAAAAATGAGTGCACTTTATATCACTTTATTACTACCTTCAGTTAAAGTGCACTTTATATCCATAATTTATCGTACTTCCTTACTGAAGAAAAATTATTTTTCGCTTCCTTAAGGTATCTGGATGGTTTTTACTCCGTTCAGGTAACGAGTGAGTACTAAGGACTTCCTTCAGTTAAAGTGCATTTTATATCCATAATTTAACGTACTTCCTTACTGAAGAAAAATTATTTTTTACCTCCTTAAGGTATCTGGATGGTTTTTACTCCGCTAAGGTAACGAGTGAGTGCACTAAGGACTCCGTTAAAGTTAAAGTGCACTTTATATCCATAATTTAACGTACTTCCTTACTGAAGAAAAATTATTTTTCGCTTCCTTAAGGTATCTGGATGGTTTTTACTGCGTTCAGGTAACGAGCGAGTTCACTAAGGACTCCTTTCAGTTAAAGTGCACTTTATATCCATAATTTAACGTACTTCCTTATTGAAGAGAAATTATTTTTCACCTCCTTAAGGTATCTGGATGGTTTTTACTCCGCTAAGGTAACGACTGAGTACTAAGGACTCCCTTCAGTTAAAGTGCATTTTATATCCATAATGTAACATACTTACTTATTGAAGAGAATTTTTTTTTCACTTCCTTAATGTATCTGGATGATTTTTACTCCGTTAGGGTAACGAGTGAGTTCACTAAGGACTCCCTTCAGCTACGGGAAACTCTCTTAGGGTACCCGAAGTAGTTTTAACTCATTTAAAGTACTGGTGGTGTATTTTTTTTATTTTCTTAAAGACACTTGTGTATTATATGCGTCAATTTTTGTAAATTCTGGGTTTATTGATGGACAATAGTGGGTACTGATAAGTGGAGGAAAGTTTGGGTCCCAAGTTGCATCCCTGTGGTACTCCAAACCGACACTGGACCAACCTGTTCCTTGTACTTACCTCATCATCCCTTTTCTCCTCTCTCTCTCTCTCTCTCTCTCTCTCTTCGTCTCCCTCCCTCTCCCCCTAAAACAAGATCAGAAATATTTCGGATAAAAAATAGAAGCGTCCTGAAACGTCATGATTCATCCTCGGGCAGTTCTCAAGGTGGTTAGGTTATGTTGGGCGGAGCTCGCAAATGTTTCACGTCGACGAAATATTAAATAAGAAGAAAATGAACTTCTTCCCCCTTCCCCCTTTTTTAGGGATCTGTGGACAACAAAGGACTCCGGTGAATCATCGGATGCTTTTCTTTCCCTCCTCGCTGCCAGGTTTAGTTGGTATTTCCTGTCTTCACCGCCTGTTAATGGTGTTTGTGTCTCTCTCTCCACGTTGCCAACTTTCCCGTCACCTTTACGTTCCCATTACTTTTTACAATCAATCAATAAATAAATAAATTGGGCGGTTAACACAGAAAAATATTTAATAAAGCGGTCGTTAAAAAAATTAATTTCAGGAAAAAAATTTTAAAAACTAACTTGAGCGATTCACGGTTGTTGATGCTTTTTTCCAATTTAAATTCTGAAAATAAGATTTTTCTATGTGCGTGGATTGAAAAGTGAAAAATATTTACATGTTGTGAAATTCGATTCCTGATGAATATTGTTTTGATGTAAGTGATTGCGAGTCAGGCTGACAGTATATATAGGATGTTGGACCACACGCGCCATGATGGCCTGTAATTTACAGCTGATGAGACAAATGACGCTCGGGCCTCTGCATAAATGTTTAAGCGAGTGAGAGTTCTCGGCCCCCGGAGGCGCCATTAATCAGGTCCAGACTCGGCGGCGGCCATCTGTCTCTCGCAACGACGACTCCAAAAGGGAGGGAGGGAGCGAGCGAGCGAGAAGAATTGTGCAGTGAAGAGACAGAGAGAAGGGCGAGGGGAAGAGACAGAGAAAGCGAGTGGGAGAGACAGATAGTGGGAAAGATTGAAAGAGATAGTGAAAAGGACTATGTAAGAGGATGAGAGAAACAGTGAGCGAGAGGGAGAGGAGAAAGACAGAGGAGAAGAGAGAGAGTGGGATAGTTAGAGAGACAGAGGGGATGAGAGAAAGAGTGAGCGATTGACAGAGAGGAGAAAGACAGAGAAAGCGAGTAGGAGAGAAATAGTGGAAGGGACCGAAAGATATAGTGAGAGGGACTATGTTAGAGGATGAGAAGAATAGTGAGCGAGAGAGAAGAGAAACACAGAGAAGGAGAGAGAGAGAGTGAGGTACTTGGAGAAACTGAGAGAGGATGAGAGAAAGAGTGAGCGAATGAGAGAGGGGAGAAAGAGACAGAGAAAGCGAGTGCACGAGAAAGATAGTGGGAGGGACGGAAAAAGATAGTGAGAGGGACTATGACAGAGGATGAGAGAAATAGTGTGTGAGAGAGAGAGAGGAGAAAGACAGAGAAGGAGAGAGAGGGGGGATAGTTAGGGAGACTGGGAGAGGATGAGAAAATGATTGAGCGAATGGGAGAGGGGTGAAAGAGACAGTGAGAGGGACTATGATAGAGGATGAGAGAAATAGTCAGAGAGAGGGAGAGGAGAAAGACAGAGAAGGAGAGAGAGAGTGAGGTACTTAGGGAGAAACTAAGAGAGGATGAGAGAAAGAGTGAGCGAATGAGAGAGAGGAAAAAAAGACAGAGAAAGCGAGTGGGAGAGAACGAAGAAGATAGTGAGAGGTACTATGAGAGAGGATGAGAGAAATAGTAAGAGAGAGAGAGAGGAGAAAGGCAGAGAAGGAGAGAGGGAGAGAGGGATAGTTAGGGAGACAGAGAGGATGAGAGAAAGAGTGAGCGAATGAGAGAGGGGAGAAAGAGACGGAGAAAGCGAGTGGGAGATAGATAGTGGGAGGGACCGAAAGAAAGAGTGAGAGGGACTATGAGAGAGGATGAGAGAAATAGTGAGCGAGAGAGAGACAGAGAGAAGGAGAGTGTGGTAGATAGCGAGAGAGATGAGAAAAATAGTGAGCGAAAGAGAGGAGAAAGAGACAGAGAGGGAAAGAGACTGACAGAGATAGTGAGAGGGACAAAGATAGAGGATAAGAGTAGTGAGCGAGAGAGGAAGGGGGAGGGAGACGAGGAAGACAGAAGGCGAGACTGTGTGTACTCCGTCATGTTTCACATATAAAAACGTTAAAAGCGTCCGGCTTAAAAGCATTTTCTTCAGACTAATCGATCAAATCACGAGAATAAGAGGAGGAAAAAAACAGGAGTTGCATACGTCAGCGTTATTGGAATTTCCGCAGGTTTCAGAAACAGAGAGAGAGAGAGAGAGAGAGAGAGAGAGAGAGAGAGAGAGAGAGGAGGGGAAGAGAACTGGTGAGGGTCAATTACCGGCCTGACGTTTCTTCTTCTCATTATTATATCCCCCTGGTGTAATATATTCAATTCTTGGTCGATTCGTAATTGGAGAGCGTTGACCGTTTGTGCATAATTAAAATTTTCGTCCTGCGCCTTCCCCCTCCTTCTCCTCCTCCTCCCCCTGTGGGGACACGCGTTGACCGGCAGAATTAACCGCAATGACTGCCGTAACCACGAAAACCAGGTTTCATGGTTTATATATGGTGGGGTGCGAAACGTGGACGACAGGAGCTGCAGAAAGAGGAAAGGAATTGAAGCTTTCGAAAATGTGGTGCTATAGGAGAATGAGATGTGGGTGTGGATAGAGTGGGGGAAGAGAGAACAATATGGAGGACTTTGACAATTATAGGAATAGATTAATAGACGACGTCTTAAGAATTAGTATTAGAGGGAAGGGAAGAGAAGAGCGAGGCATAAGATCGAATTGGCTAAGCAGATTAAGGCTTGCGCGGTATTGATTAGCTTGGGGGATTGCATCAGGCCAGTGTTGGGAGTTAATAGCACAGCAAGAACATATATATCGAACTGAAGTACTTTCCTCTTCCCTTCCTGCAGACGGAGTTTAACCGTGGGTCGGTAACAATGCGTCTTTTAAAATGCAAAACAAGTCATTTCCTTTTCCCACTTTTTTTCTTATTTTTTTCTACGTGGATTGTCTTGAGCAAACAAAGAAACAAGAGGAAGATAAAGCAGTTCCGGGGACCCGGTGCGTGACTAATCCGTAATTGCGGGATTTCGCTGGTGACCCGAGGCTGCGGAGGGTCGGTGACATCCATCGACTCTCTTATATCATAAAGGTTAGTTGAGCCGCCATGTTTGTGACTGAGGAAGGCGCCGAATACGGGTTCAGACAGCAAATAGCCTATCTCAGCTACTCGCGTGTAGAGTAAGATGGAAAGAGAAACCGTTCTTCTTGGTGATGGGACCCCAAACACTCGTTCAGTCGAGCCAAGGAATCAGAGAGCGCGGCCCGTGATCCCAGAGCTCACGGCTGCACGAGTCAGTGAGTGTCTTTCTCTAGTAGCTGTCATACCAGAGGATCGGGGCGATTCACCGTCTAAACCCTCTGCAGTGGGAGCTATTGTAAGCTCTTTGAATGACGTCGTCCAAATAACAAATAGCTTTCTGAGCAGCTACTGGCCTGTACAGTAAGATGAAAAGAAATACCGTTCTTCTTGGTGATGGGACCGAAAACACTCGTTCAGTTGATTCTGGAATCATAGAGCGCGGTCCGTGATCTCAGAGCTCACTGCTGTAGGAGTCAGTGAGTGTCTTTGTCTAGTAGCTGTTATACCAGAGGATCGGGGCGAATCTCCCGATTCACCGTCCAAACACTCCGCAGTGGAATGACAACGTCCAACAAGAAATAGCCTTCTGAGCAGCTACTGGCCTGTACAGAAAGATGGAAAGAAAAACGGATCTTCTTGGTGATGGGACCGGAAACACTCGTTTAGTTGATGCAGGAATCAGCGAGCGCGGCCCGTGATCCCAGAGCTCACTGCTGTAGGAGTCAGTGAGCGTCTTTCTCTAGTAGCTGTCATACCAGAGGAGCGGGACGATTCACCGTCCAAACACTCCGCAGTGGGAGATATTTATTGTAAGCTCTTTTAATGACGTCGTCCAACAAGAAATAGCCTTCTGAGCAGCTACTGGCCTGTACAGTAAGATGGATCTTCTTGGTGATGGGACCGGAAACGCTCGTTCAGTTGAGTCAAGGAATCAGAGAGCGCGGCCCGTGATCCCAGAGGAGCGTGGCGAATCTCCCAGCCCTTTGCACGCGAGGACTATTAATATTTGATCTAAATGGGGACCGAGTGCGTGGACCCGCACCACCACTTTCTCCGTGTGTCCTTTTTGGCAGCAGCAGCAGCTGCAGGACTGGGGGACTGACTTTCTCGACCACTCCTGCACAATGGACTCGACGACGAACGACATAAATTCCTCCTCCTCCTCCTCGTATAGGGCGCTAATTGTTCCGGCAGCAAGGAGCAGCGGCGGATGGCGAAAGGTCCTCAGTTACCAAGGAGGGCCACTTTCGAAAATGCGATCGGCCGGGTGGGTCTTTCGCAACATGGCGGACGGGATTAAGAGCGACCAGTCAGGGAGATTAATATCTAAATGACGTGGGTGTGTGTGTTGCATCTCGAGTTTCCTGGTGCCAAATGTCAGCTCACACACATATATAATATAATATATATATGCAACTACCGAAACTCGTTTCGTCGGTATTAATACTCTGCCCGTCTTTCCTCATAACGGAATCAGCGCCGGAGCAGCCTCCGAAACTTTCATTTCAGCCTTTCACCTTCACGACCGAAAAACTTCCAAAATGATAAGTCGACGAAAATCATTAAGTCATCCAAAAAAAAAATATACAGTCGTATGACGTCAAAGGGTGACGTCATAAGCGCCTCGACGTGGCGGTCAAAGGCGCTACTGTATTGTTTGGATGGACGTCAAGTCTCCGAAAATATTCCCAAATTTTGATGTTGTTGTGGTGGTAATCAGTCCCTACAGTGCCCTGGTCCACGTTAACCTATCCTGCGCAAGCCTCTTAATTTATAAATAGCCACCACATCCTCCTCCCTGATCTGCTTGGCCTTCGTCTTCTGCTTCAGTTTCCTCTGAAGCTAAGAGTCTCCCTTCACGACGTCTCAATACCTGACCTGTTAATCTAAGACCTCCATGTTGTTCTCTCTTCCCATTTTTCTTAGAGAGAGAGAGAGAGAGAGAGAGGAGAGAGAAGAGAGAAAAGAGAGGAGAGAGAAGGGAGAAGGGAGAAAAGAGAGAGAGGGGAAAGGAGAGAGAAAAGAGAGAGAATAGACAGGAGAGAGAGAGGGGGGAGGCTAAAAATGTTTGGGGGGTGCGAAACGTGGACGGTAGGAGTTGGGGGGGGGGAAGGAAAAAAGAATAGAAACCTCTGAAACGTGTGGTGCCGTAGGAGAATGAGATGGATAGTGGATATAATCACAAACGAGGAATTTCTAGACAGAATAGGGGTGGGGGAAGCGAACAATATGGAGAACGTTGACAAGAGAAGGGGGTTAGATTAATAGGCCACGTTTTGAGACACGAGGGTCCTGTAAAATTAGCATTAGAGGGAAGTGTGTGTGTGGGGTAAGAACAGAAGAGGGAGACTATGGAATACGCTAAGCAGATTAGGGAGGGTGTGGGCTGTGCTAGTTATAAGGAAATGAAAAGGCTTGCGCAAGATGGGTTAGCTAAGGAGGGTTGCTTCAGACCAGTCTTAGGACTGAATACCACAAGGACAGGGGTAACTCTTTTTTTCCCCACTTACATGCAACGCTCAATACAATATGATGGCAGCGTCTCGGACAAAATATTCCGGGGTGGTAAAATAGTTCCGTATTCGGGATCTCCGGACTGCTCGGGGAGGGTGGATATTCACCAGAAAGACAGAGTGACGTTCCACTAATCGGTGCTTGGAATGTCATAGGCGTAAACCATGTTGGTACATTAGAAAATTTAAAAAGGGAAATGGAAAGTTTAAAGTTATAATTGTTAATGGTACGTGATGAGCTTATCCATGCACGTGGAGTCTCAACCCCCCTCCAGTCTCTGTGAGCGTGACGTCGTCACAACACGTGGGGTTGCGAGGCAGCGACGCTAGCCACTGGACCACCACGTGACGTCGTCATCGTCGTGGCCGCTGGAGGATCTGTGGGCTGGAAGAGGAAGGAGATTTGTCCCGTTCCCCGCGACTCTGAGGTCAACGCTCTCCCGTGAGCACGCGATTGTATTCAAAATAGCTCTTGTCTTCCTCGTCGTCGGTGGTGAGGCTGACAACTGTCGAAGCTTGACCCACCAAAGGAGCCAACATGGACGACGGTTACCCAAATTATGAGGGCTGATCCACTGAGGCACGTCCGACGTTGACTCTGATCAGCCTTCTGCGATCTTCCCAACAACAGGCTCGAGGGGGGAAATAATGCAAAATAATTTGTTACGCAGATGTGTGAGGAACCTTACGTCATCCTTTAACACGTGAAATGAATTTCACCTGATGATAACAAAATAATATCCAGAAATGAGCACTGGGAGTTCAGAATGCGAGTTAGGACAAGATCAGGTTGGGGTTTTTTCAGGAAGAATGTAGGGAGAAGAGCAGCAGCAATATTGACTTTGTGATTAATTTTAGAAGACAGGATAATAAAAAAAGGCCTACGTTCATGGCATTTGTAGATTATGAACAAAAAATCGTCTGTACATCTGAACTGGAACAAACTGTTAAGGGATTTGAAGAGCACTGTAATAAAATATCGAGGAAGGAGGGATTATGCATAACCTCTACAAGAAGACACGCACGAGTAATTAGAATAGAAGACCAAGAAAATAAAGTCGTAATCAAGAAAGGAGTAAGACAAGGATGGACGAAGGAAGTTTAAAACGGAATATGGAGAAAAAAGGAATCGTACTGCAAGGTGAAGAAATAAAAAGCCCCTACGCTTTGCAGATGATATGTTGTAGTAGTATTAGGGGAGTGAGAAGGAGGAGACTTAGAAACCGTAATAAATGGCAATGAACGTGGACCTGAAGGAAAGGATTAATAGAGGGAAAACCAAGGTAATGGGATTGTAGTTAGGGAAATAGAGGAAATAACAAAGACCGTTAGATAGGGGGGGAAAAGGGATAATTTTGACGGAAGTTAAGGAATACTGCTACTGGAGTAGGATAGCAACAGGCAAGGAAGAGGAATTTATTTACGGGTAATATAAGTGTTGGTATGGAGCGTGACGTTACATGGGTGTGAAACGTGGAACGATAGGAGTTGGGGAAAGAGGAAAAGAATAGAAGCGTTTGAAATGTGGTGCTGGAGGAGAATGAGATGATGAAGAGTGGATAGAATCGCTACTAACGAGAAAAGTAGTAAACCAAATAGGGGGGAAAGCGAACGATATGGAGGACTGTGAAGGGGTAGATTAATAGACCAGCCAGGTCTTATAAAATTAGCTTTAGTGGGAAGTGAAAAGAAAAAGGGAGGCTAAGGATTAAACACGCCAAGCAGCTTTGGGAGGATAGTGGGATGTGATAGTTATTCGGAAAAGTAAAAGGTTTGCGCAAGATGGATTAGCATGGAAGGTTGCTTTGGACAAGTTTGAGGACGACATCGGGAAATTGAAGGTGCAAGGAAAGGACCAGCAATAGGATTAGGTACCCGTGGCCATTTTAAGGATGCTCTGTCCTACTGTTGGACGAGGAAAGGATTCAAAGGCGAAACGTGGTTAAGAAATTAGACAGGGATTTACGAGAGGTGGAGGATAAATATGGCCGCCCTTGATGTAAAGCCAGTCTTAAAGTTAACGATCGCAGTAGATAGCAACAGACAGGCCTCCGTACATATTTATCTAATCGGGTAATGGCGTCTCGTAACTAACCACTCGTACCTGTATTTGGAGCCGCCGCTGAGTGACGTCACGACGGTAGAGTCAGATAACATATATATAACTACCGCAGAAACCTTCCGCGGTACCTCGTAGGGTCCAACGGAGAATTAGGATAATCCCTCAATAAAGTGGTGAGTAACGCTCGGGTCACATGGGCAAAGCTCGGCCCTCTTAGCAGCTAGGTCATCATCCTTCCGCGTGTTGAGCCTCAGTTCACGAAATCGGTTTAACGTATTGAAGTATATTGTCTGTGAAACTATAAGCAACGCCGACCGTCCAGGCCCTGGGCCGCGGATTTGGTTTTGAAAACTCAATTTTGAGGTTCCCCTTCTTTTATTCCAGGTACAGTCAGAATAAAATTTGTTTTATGGTTTGTCAGTGATCTGGAGGCGTAATGGCGTAAGTCACAGAGTAATTACATTGGGCCAACAGGCAGGTTAGAAGTTCTCTGACGAGTGCCAAAGACTCTAAAACTAATGGTTACTTTACTCTGTGGCCGTGAAAATGGATAATGAGTTTATAATGGCGGCGGCGATGGCGTTGCTCCCGGCGAGAGCAGCAGACGGAACTCACGTTTATCTCTCTCTCTCCTTCTTCTTCTCTTCTCTCCCTGTTCTCTCTTCCCTCTGTCTCCTCTCTCTCTTCTCTATCTCTTATCTGTCACTCTTTTCTCTCTCTCTTATCTCTCTGTTCTCTCTCTCCTCTCTCTCTCTCTGTTCTCTCTTCTCTCTCTCTTATCTCTCTGTTTTCTCTCTCTTATCTCTCTCTGTTCTCTCTTCTCTCTCTCTTATCTCTCTGTTCTCTCTCTCTTTGTTTTCTCTCTCTTCTCTCTGTTCTCTCTCTCCCTCTCTGTTCTCTCTTCTATCTCTCTCCTCTCTATCTCTTCTCTCTCTCCTATCTCTTTTCTCAGACTTCTCTTTCCGTTCCCTCTCTTATCTCTCTCTGTTCTCTCTATCCTCTGCCTCCTATCTCTCTTCTCTTTCTCCTATCTCTTTTCTCTCTGTTTTCTCTCTCTTATCTCTCTGTTCTCTCTCTCTTATCTCTCTTTGTTCTCTCTCTCCCCTCTCTGATCTCTCTATCATCTCCCTCCTATCTCTTTTCTCTCTCTTCTCTCTCTTCTCTCTCTCCCCCCATGTGTCTGTGGGAAAATGGCGAATCTATTAGTGGCGTGAGTCATCTCGCCTTGAAAGATGATTCCTCAAGGTTTAACTGTCCTTCGCCTTGTCTGCACGGGACATGCGTGTATATACAGACAGACAGAGAGAGAGAGAGAGAGAGAGAGAGAGAGAGAGAGAGAGAGAGAGAGAGACTGATAGTAGTTGTGTATTCCGCGCAGCGTCAACCTGCCCAGGAATTCAGGCTACGAGAAAAAGAAAGAGAAAGACATTGGCACGGTTAAGCGCCAAAGATAATAGCTAGTTTTTTCTCCTCCTCATTTAGCTGCTGGAAGTGGACAGAGTGATTCCCACTCGCACTGGAAGGTGAGTCGAGGGAAAAAAAAAACATAAATTACCCGGTCTTTGGAACGACTGCGCACACAATTTTTTTTTGTTCTTCAATCGCAGACGTCTTCTTATTACAGTTGATATGCAACGAGGTGCGTGCCGCTGACCTTTCACAATTTCTTTTCTCCGTGAGGTTTTTCTTTCATTCTTTTTTTAGTTACCTGAAGAAGTCCCACATTTTAACAAAACAAATTATGTATTAATAATTATTGTTTTTTTCTTTATTGTTTTTAGTTACCCGAACAAGTCTTGTATTTTAACAAAAAATAGTATGTACTCAAAATTATTGTTGTTTTTTTCATTCTTGTTTTTAGTTGCCTGAAAAAGTCCCCTATTTTAACAAAACAAATTATGTATTAATAATTATTGTTTTCTTTCTTTCTTGTTTTTAGTTACCTGAACAAGTCTCGTATTTTACCAAAAAAAAGGTATGTACTCAAAATTATTGTTATTTTTTTCATTCTTGTTTTAGTTACCTCAACAAGTCCCATATTTTAACAAAAAAATTATGCATTCAAAATTATTGTTGTTTTTTTCTTCTTTCTCGTTTTTTAGTTACCTGAAGAAGTCCCATATTTTATTATTTTGGCATTCTCAATACAGAGTTAGATGTAGTTTCAAACAACCTGAGGTATTTCTAATTGATGTAGACAGTTAGTTAGTCAGTTGCCTCCCCATTAATTCGATTCGCGAACGTTGTCAGAACTGGTTTTTCAAGATATGCGGCTCCTGCTTATCTGTTGGCAATTCTTCAGGATCGTCGTTACTCTTAGACCAAAGATTCAGCGTGAAACAGTTGACTGCTGTTGTGTTATCTCTGGATCCTGTCTCGTAGACCACTGCTGCTCTATGGAGGGGGGAGAAGGAGGAGGAGGGGGGGCAGATATTATCCTTCATGTATAGCAAAGAGGGATCCTTTTCAACCTTTGTTACACGGAGTTATTCAAGGAACGAGGACTTGAGGGAGAATCCCTATCTATTTAGTCTCTCTAGATACCGACAAAAAAAACAATTACAAGTTCTTTGAGATTTATAAAATGGCGCTTTGCAGATTGACGTAAGTTAATAAAAATCCGCAGTTTTTTTGCAACTGATATTGTATTTATTATTAGCCTGCAATTGTCCGGTGGCAGATACAAAATAAAATTACTTATGCATAAATACTGCCAACCTAAAAATAAAAAAAATCAATCATATTCCTTTAAATTTTCTCTATTCCACAGAAATTATATTAAAGTAACACTTCACTTATCCTTGACTTAAAAGTTTAATTTGGAATATACATTTATATTATTGAGGATAACCTTTTCACTTCACACGTTTTTTTTAGATTTCCCCCCGAATTTCTTTCTTTCCCTGAAGAGGATTTCCTTTCCCTTCCTTAAAAAAAATAACACTCCCCGCCAGAGGTAAATTATACCAGTCGTCAATGATCCTGTTAAAGAATGAAAATCTGCCAACATGTGTTTTTTTTTATTTATTCATTTTACTTTGGATTGATGATCCCGTTGTTGTTTTTGTTGTTGTGGTATTCAGTCCCTAAGACTGGTCTGATGTAACCCTCCATGCTAACCTATCTTGCGCAAGCCTTTTCATTTCCTCGTCACTAGCACAATCCAACGACCTCCCTAAACTGCTTAGCGTATTCCATCCTTGGCCTCCCTCTTTTGTTCTTATCTTATACACTTCCCTTTACAAGACCCTCGTGCCTCAAAACGTGACCTGTTAATCTAAGTCGTCCATATTGTTCTTCTCCCTGCGCTCCTATTCCACTTATAACTTCCTCGTTATTTTCCCTATCCACGCACCCATCTCATCTTATTCTCCTATAGCACCACATTTCAAAAGCTTCCATTCTTTTTCTTTCTGCAACTCCTACCGTCCCCATATAAACGCCACGTTATTTAGTGTGGTTTCCAATTCTTCAACTGACTCCCCCTAATACCACAATGTCGTCATCATGTTGAATTACAACCTTGCCTACGTAACCCAAATCAGTGTCCTCCATTTTTTTTACTTTTCTCCACTCCAGTATGAAATATATTCCCCGGGTGGGGTGGTTTTAGGTGACAATTTCCTCCTCGATCCATCCTATTTAATTGATTGGAGGGGTGGGGAAAGAATCATTTGGAAGGAGCATTCACCCCACCTACCACCGATATTTGGGGAAAGTACATGGTCTGACGTTACTGACGTCGTTTAATCGCTTCTGCGATCCCCGGATCGGCGCCATAGCGTCTCCGCGTCACCTCTCTTCAAGCCGCCATCTTGCTTTGACTTCGTACCGCCAAATTCTACGAAACTGAAAATAGTTGTTGGTTTCTCTTTCCCTCGAACCTATTTGCCAAAGTCGTTAAATATTTTTTATTATGGAGTCAGTGGTTTCTTTCTCAGTTTCCCTCGGTATTTAGCGTGGTTTCCAAGTCTTCAGCTGACTCCCCCTAATACCACAATGCCATCATGTTGAATTACAATCTTCATCCATGTTGCCCTCGTAACCCAAATCAGCCTCGTCGTTTTTAATTACTTTTCTCCACTGCAGTATATAATATTTCCCTTCCCCCGGGTGGGTGACAATTTCCTCCTCGATCCATCGGTATTTCCATGGGCGGAATCTGGGAAGGAGCATTCACCCCACCTACCACCGACATTTGGGGAAAGTACATGGACTGAAGTTACGGACGTCGTTTAATCGCTAGTGCGATCCCCTGATCGGCGCCATAATGCCTCTGCGTCTCAAGCCTCCATCTTGCTTTGACTTGGTACCGCCAAATTCCGTGTTTTGGTCTGCGTAAAGTAAAAAATAGTTGTTGGTTTCTCTTTCCCTCGAAAGTCGTCAAGTATTTTTTTTTGTCTTTATCGAGTCAGTGGTTTCCTTCGTCATCTTGACCGTCGAGATTCGCGTGTGCGTGTGTGACAGAGAATTAGGCCCGGACCGTGGAGGAGGAGGATGATGACGTGACGTGACAGGGAGAGGGGGAGGGGGTGACGTCACAGGCAACTACCCGCCGCCTGGGTGTGGTCAGCGCTCGCCGCGGAGCATCAGTGAGTGCTCCGCCAGCAGACGAGCCGCAACCAGGTAACACTCTCTCTCTCTCTCTCTCTCCCTGGCTCCAAACTCCTCAAGATATAAGCTCCCTTGTCCTCCCATCCCCTTGCCTATGATTCTCTATTTACTATCTTCCGCCACGCTGCAGAATCACAATTAGAAGGAGAAGAAAAAAAACTTGGAGATTTAACCTGGAAAAATAAATAATTTTTTTTCTCCCCTTCTTCCTCATTCATAGAACAGTGATAGATAAATTCAATGTCTTTTTTCTTTGACAGTTAAGCAAGGGGAAGAAAATAATTATTATTTTTTTAAAAAAAATTTTTTACCGCGGTTGGTTTATTGACAACAGAATACGAAAACTTCAGCGTCCGACCAGAGATGAAGCGGTGGCAGCAGCAGCGGCGGCGACCCTTGTTGCCTGCGTCAGGTGGATTTTGTACCGCGTGCGTGCGTGCTTCTTCGTCTCCTGCGATTCTTTCGATCACCGAGAGAGAGAGAGAAACGTCGTGGTTTATTTTTGTCATTGATTATACCTTGATTTAATGACCACCCTTGTTGCCTTCGTCAGGTGGATTGTATACCGAGTGAGTGCGTTCGTGCTTGCGTCTCTTCTTCTTCTTCGTCGTTGCGCCTCCTCCTGCGATTCTTACGACCGCAACGAGAGAGAGAGAGAGAGACAGAGGGATTTTCCGAGAGAAACGTCGTGGTTTATATTTGTCATTGATTATACCTTGATTTAATGTGAACGTCAGTAGTTGACGAAAAAAAAATAATTAAAAAATGTCGGAACGAAACGTTTCTGTGGGAGGTATTTTTTAATTTAAAATATTCATGTAATTGCTATAATTAACGCGTTCCTTTCATGGTTGCAAGGGGGTAAGGGTAAGGGGTAAGGGAGGGGGTTGATTTAAGTAAACATGGCCGAAATTCTGTCATATATATAATTCTCTGGCATGTATATATATACATATAATATATACTTATATATAACAACATGTATACGACGAGGTCGCCACAAGTCGAGGGAGAAAAAATTAGTCAACTAACCGACACACCACAAAACGTTTCGACGACCTTAATTTGAGACTTCTTCAGGACTTTGATAGTGTTACACTTCTTCATCAACAACGAAAAAAAATAATCTAAACAAGGAGAAATAATTTTGAGTATACGATTGTTTAAAACGATTTAACGTGTTTTAAAATTCGTAATTGAAATAACTTTTACGGCGCCATTTTCTTTCGAATGTCATCTTTATTAGGCAACTTTACGCGTTTTAATTTCATTGATATAAAACGGTTTTATGTGAACGAAATAATTTCTCTCGGCGCTCGACTCTCAGTGTTAATTTTTTTTAAAAATATTTTCACCGCCGTAATTATGACAATCTCATACATCTGATGACGCCCTGAAATTGAGGACGAAACGTCGGTGTTTCATTTAGTGTTATTAAATTATTTGTTACAAAAAAATTAGTAACAAAGCTGAAAAAACACCACCGACGTTTCGTTTCGTCCTCAATTTCAGGGCGTCGTCAGGTTACTAAAAATCTGTACATGAAAATATTTTAAAAAATCATATTCGGTTGTTTTTCTCCTCCATATTATAATGTAACGTTCAAGGGAGATAAATTTTGGAATTTTTGTGTGTCAGTTACGTAATTTAATTTGTAATTTTTGTTTTATTCTGTCATGTTGCCCGATTGTTTTGTTTTATTATTATTCTGTCATGTTTTTTAATGTATTTGGAATGATATTTAGTGTTATTAAGACGATTTGATGATGATTCCCCTTTTACTGGACAGGCGCAGTCGAGTATCCGTAGGGGCTTTACATTCAGAGAGTTTCAGTGCTGTTATAGTCATTATCTCTGTTACATTGGTTTCTCTGGTAAACAATAGAGTTTCTTTTCCCCTGTCTTGGCTTTGTCTTCGGCAGTTTCGTAATGGCGTGCGGAGGGAATGCAGTCACAGGTTTCGATCATTATCACTGTTATCGTTAATTAAATTTAAAAGGACCACTACGTCACAGGCTCAATTAATTCACCACGTTTCGTTCCCGGTTCCCGGGAAAATAATTTCGTGTTGAAGGAGGTTATTATTTATATATTTATTTATTTCACGTAATGATATAAAAAATTCGGAATAGAGATTTTTTATTTAACACGTTAACCTCAGTTCTAATGTACACCTGACGATGTTTAAAACGGGAACGAAACGCAGAAAAGGTGAATTATTAAAATGTGTGCGACTGTAAATGGCGGTATTTTATTTATTCAACTAATGAGGGATAAACATAACCAATAGCGTATTATTATTATTTTTATATCTGTGAACATGTGTAGGATTTTTTTTTCGGCTTTATAAATTATCCTCGGTTTGGATAAACAATTTTTGGGTTTAAATGGAGTGGTTTAAGCCACGACGTTTCGATGGCGTACTCTGCCATCGTTCTCACTTTCACTTGAGAAGAAGGATGGCAGAGTACGCCATCGACACGTCGTGGCTTAAACTCATCCATTTAACCCCCGGGTGGAAACCCAAGAATTGTTTATTCAGAAAATATGTACACCGGGGAAAAACCTTCGATCTTTAATTATCCTCGTTTGTTTAAAAAAAATTATTTTTTTTGGCGACTGTTCACTTTCTTTTCATTACATTATTGTACTATATTATTTGTATTTTTATTTAATTATATGTTATGTAAAAATGCCTTCGTCTTGTGTCTTAATTGAAAGCCTGTCTTTTTAATTTTTTTAATATTTATGATTTCGTCCTGTGATTAGTATCTTTTCCTCCTTTATTTAAGTTTATATTATTTTATTATATATTTGCCTTCGTACCGCATCTTAATAGAAATCCTGTTTTTTTCTTCTAATTTTAAAAAGATTTTTTTCTCTTTAATATTTATTATCATGTTCTATGATTTGTACCTTTTTTAAAAAAATAATGCAGTCTCCTGTGATTAATTTTTTTAAGGAATCGATATTTTTTTATTCGTTTAAAACCAAACCCTGCAGATAAAAAGAGTCCTTTTAGATTGTTTTCCATTAGAATTTTGAAGTAACAAATTTATTTATAGTCTACTTTTTTTTAAAAAAATTTCCCTTTAAATCCGGCGTCGCCTTGAAAATGTCCCCGTGTGAGGGGATGAAACGTTGTGAGTTTTTTTTTGTGTGTTAGGGAAAATGGTAATAATAAATAAATAAATTAGTCGTTAGGTAAACATTTATCTTAGTAATAATTATTTGGTTATGTGACGTAAGTGGATTAGCCCTCGATGCATATTCAAATGGATATTTAACGAGGACGTTTCGTCCTGCGTTTTGGGGACTTCTTCACAAGAAGGAGAAGGAGTAGTTTGTTTCAATATTGCCTACTTGGAGTCGTTTAAAGTTAAAAGAGGATAGTTTAGCATACTTATGCATCCCTTAAATTAGGCTCTTTTCTTCTTCTTCTCCCCCTAATCGTTAATGTACAAGTATCATCCTGATGAAGTCGAGAAAAAAAAATCGAAACGTCAGTCGTAAGATGTAATTCAGTTTTCCGCATCCCCCGCACCCCATCTTTTCAATTCCCTTCCTATGCTGTTAAAGGGGAGTTTCCTGTTTCAGGATCCCAACCTGGTGTAGCCTGTTAACCCCCCCTATCCTCCCCCAAAAAAAATTTTTTTTGAAAAAAATGATTATGGCCGAATGAGTTAGGAATAAAAAAAACTTAACAAACACAAATTCGAGGTTATACATTGGGTCCTTGTGGAAAGTCTTTTAAAAATAAAAGTTTCAACTTTAATAAATTCGTTTTATTTTATACTCTAGTGTGTTTCGCATGACAGAATTTGAGTTTTAGAAAGAAAAAAAATTTTTTTTTAAAGTCTGACGATTTGACAATGACCTGAAGATGCACTAATGGGAGGGCGGAACGTGAGTCCAATGACCCCGGTTCCGTTGTTAGTATTGGTTCTGATAATGTCAGAGATATTGTTTAACGTAGCCCCGTAAGGAGGTTTGCCTAGTTGCCAGGGGTAACGCTCCGGCTGCCGCGGTTTATCCTTATTTTTTTTTAAAAAAAATTTTCTGCCCTTTTATATTACGTGAAAAACAAATGTATCGGCCAATGTGAAAGGTTTAATTGGAATATTTTCTACTGCTTCTCCTAAACGTCTTTGGTAAATTAATTATTACGTTCCAATTATTATTTTTTTTCTTCCCCTTTTGAAACGTCTCTTCTCTTAAATATAAATTCGTGGAATAAGGATTTCAATACTATTTTTTCGTGGACGCGTTTTCTTCTAATAATTAACGTCGGAAGGTTAAGGAGTTCATTACCTCCTTTTTTTCTTCTCCTTAAAACTGTTTATTTTTTTCTTTCTAAATTTTCGTGGATGTTAAGAATTTCTTTACAGTTTATTTTTTTGCCTCGAAGCCTCTTAAATTTTGTTGGTATTTCATAGTCTTAAAACTTTTGTTCCCCTAAATTCCTTTGAATATTTGAGGATTTCGTTGTATATATTGTTCCCTTAAAGCGCTTCTTCTCTTGTAAATTTCATTGAAAGGTTAAGGATTTCGTTACTGTTTTCATGAAAAAAAAGCCCTGTTCTTTTTCTAAATTTTCGTGGACGATTAAGGTTTTCATTACAGTTTATTTTTTTGCCTCGAAGCGTTTCTTCTCTCTAAAATGTTGTTGGTAGATTTTGGATTTCGTCGTGTAATTTTTCCCTTAAAGCTTTTCTTCTTCTAATTTTTTTTTAATGTTTGAGGATTTCGTTGTCCCTTAAAGCGCTTCTTCTCTTGTAAATTTCGTTGTAAGGTTAAGGATTTCGTTACTGTTTTCATTAAAAAAAATCCCTGTTCTTTTTCTAAATTCTTTTGGACGGTTAATAATTTCATTTCACTTTATTTTTTTGCTTCGAAGCGTTTCTTCTCTCTTAAATGTTTCTTGTTAGATTTTGGATTCCGTCGTGTAATTTTTCCGTTAAAGCTTTTCTTCTGATTTTTTTTGAATGTTAGAGGTTTCCGTTGTATATATTGTCCCTTAAAGCGTTTCTTCTCTCCTATATTTCGTTGTAAGATTAAGGATTTCGTTACTGTTTTCATTAAAAAAAAGCTGTTATTTTTCTAAATTTTTCTTGGAAAATTAATAATTTCATTACAGTTTATTTTTTTGCCTCGAAGCGTTTCTTCTCTTAAATGTTTCTTGTTAGATTTTGGATTCCGTCGTGTAATTTTTCCCTTAAAGCTTTTCTTCTTGTAATTTTTTTTTGAATGTTTGAGGATTTCGTTGTCTATATATCGTCCATTAAAGCGTTTCTTCTCGTAAATTTCGTTGTAAGATTAAGGATTTCGTTACTGTTTTCATGGGAAAAAAAAGTGGTTCTTTTTCTGAAAAATTAATAATTTCACTACAGTTTATTTTTTTGCCTCGAAGCGTTTCTTCTCTAAATGTTGTTGGAAGACGAAGGATTTCAATTAATATTGTCTTTGAAAGCTTTTCGTCTCTCAAATATCCTTAAAAGCTTAAGGGGTTTCATTACATTTTTTTTCTCCCCCTAGAAACGTTTCTCCTCCTGAGAAAATAATTAGGAAAATTAATGGGTTCCATTCCGTTTCACTTGTTGCAGCTTCTGGTTCCTTTTTTTATTATTATTTGTCCGAGTCCTGTAACCTTGAACACGTCTGGAGCTGTCGAACCATGTTCCTTTATGGAAAGGTTAAAAGAAAATAAAGAAAAAAAAGGGAAGTAAAAATATATGGCAGCAAATAATAATTAACTTAAGGAGGAGGCGAGGAGCGGCTCTGACAGGTGTACCAACACAACAGCTTTACCAATTAAGCACGTGTGTGACGCTGCGGGTTTCTTTAATTACACATATGGCGGACGGACTAAATTATACGCCATTTCGAAATTGTATTTAATGTAATATTCCTGTCTTGTTACGGGGTCCAATTAATTTTTTCGGCGTTGGCGTGGCTTATTTTATTCTCTTTTCCTTTTCTCACTCTCACTTTTGGCGCAATACGGTTTAGGTTCACGTTCCGTTCAAGGACTCGGTTAACCTTCCCGTTACACACACACACACACATGTTGTCTCCTCTCCTCTCCCCCTAAACTTTTATTACCTCGCTTAGGAGCGAATGTTAAAAGGTAAATGGGTTTCGCCTGCGTTGATTTTAGTTTACAGCCCGGATGTGGATGTTTGGGGTTTCTTGTGCAAGGATTTTCTTCCAACAAGAGTTTCAATCTCTAAAAAGAACATCCTCAGGAGAAACGACGTTTCGCGACTTGGAACTGGGATTCCTTTATTTCCCCTGTAAGGGAAAGTTTCCCTAATATGTTAAAGAGAAGAAAAAAATCCTTCTTGGAGGGGGGAAAAATAAATTGAAACGGTATATTTCTTGTATCTTCCAAAAATATTTCTAAGAAGGAAAAAGTTTAATGAGGAAGAGAATAGGAATGGAATCCTTTATTTACCAAAGTATTTTTAGGAGAAGAAAACCTTATTGTAGAGGGGGGCGGAAAGAAAATTGGAAACACAAATCCTTCATTTTTCCAAAGATATTCAGAAGACGCGCAAAGTATCACGGAATAAAAACTGTTAGGGAATCCTCAAAATTTTCCAAACGATATTTTTAAAGAAGGAAAGCTCCAACCGATTACATTTTGGAACGAAATAAGATCGCATTTTCTCAACTGACGTTAAGCAGTAGGAACAAATGCGGACCTTTTTAAACGTAATCCTTAATTTTCAGTAATTGGTTGGAGCTTTTCTTGTCATAAATATCGTTGGAAAATTAAGGATTACATTGCAATCTTTGTTCCATGATACTTTGCGTCTTCTGATATCTTTGGAAAATGAAGGATTCGTGTTTCCAATTTAATTCTTCTCCTCTTTCCTCGGCGTGCAGGGATTCTTTTATTCTATCGATACAATTTTTATTCCTTGATACTTTGCGCGTCTTCTGAATATCTTTGGAAAAATGAAGGATTCGTGTTTCCAATTTATTTTTCTATGAAACTTTTTTTTTCTCCTCTTTCCTTAGCGCTCAGGATACTTTTATTCTACGGATACAGTTTTTTTTTCATTTTGCGTGTTCTGAATATCTTTGGAAAATAAAGGTTTCGTTTCCTATTTATTTTTCTTTGAAGCTTTTTTTTCTCCTCTTTCCTTATCGTTCAGGATAGTTTTATTCTATGGATACAGTTTTTATTCCATGATATTTTGCGCCTTCTGAATATCTCTGGTTAATGAAGGATCCGTCCTCTTTGCTGAGAGGTTTAGTGTTGGACGAGTTGAGGCGGTTGATTGGTCGGCTTCTTAATTGGAGTTTCAGGTTCGCGGCTGATTAGCAATTCATATCAGGCCGAGCTTCGTCACTGGTAATATCTTTGGATTGTTTCGTCACGGTTTGTGCTCCAAGTAATCCCCCCTTTTTTTCCTTGTAGTTTTCATTTGGGCGTTGATTTTGCGTTGCCCTGAGGGTTGCTTCACTGGCTTCACCTCCAGCATCGCGGGTTGACCGGACAAGCACGTGACCTTGAGACGCGCCCGTGGTCGGTCATTAGCGGAGCAACTAAGCAGCTCTGGCTTGGCCAAGAAACTCCCACGTGCTTCGGAAAACGCGTCCCGCAGGTAACAGGACGGGAGAGAGACAAAACTCAGAGAAAGGGGGGGAAAAAATGTAATCTAGAAAAGCAGAAAAGATAAAACAGACGGCGGAGGAATAAACAAAGCTGAGAGAATGCCAGAAAGGGGGAAAGAAAGGAACGTAGGAAGGCAGAAAGGTAAACCAGGCGGCGAATGAAGAAAACCGAGGAATACACAAAACTGAGAGAAAGACAGGAAGGGAAAATATGGAATGTAGGAAGGAAAAAAGAATAACAAGACAGGGAGGGAAGAAAGCGGAAGAATACACTAAACTGCGAGAAAAGCAGAAAGGAAAAAAAAATTGAATCTATAATTGCAGATAAACCAGACGGCGAAGGAAGAAAGCGGAGGAATATACAAAACTGAGAGAAAGACAGGAAGGGAAAGAATGGAATGTAGACAGGTAGAAAGAATAACCAGGCAGGGAAGTAAGAAAGCGGAGGAATAAACAAAGGGGAAAAGAAAGGAACGTAGGAAGGCAGAAAGGTAAACCAGGCGGTGAAGGAAGAAAGCCGAGGAATACACAAAACTGAGAGAAAGACTGGAAGGGAAAAGATGGAATGTAGGAAGGCAGCCGGGGAAGAGGTTGTTCCCCTATTATCTGAGTTTGTGTTCGTGGGCGGTGTAAAGTGTAAAGTTGGTAAATTGGTTGTCACGCTGCTGAAGGTGTTGGTTGGTCCGTCGTGGTCGACCTTGCCATTTCAGAGCAGCAGCAGCGACCTTAGGGCGTGGTGGCTTTTGTCAGGAACCAAAACACACCCACGACAGATCCGGGCCGGGAGTTCGGCTGCCTGAATTAATTAATTAATTAGCATTTGTTGTTGTGATATTCAATCCATTTTAAACTAATATTGCGCAAGCCTTTTCATTTCCGCATAACTAGCACATCCCACATCCTGTTCTTTCCCCACACACACACACTTCCCTGTAATGATCATTTTAGTAGACCCTGGTGCCTTCCTTAAACTGTGGCCTGTTAATCTATCCCTTTTCTTGGTCAACGTCCTCCATCCATATTGTTTGCCATTCCTCTATTCTGTCAAGAACTTCCTGGGTTAGTTATTCTATCCTCCCGTCTCATCCTCCTACAGCACCACTTTTCATAAGAGCTTGCATTATTTTCCTTTCCGCAACTCCTGTCGACCCCATATGACGCCATACCTACATACTCATATTCATACTTACATTAGTCGTAACTGTTTTCCCCCATACTACGCTCCATCACAGTGGTTTTCCGTCTATTAATCCTCATGTTCTGCCCTTCTATTCTTTTCCTTTATGCAAATCATATCGACCACGTTTCGCCCCCCCAATACCAACATTTCCTAATATTCAAGTCCTTATTCCCCGTAAATAAATTCGTCTTCCTTGCCTGCGCTATCCTACTCTGGTTATTAAGGCTTCCCAAGTAGCTTAAATTATCCCTTTCCCAATCTAACGGCCTTTGTCATTCCACCATTTCCCCAGCTACTACAATCCGTTACCTTGGTTTTTCCCCCCTCTATTAATCCTTCCTCCAGGACCCACGTTGATGCCATTTATTACGGTTTTCCCAGGTCTTCTTCTGACTCCCCCTAATACTACTACAACATCATCTACAAAGCGTAGGTTTTTTTTTATTTCTTCTCCCTTGCAGTTTGATTCCTTTTCTATATATTCATCCTTGTCTTACTCATTTCTTGATTTCTGCTTTCTTTTCTTGGTCTTCTATTCTCATTACCGCTGCTGCTGCGCTGTTGTCTTCTTGTAGAGGTTATGTTATAAGCCTTCTTTCTCGAAATTTTTATTCTAGTTGTCTTCAAAATCCTTAATAGCGTGTTCCAGTTCACGTTATCAAACGCTTGCTTTTCCTAAATCTACAAATTGGTTTATTTTTCTTCCGTATCCTGTCTTCTAAAATTAATTATCTTCCCTTAAATATGTCAATTACTAAACAAAATAATTTTTCTTTTTAAAATTTTCATGTGATATTGGTACGTTGTGTTGTAAAACCAGGGCTACCCTTTGTGTTTTATTTCATCATTTTACTGTATATATATTTGAATAAGGCTGCTGTTATTAATCTGATTGTTTTGAAGAAAAAAAAATTTTTGGTTGTCGAGTGTGACTTGTCTTACTCCTTCCTTCATTACGGCTTTCTTTTCTTGATCTTCTGTTCTATTTACCGCTGCTGCGCTTGTCTTCTTGTAGAGGTTACGTTGTAAGCCTTCTTTTCACCACGTTTTTATTCCACTGCTCTTCGAAAAAAAAAATCCTTGATAGTGTGTGTGTGTTTCTCCCTCAGTTCACATCATCTAACTCTTTTTTTTTTCTAAATCTACAAAAGCCGTGATTGTAGGCCCCGTTGTTTTTTTCTCCTTATCCGGTCTTGTAAAACTGACAAATTTATTTTTATATTTGTCAGACATGATTGAGAAATAAATTACTGCAACGGCCTGAGTTGGCCAGAGATGAAATTTAATTACACCAAAAAATTTTTGGGACGTATTAGTGACAATGGGAACATCTCCAAATCCCATGGGGTAAATAAGATATTTCGTTAAATATAAAAGGGGAAATTTTTTTAACAGGTTTAAAGACCGAGGTCGGTCTTTTTCAACGGTGTTGAAGCATTTTTCTTAAAAAAAATTACATATATATATGTATATATAGTATATGAGAATGTAGTTGGCGTAGGATTGAGACGATTCATGGTGGGTGAAGGAAGGCTTATTAATTGGCCAAGGTTGGCCGCAGCTGCTTTATATGTATGCATCCGCGGCCGTCTGTTATTACAGTGGTTACTTAGCCTCTCCGTCTCTCTCCTCGCCTCCTAAATACCCCGTGTTTATCGCTTTACCTGACTAATTCTCGCTTTGATGTGACGCAACTCCCTGTTATTAACTACCAGGGCGAACAACTCACTCGTTTAACGTCCTCTCAAAGTGAATTTTTATTTGTTAACTAGCCGGGACTTAATTATCAGTATTAGCCCCCGAGGGGAAGGAAAAGGGCAGACTCGAATCTCGGTTGATCTCGTCTCATTCCGTTCCACCCCTCTGCACCACCCTTCTCTCCCCCCCTCGCCTGCTCGCTGTGTGGCTAATCCATTACTTAAACCGCATCTTAAATGATTTTTTTGTTGTTTTTTTTTGCGTTGGCAGGTGGAAAATCTTGAGAAAGACGCCGTGAAGCCCGGTGTGTGGGATTTTCTACCGACTGAAAAAACCACCTCCGTAACTAAAACTGGCTGGTCTCTAGAGACCGAACCATTAGTTTTATTTTGTTAATTCTTATATCTAGTTTCCATCTTGAATGTGAGAATTAGAACTCAGCGACTCCCGGGTTCGACACCAATATACCCTAGACGCTCCGTAGCAATACTCCTCACACGGCTTGAAATTATTCTCAAACGGTGTTGTGGGGGGGGGGGGAGGGGAGGGAAATCAAAAAACAAATTAATTGACCCTGAAATGTAATTATTGAGGTCGTCACTGTCAAAGTAGTGTTATAGGGTCCTGAGCTTCGAAGCCTCGCTGTGCCCCTTTTTACGCATAATTTAATGTCATTTTATAATATCTTTTTTCAAAAGACATGTGTTTTGGTAAAAAAAACTGAAGAAGAAGAAGAAGAAAAAGTCAGGGGTTTTATTTTCATATAGCTCGACCCTTGGCAACTCATAGATTTCAAACTGTTGCTCTAAACAGTCTGAAAAATTAGTAAAAGACAGTGCAAATACTTCCGAACCTGTCCAAAAACAAATTTTGAACCATCTGCGTGTCTTAGGTTTTTCTAAATGAATGAATGAATGAATTGATTAATTAGTGGGACAAAACTATTATGAAAGAAGAACACACAAAGAATATATCATACAATTGTCAAAAAATATATATAATATGGACGTATGGCGCTGAAGTCTGTGGCCCACTGAAAGAACAAATGGCCAAAAAGGTTAAGAGCGCACCGAAATGGATTTCTTGGAGGAGGAGAAGCGGGGGCGAGGGTGGGGTAGGTAAGATAGATCAAAAATGGACACGATACCTACCAAACACAAAAATTAGAGAAATCATGGATGTCGAACGCAAACATAATTGATGACATAAGAGACAAACAACTGATCTGGGTTTCGGACACGTGCAGAAACAAGACTACCGAAAACAAATTCTACAATGGAAGCCGGAGGGAGGGAATGGGAGGGGAGGAACGGAAGAAGGAAACAAAGCAGGCCCAGAAAAGGGCTGGATTAGTGGCATAAATGAGGAAATCCGAGAAAGAGGAATAAAAGAAAATTTATGGAAAGACAGAGAGAGAGAGAGAGAGAGAGAGAGGAGTGGCGTTTGGGAATCGGAAGACGCAAAAACGTTATAAAACGATATATATAATTAGTGGAACTCTGCTAACTCTTGGACAACGCAACGCAGAAGAGTGGGACAAAGCTTTTCTTGTATCGGTTGAAAGCCATAAATATAAAATATATGCTTCATTGATGTAACAACGTTACGAAACTTTGTATAATTTTTTTCTTGAAAAGTGTAGGGAGAAAGGGAGCGGGAGGGTGAAGTAGGGTGGCTGCCCCTGCTCGCTGACCTTTCTCCACTTCCTTCCATATATATATATATGTAACTACTGTTGTTCCTTTGTATGAAACACAGTAAAGATTTAATTTTAATCCTTCAGGGCGTTTATTAAATTACAATTATAAACTGATCTTTCGGCCATTGATGTAATCATCTCTGTTCTCAAAGAAATCAACAGTTAATGTCATTAAAAAATGGAAACAATCAATCCTGATGATTTTTTATTTTACAGAAAAAGAAACAAGGAACCTTTATTTACATAGTTAATATGCCCAAGACTTTCCATTCCTCCTCCCCACAGGCTGTTGCATTTATTTAAAAAAAAATTATTTAAATTATTATTAGTGTTACGATTAGGCCCAATCAACAGCATCTCTGACGTGTGTCGTCTTTGATTGTTTTCCTCATCTCACCTCCGTTCACTAGTATTACATCTCTGGAAGTGGAGACTCGCAGGTCACTTATAAATTCAGGGTTTTCTCTCTCTTTCTCTGTTTTTCTTTCTTTCTTTGAGTGTGTGTGGCAAATGAAAGATTAGTTTCGCCGCTGGAAAATTGCAGGTTCTGTTGAATTTTTTTTGTTTGTTGACCGGATGACCTTTAACTTTGGACCAGCAGGGGAATGTGTCAGAGATGCGCAGCAACGTGTGTGTGTGTGCAGAGGATATTTGTCACACGACATAATGTGAATATATTACGGCAACGTGGCCTTAGGCCCCGCCAAGTCACGGGATATATATATATTTATTACTCCATACATAAAAATACTATATCTGACAATTAAATGAGTTAAGAAAAAAACCATCTTTGTCAATGTTTATTTTTATCAAAATATTGAACTAACGACGTTTCGTCTCCCGTTTGAGACTTCTTCAGGTATTATAATGTAGCTGTTCGTGGAATCTCACTCCACTCCGCTGCACGACTCCTTCGCAAGAAAATATTTTGTTGTTGTTGTTGTCGTGGTATTCAGTCCTAAGACTTGTCTGATAAATCCCTATGCTAACCTGTAAGTGCGCAAGCCTTTTCATTTCCTCATAACTACCGCATCTCGCGTCGTACCTGATCTCCTTAGCGTATTGCGTCCTCGGCGCCTCCCATCTTCTGTTTACTTCTGTCTCTGGAAAAAGTTTGTATGGAGCGGCGTGGCGTTATATATATATATATATGGGTGTGCGAGGAACGTGGACGATAGGTGTTTGGGGGAAAGGAAAATAATAGGTGCCTTTGAAAATGTCGTCCTATAGGCGAATCCTGGAAAATCAGATGCGTGTGTGGGTGGATAGAATCACAAACAGAATAGGGGGTGGGGGGAGAGCGAACAATATGGAGGAGGTTGACTAAGAGAAGGGGATAGGTTAATAGGCCACGTTTTTAAGACACGAGGGTCTTGTAAAATTAGCATTAAGAGGGGGAAGTGTGTCTGTAAGAACAGAAGAGGGAAGGCGCCAAGGATGGAATCCGCCGAGCAGATTACGGAGGATGTATGTGTTGTGCTAGTTATGAGGAAATGAAAAGGCTTGCGCAATATAGTTTAGCATGGAGACCAGTGTTAGGGACTGAATACCGCGACAAACAACAGCAACAACATCTCCTCGGCACTACTGCGTCACACGTTAGGGATTTGAAAGGTGTTAGCAGAAGAGAAAAGGGGAAGGGGAAGAGGAGGATGGAACGCGTTGAGCAGATTCTAGGGAGAGTTGGGAAATGAAGTGGAGGGTTGCACCTGGACACTCAATACCACAAGATTTTTTGCTCGATTATTGGTTTGCAACTGCGTTATAGTGTAATTTTACTGTCGAATGTTGGTACTTTCACCTTGCGTTATAGTTTTCCAGGTTCCGAAATTGGGGTTTAATCGGAATTACCTGCCGGGCAAACCATTGATTGAATTAACGGTTAGGCCTTGTTGTTGGGTTCATGACAATCCCCGGGCAAGTGGAGAAGTAACTGAGCCTATGATAGAACCTTGTGGCACAGCGAGTCTCTTCCAAAGCAGCAACAGTGGCGCAGCGCCTCTGTCAAGGGAAAAGGACGCCATCACGCGCGGACTCGAGTCCAGACTGACCGACCGGCGAGGAGCTGGACCGGACCGGACTGAAGGTCGCCCGCCAAGGCCTTGGTCACGCTACTTTGTGTGGTGGTACTCCTGTTACTCCGAGGGCGTAACGCGAGCCGTCACACGCAGTCTGTCACGTCCCCGGAGGCTCAACGTCCTGTAACGTAACGGATAACTGTTCACCAAGGTCGACACCTCACCTGCAGCGTCTCTCTCTCTTCCCCCCTCTCTCTTTCTCTCTCTATTTCTCTTTCCCTTTCTCTTTTCCTTTAACTTTCTCTCTCTATTTCTCTTTCTTTCAGTCTCGCTCTCTTTATCTCTTTCTGTCTCTTTCTCTTTCAAGTTCCTTAGAGGGCCAGGGGAAGAAGAAGAAGTCATGGTTAATGGCCGTCGGGATGAGGACAATGCCGTGGGAAGGTGATTTGAAAGGGACGTCAGGAAGGTAGAGGAAGGTGATCAAGGGAAGGAAGAGACCTTCTTAAAGGAGGATTTATGAATCTGGGTTACGGAAGTTTTAAGGAATTTTGAAACTGGAAAATAATTTTACGAAATATCTCCGGGAAGACGTAATTATCTCTGACTTGTACTCAAAGAGCAGAGTGTTTACTGTTCTCCAGCTCGTGGCAAGGGAATCGTTGCCAAAGATGGCGGAGATTAAAGGACGCGCGCACGCACGAGGCTTGGCTTGTCCTGACTTGTCCAAATCAAGAACCTGAGTCAATTAGCAAAATATTTAGAGGCCGTTTCCCAAAAAAATAAATATTTCTACTAGCGTAATTGATCAACTCAATCTTTCTCTCTCTCTTTCTTTCTCTCTCTCTCTCTCCCTCTCTCTTTATTTATTTCTTTCTGTCTTTTTCTCTCTCTCTCTCTTTCTTTCTTTCTCTCTTCCTCTCCCTTCTCCCCTTAACTTGATGTGCTCCTGAAGCCGGATACAAATATTGGCTGAACATGATATGTTGCATTTATTTTCGTGCTTAGGTCTTGATGAGAATTTCCGTGCCCTTATTATGCACGCAGCTGAAACGCAAAGAATTCGAATGAAGTAGAACTTACGCTAAGCTACCGGAAAATAATCAAGAGTGGATCAGAATAAGTCGAGTGGGCTAAAATCCAAATTGAGGAATCTTCTCGGCCGGATCGAAAGGAAGAGAATATAGGACGAGAAATTGGGAAAGATTGGGTGACGCGGGTTCTTGGAATCTTTGACTCCAGTGCGTGACGTGGATGACACGGAGAAGCACTGGAGTGATTAAACGAAGAATACGAGACCAGCCAGCCACGTCTCAACGTGGAACATCTCCAGTCCTCTGCGTGGGAGGGAACACGTGGTCGCTACAGGGGATTATGCCAACCCATCATCGAAACCTGACACGACCTTAAAACTGTGGTAACTCGACGACGCTTCTGTTGCGTCCTGCCACAAGTCTTGAAACGTAGTCATCAACATATGACACGCGAAGAAATCATTTCTTTACCTTTTTTTCATTTTATGAGCTCCGGCTGTCTTTTTTACTGAGCTTTTCCCAAAAAACGACTAAAATTGTCAGTTAATGATAACTACTTATAATATTGTAATTCGTATCGATTTTTTATGGGACTTGACCTTTAAGGGTTTAATGAAATTAACTCGTGAAGTACCAGGACGGGGGAAGGGAGAGATATATAGAGGGCGCGCCGATTAGGATTGAAGCTGTTATTACTGTCAGGAGCAACGTCGTGACTTGGACCAGGGCCGTTGGAGGCTGTGAGGCCCATTAACGCGTTGCACAAGCTTTAACAGCACTTAATGGTGTTTACGGCTGACCCCCGAAACAATATATATTACAGTCACGGACATTACATATATGTACATATATATATCACTCGGCTTTCATCACCTCGTCCTTGCACCACAATCGCAACTTTACGCTTTCGGTTTTTTTTACAGGTCTACTTAGAGAAATCAACCCTAACCTATCCAGATCTGCCGACGCGTTCACTCGAAATTCATTTAATATAAATGCATGTATATATATATTATATAAATGGCTCCTTTCGTCCTCGCATGTATGCCTAAGGGCCTTAAATTTCTTTTCTCTAATTACTTTTACATTAAAACCTTCGTGAAATACATAAACGACTCCCTCAGTCAAAACCCGTGTCTCCCTTTCTTCCGTAATGGGAATAGGAAATTTTTTTAAAAAAGTTATTATTTTGTATCAGAATATCCTTTTGCCAGAGGTCATTGTTCATCCCCCCTCCCCCCCTTCCCCCCGCCCGAGACGTGATAATGTCTTTGGTTTACAGTGCACAGGAATAGAATCGATTGACGTTTTCTTTTTTCGAGAGCCAACGAAGAAACATTGATTTTTTTTGTTAATCACACAGGCCGGGGAAGCCTTCGCTCGATAATAAATTAATTCTCATCGGGAAAACAAAAGGGACCTTTTTGTTGACTGAGGGAGTCTTTTATATATCCCATATAAAACGCTTTAGATATTAAATCGTAGAAGAAAAAAGTTTAGACTAGAGGATGCGCTCCTGCGTGTTTTCATTACCTGTATTGATTTAATTGCCACCACAGGAAAGGGAGGGACACGCCTATTTTTTTTTTGACTGAGGGAACCGTTTACGTATTTCGCGAAGACCTTAACTGTAATCGGAGAAGCAAAGGAGGCGCTTACATATTGTATATAGGCATTTCATGTGTGTAAGTGTCGTTAATAGATCAAGACAGGTGTCGTTTATGTGATGTATATATAGTTATATTTTAATTATATTAAGAAGCGTGTTTTCTTCCCACCCCCTGAGGGAGTCGTTAATACATTCTAAAATTAATTTAATTTACGTTAGGTAAAAGAATCGTGTTTTTTTTTACTAAATTTCAATAAAGCAGTAGGAATTATACGCCCTGTTTTATAATTATTATTATTATTTTTTAAAACTTTTATCGTACAGATTATAATCAGTTAGGACGATAACGATACAGTATATACAATATTAAAAAGGTATATAATTAACATGATAACGTGAAGATAGGTTAATTCATTTAATTAACCTACTTTAGGAGAATTGGTTGTGTTTATTTATTTTTGCGAGTACCTGAGGGGGTGAGGATTGACTGGTAGAGAACTGATTTTTGGAGGATTAATGAGGATGTGACATGATGGTAGAGTGGGTTAGGGTGATCATCAGGGGGAGGAAAGGATGACGTCAATCGGAAGTTTTCTTTTGAGGCGACGGGAGCGTGGAGGAGGTATGTGGAGGAGGATTGTTGTGAAATTGAGGTTTGGGTGGTTGAATGCGCTTTTGATTAGGTTTGTTATGGGATTTGGAGATTACTCAGTTAACATTGGGAATTTTGATGTTTTTATGGATGGCGGAATTTCTTAGGAACCAGCCAGGGAGAGTTTGTGAAGGTGCGTAGGATTGTGTTTTGTTTGGTTTGAATTTTGGTTGAATGGGTTTTGATACGCCCTGTTTAAAGATATGGAACTTGGGAGAGTCGTTGAGATAAATAGACACAGATGGGGAGGAGAAAAGAGGAATTCTGAAATATGTAAGAGGATATGGTTCCACGGTGCCAGAAGGTAGCAGGGGGAGAGGAGGAGGAGAGGAAGACCAAGACTTGGTGGATGGAGATTCTAGAGAGTTGGAAGGAGGCTCTGGATCTAAATAATTGGAGGAGACTTCAAATGAGTTGTCGGGACAGTGATGATGATAATTATATTAGACTGATGAAAATAAAACGGCACAGGGAACGTGTGCAACTGTTGGTGACTTCTGGCAAGGAAAGGGAAGGGAAGACACGTGTTGAGGTTGCGTTGTCCCGACCGACTTGGCTCACTCGAGCGCGTTGCAAAACCTACCTCAACAACACGACAGGAGCAGCAGGACCTCAACAAAAAATACCACATCATCAAAGGACTCAACCTTACTTCCGTAAAAAGTTACCGGACTGGGAAAGATGAAGGATGGAAAAATCTGCACCTGGACGAGATGTTTCTACCTTATTTAGATTTATTGTTGTTTCCCACCATTAGTCCCCCTCCTGGATTGAGGATACGGTCATACATTATAAATGAACAAAATAAGGTACATAATTAAAGACAAATAATCTTAAAATAAATTAATAAAAGAAAAATATATATACGGACAAAGTCAATATAAACACAACACGGACACACACACTGGGAAACACAAACAAGCACACACTGAGGAACACGCAATGGAGTTTTGAACCACTACTTGGACCAGGAAACTGCCCATGCTCCAGGCCATACATGAAACAAAAGAGCAGAAAAAACTGAATAGAAATTTTAAAGATATAAGACATTTTCTCTCTCTCTCTCTTTTTTTTTGTAAAAACGACTGCCCCTTTACTCTTCGTTGCATTTATTTGGCTTTTTGAAAGCGTTATTCTCTAGCCGATGGCGAGGAACGCGAACCTTAGTAAGTAAGTGAGTGCCGCAAGGTTCTATCCTGGGTCAGTTACTGTTTCCAATAATGAGTCGACTCCCGCAAGGTGCAAGCAGTGGATGGCCGCCGCCGCTGCTGCTGTTGGACTTCCCAAGCCAAATTTGCGTTAACGGGTCAGCCTCGAGGTCAGCCAGCCGGACCTTATGATGGAGGAGGAGGAGAAGAAGGGGGACAACAAAGGACCGTGTGTCACGTTGCGCTCTGTAATTGCAGTTCTGTGTCTGACTAAGTAGTGCCCCGGTCCCCTCATTACTATGGCTACGGCACCAAGGTAAAGACAGACCCGCTGTTTCAATGGGCGGGCGACTCCATATATTTGGAGTATTTTTTAACGTATCTATCCTTTACTTGCAACAACGTCGGTCTGTGATCGCAGAAGCATTCACTTCTTCTCCCTCTTCTGTTCTTACCCCACACACACACACTTCCCTCTTATGCTAATTTTATAAGACCCTCATGTCTTAAAACGTGGCCTATTGATCAAAGTCCTCCCTTTTGTTCTCTCATGTCTTAAAACGTGGCCTATTGATCAAAAGTCCTCCATATTTTTCTCTCTTCCCCCTATTCTGCCTTATCATCCCACTGATCCCCGTACTAAAACTCCATCACCTTGAATTTTACAAGTCTTAAAACGTGTCCTATTGATCCAAAGTCCTCCGTATTGTTCTCTCTTCTCCCTATTCTGCTTTATTATCCCACTGATCCCCGTACTACAACTCCATCACCTTGAATGTTACGAGACCCTCACGTCTTAAAACGTGGTCTATTAATCCAAAGTCCTCCGTATTGTTCTCTCTTCTCACCTATTCTGCTTTATAATCCCACTCCATCACCTTGGTTTTCCCTCTATCAATCCTCATATTCAAAGGACCACGTTCATGCCATTTATTATGGTCTCCAAGTCTTCCTCTGACTCCCCCCTCCCCCCCCCCGCACTCGTAGCACAGTAATCATCACGTTGAATTTACAACCTTCATCCATATTTTTTTTGCCCCCCGAAATCAATCAGCATCCTTTTTTTTAATTAACCTCTCTCCACTCCAGTATATAATGTCCCTAGGTGTGTGGACGGGCGGTGGACAAATTCCTCGCGTAACTATCAGTACTAACATAGAGAGAATCTGGGAAGGAACATTCACCCCACCTACCACCGATATTTGGGTGGGGGAAAATACAAGGCCCTGATCTATGGTGGACGGACGGCCTGTGTGATCACAGAAACATTTATTGTTACTTCCAAGTATATATATGGTCAACGGTTATAATATTAATTTATTGTTGTTGTGGTGGTGGTAGTAGTAGTCGGTGAGGAAAAGACCGCAGTCTCTCCACGATAATAATATAGTGAGAAATGATAATAAAAAAATTGGTAAAACAGTTTACTCTTGCACAATGTGAATATAGTAATGTATCGACGTTTCGAGACGCGGACATGTCCTGATTAGCGCGCACAGTGGAGGAAGAGGAGGAGGATGATAATAAATAGTAAACTACCTGGGCGTGTTTGTGCAGCCACTGCAGCCATTGTCTGGACGCGCATACATTACACGTAAATATCCCTCCGCTTGTCACATCAAGTTCTTTATTCCCTTTCCTCGACGCAAGACAATCACGTAATAGCTCTTGGCTTCGAGTGGAGGAGGAGGAGAAGAAGAAGAGGAGAAGACATCATCACACCACCTGCCACGTTGCGACCTTTCTCTCTGAACCCGCGACTACTTGACAGGTCACGATGGTAATGGGCCAGCTGCTTGATAAATTCCGTCGGAGGCTAACGTGTTTCTTTTTCTTTTCTTTTCTTCTTCTATAATATATATTGGACGAGCGCCCACGCCCAAAAACTGGCCGTCGCCGCGGTCTCTCCTTCTCTCTCCTTCTCTCTCTCTCCCGCCAACACTCTCAATTTTACGCCAGCTTTCGCGGAGGACGGCGGAGGAAAAAAAAGGAAGAAAGAAAAGGGGGATAAGAAGAGCCGAGGCGCTATTTAAGCTACCAAAAGTTAGTTTATTCAGCAGTTTCTCACCAGGGAACCAAAGTCAATCTCCTAGAGGCACGCCATTGGAACGAATTTTCACGGTTTATGCAATATGTTAATTACATTCCCCTTCAGTATGTGTGAGAGAGACACTGGCTGGCTCTGGTACATGGTGGCAGCGCCGTTTCAACTGGATTTCGAATGGAAGGTGCGGATCCAACCAGAGAAATTCCCCTGAAGAGAAAACCACCCCCCGTAGACCTTCAGATCTGTGGCTGGATGGAGATTGAGCGTTGCTGGAAAAGGACGCAGCATTCCCGTTTTACTTAGAACTTTCCCCGTTAGTTACCCTGTCATCTCATTCTCCTACAGCACCACCATTTTCGAAAAAAAAACTTCTATTTATTTATTTACTTATTTTTCTCCTTCTCTTTCTGCAACTCTCTCGATTCTCATTTTCATTTCGTTCTTGGCCGTCTTTCTCTTTTCCATGTATTCTCTCTCTCTCTCTAGTCTGTTTCTATTCTCTCGCTTTCTTTCTTTCTTGCTTGCTTTTCCTCCACTTTTATCGTTGTCTCCGCTATCAATTTACTCTATTTCGTGTCCGTCTTCTATTTTTCCTCTTATTTTTCATCTCTCCTGTTTGTATTTTCTCGCTTTCGGTCCGTTCCCTTAATCATTTCTCTCTACATTTAACTGTTTTATTCAGCACTATTATCGCTCTCTCTCTCCTAACATGTTACTCTCTTTCGTGCCAGTTTTTCTATTAATTTTTTTTTCTTATTTTGCAATCTAGTCTTTTTTCCGCCCACTCTTCCTCCATCTTGTTAATCCTTTCTTTTTTCTTTTTCTTCTTAAGGTTCTTTTTTTAAATTTTTTTATTTTTCGTTTTCAACCCCCTCCATTATTTTTCTTTTCCACCCATAGTCTCGGTAGTCTTGTTTCTATTCTCCCGTCACAGTCTTTTTGTCCTTTCTTTCCTCCGTCCCTCTCTCTCTCTCTCTTCTCGTGTTGGTTACAAATTGAATTTTCCTTTCTTGTCTCATTTTATACATATTTCTATAAAAAAAACCAACGGTTCTGTAGCTTTTAATAGTGAATCATTTAAAAAAACGTGCCGTAATGTTTCCGGTTGCGGTTTTTCTCTTTGTTCGCTGAAGCAGCTCAATGTCTATATAGGTAGGTGCGGAATTTCAGGGTAAAAACCGCAAAAGACACAAAAAGATAGGTGCGGAAGAATTCCCCGGCAGGTAAATTCCTTCTCGGGAAAGACGCGTGACTGGACACAAGGACTAAATAATCAATCCTCGTCGACTCTACATAACAGAGGATCTAAGGAGAGTCTGCAAGAGGTGATCGGTAATCATCTCATTTCCGATTCCAAAATTCTTAAATTTTTCAAAAATTAACAGAACACGACGTAAAAGCAAGGAGAAAAAAAAACGGGAAAAGTTTCTCAAAACTAAATTATGGGCCATTAGAGTCAACTCAAAAGTTTACGGAAAATATAAGACTTGGAAAACAAATTTGAATCTGCAATAAACATCAAAAAAGTGAGTGTGCGTGCGTGTGTCAGACAGACAGAAAGAGAAAGACAAATGCAAAAGATAAAGAAGAAGAAAAGAAAGGAAAGGAAAAAATTGTGTGAAGAGAGAGGGAATAGATAAGAAATTAAAAATAAGATGGATGATTGGGTCGAAATGGAGTAAAATGATAGAAGAAAGAGGTTCGAAAAAGAGAGAGAGACTGGAAAGTAAGGACATGGAGGAAAGCAAAGATGTAGATTCGATACCTGTTCAGGAAGAAGCACTAGAGAGAAGTTCTTTGTGTGGAAAAGTCAATTTCCGTGGTGGGATGACGTCACCTTTGCCGCAGGATTACGGAACAGCAACCCCTGTGCCAGAGAGCGCATGATGAGTGGTCAAGGACGCGTCCGTGGTCCTGCAGGATGCTGCATGACGCGCCGTGCTTCCTGGACGGAACCAGCACAGGGTCAGACTCGCTCCATCCATCACATGGACAATGTGTTCCCTCCCTCCTCGTCACAGTGAAGATGACGTCGGGGGGAGTCTTTTGACTGAGGGCGCCGTTTATGTTGATAGAGGAAAGTGGATGTTTTGTCTGGCGGCTCAAGGATGTCTTATATCAGAGTCTGGCCGCCTTAATTACGTGTTGGTCGCCGTCACGGCCAAGTGCAGACCTGGAAGGCCAACATCATCGTGCCACGTGACGTCACCTATCCTCTCTCTCTAGCCCTGAGGGGGGAAGGATCATCGTCCCCTGTTGTCCCCCCGCGGAGGAATCACTATTTTATTAAACAATGATTTAAGACAATTAAATTCAGGTTAACTTGGGACACGCCATTTCCTCCATTTTAATCGCAGCGGTTGTCTCGACGTAGTTTGTAAATATCGTAATCATTTCAATCGTTGCTACATAAATAACCCCATAAATTTATTCATGTCTATATTTTATAGTTTTAGCCTCGCCATTTTACTCTTGGTAGATCCGCAAATTACACTGAGTCTCTTTTTAGTTCCTTCTTCTATCTCCCCACTTCTTCTTTCTCCCTCACACTCTCCCTCTCTTATCTTTTTCTCCCTCACCCTCTTCCTCTCCCTCGCACTCCCCTTCTCCCTTTCTTTCCCCCCTTCGTTTCTCCCTCTCCCTCTATTTCTCCACTCTTCTTTCCCTCTCTTCTCCCTCCCTCTCGTCTCTTCCTCCCTCTCCCATCACTATCTGCATCTTATCTCTTTCTCCCTCACCCTCACCATTTTCCTCTCCCTCTCTTTATCCCTCTCCCTCACACTCCGCTTCTCCCTTTCTTTTCCCCCTCACAGTCTGCCTCTTATGTCTTTCTCCCTCATCCTATTCCTCTCCCGTTCTTTTCCCCCTTATTTTCTCCTTATCTCTCAGACTCTTCCTGTCCCCCTATTTCTACCCTCTTCGTTCCCTCTCTTCTCCGTCACACGCCGCTTCTCCCTGTTTTCCCCTTCTTCTCAATCTCTCGTATTTTTCTCCCCTCTGGCTCTCCCTCTCTTTCTTTCTCCCCCTCACCATCTGCCTCTCTTTCGCCGTCTACCCTCACAATCCGCTTCTCCCCTTCTTTCTCCCTGACCTTCTGCCTCGCCGCTCTTTCGCCCCATTTTATTTACCTCTGTTTCTCCGTCAATCCCCACATTCTGCCTCTTCCTCTCTTTCTCCCTCACCCTAACTTTCTCTCTCCCCCTCTTCTCTGTCTCTTTTTTCCCTTCACGCTCTACTCCTTGCTCCCTTTTTTCCACCCTTCTCTCTCTTTCTTTCTGGTACTATTAGTCCGGCAACCGCGTCAACTTGTCATTGTCGAATATTTGTTGCGCGCATTCGGCGATACTTTATCCTCAGATGCGCTGTCCACGTTTTCCAAAAAAGGCAAAGGCCCTGTTCAGTTTCATTCAAATAAAATAATAATTCTCAGTCAACGTTCCTAATGGACACTTTCGCGTGTTTCCCGAGCCGCAGTAAAGCCTACAGAGACGAGAAATGTTGCTGAATCCCTGACGCGAGGAGTTGGCGCCACCGGGAAACTTTAACTCAATACCCAAATTCTAATATCCGTCGGGCAGCGAGACCACACACACACACACACACGGGTTAAGAGCAAAGGGATGTTAAGTGGAAGGAAGGAGAATAAGAGGAAAGTCGAGTTTGGGCAAGGGTTTGAGGTTAGTGGACGCTTTCCAGCAAAGAGAAAGGAATTCCTCGCCGCCGAGACTTGGCTGCCGAATATATCAACAGCTTTGCATAATTTGCAACCTTGCCTGACCTTGACTTTTAAATCGGGGGGGAAACGCCGCAGCCTCAGCTTCTTCTTCTCATTCCTCCTCCATTACCTTCCTCTCCCTTCTCTCCCCCCCACCATCACTGATCCTCCCCGCAGGTTACAGCCACAAGACGTTTCTATATCCTCAAATAAATGCGTTCGTATTTGTCTCACAGTAATTTATACTCTGATGTTAAGTGCGTTGCGGACGCCATTAACGAGGGGATGGGAGGAGGAGGGGGGAAGGAGAAATTAACATATATATGACTTCCACATAGAGCCGCGTGACATTTTGATTTTAATCAAGTATCATTGGCCAAAAAGAAGGAGAAGGAGAAGAAGAAGTAGTAGAATTTATGCGTTATGTAGTCACTTGAGACGTGCAAAGGTTTCCCCTCCCCTCCCCCTCCCCTCGTCCCAGTGACGTCACAGTCGTCTAAATTAATTTCTCTACCTGCTTCAGTTCAGTTTGGTTTTTTAACCTGTTTGAATTTAAAATATATCTATATATTGATCTCGTATTTTTTTTTCTAAAATTAGCTATGTGCTTCACTCAGCTTCGCTTGAAGCATTTCCAATTCCTTCGACTAGAACTCGATGGACCTGTGATCGATTTACGCAATGTCCGTTCTTTACGTTCTTCAGAATACAGGGATTAAGACTGCTGTTGGAGGAAGGATACGCTGACCCTCCACGTGCGTGTCACTCCAAATTCGGAATGTGTGTGTCATGCAAGATGACAGACAGTCCGCAGTCGACTCGGTAGGCCCAGGCCCTCCCTCAGTGGGCGCTGTAGAGCCGTGGAGAAAGAAAAAAAAGGGTGTGGATAGTGTGTGTGATCAGTGAGACCCGGAGTAGGTTCATGGACGTCGCGTCGGGTTAGCTCAGTGGTTAGAGCACCTGCCCGCCGCGGCTGGCTGGATATCGGGAAGGTCCTGGGGGTTTCGAATCCCTGGTCCGGTTGACAATTTTCCCCTTTATTTTTTGCTTCTTTCTTCTAAAAAAAAATATATATAGCTTCACTGAAGTTCATTTGAAGCATTTCCACTTTCTTAGACTAGTATGCTTTTATTTTAGAAGCTGTCTGTGTTTGCGTGAGGCAGTGGAAGGGGGGGGGGGAATATATAACCACGAGCTAAAACCAGATGCTTGGAGACCCTGAGATAGTGAATGTAATCAGACTTGGAACTCTAAGGTGGCTGAAGGGGGGGGGGGGAGAGCACATCTTTAGGATGCAGAAATCAGGATCCCCTGCATGATCAAACAGAGGAACACGGACAAAAAAATTTGAGGTGGATTGAATCAGTGGAGGAAGAACTGAAGGATTTAGGAGTGAGTGGGATGGCGGAGAGAAAAAGAGACGGGATCGCGAAGTCTGGAAGGAGATCAGGAGAGAGGCGAAGGTTCACACTGGACCGTAGAGAAGAAAAAAAGGGAAATGGTAATAAATAGACCCCCAGTAGGATGGAGTTAATTAATTGTGGCGCCCAACGTGGAGATGTGACGTAACGAGCGGGAGCAGATGAGAAAGTCTCGCAAGTGATGGATTGACAGGAGCCCTGGTTGTCGAGGTCTGGTCCGGTTTGTTGGTTGGTTGGTCCAAGGTCGAGGAGACAGGTTCTCTCCTCTCCTCGTGTCGGCCAGTAGAGGGAGAGAGAGAGAGAGGCTCGCCGTCCAATGCGAGTTTAGAGACTATTCTCCCTCTGTTGTGCTGAAACTGACGTCGAAAAATCTCCCTCACGAGAAGGAGATGAGGTTGACCTTTAGAGCGAGAGACAGACATGTGTAAAATAGTTGGGGACGGCTCCAGGCGAAAAGATACACGTACTTCTTCTCCTTCCTCCTCCTCCTTCCTTCCCTCTCCGCAGTCCATTTATTTAGAAGGCCGTGGCCTACCGGGTCAACAATCCGACATTGGGAGCGACACGTGGTCAGTCTCAATCCCGGTCTCTGTGACGACCATCAAATGTAATCAGGTCTGTGTTTTCAAGAAACGGAAATTTTTCGTATTAAAATGTGAGTGTGTGTGTTAGTGTATCACAGTTGGAGCGCTGTAAATCGTATAATACAAGTCACGTGGGAATTATTGAGGTCGACGCACAAGTCATCTGGGTGTGTGTGTAAAAAAACGAAAGTAATCCAAGTTGCAACTGAAAGAGAGATAGAGGGAGAGAGAAAAGGGGACATAAAGAGAGAGATAGAGAGAGATAGAAAGAGAGATAGACAGAGATAGAAAGGGGGACATAAAGAGAGATATAGAGATAAACAGAGAGAGATAGAGAGATCGGGATAGAAAGAGAGATAAAAGGGGGACATAAAGAGAGAGATAGAGATAAAGACAGAGAGATAGGGATAGAAAGAGAGAGAGATAAAGAGAGAGAGAGAGAGAGATAAAGAGAGTTACAGGGAGATAGAGAGATGGAAATTGATATAGAGAAATAGAAATTGAGAGAGCCAAGGTTGCCTCAGTCAAGTTTCCTCCATTCTGTCCTATTCGATGCTATTCTATTATCCCCCACTTTTCTACTTTTTCCAGCCGCCTCGTGTGCACGGTCTACCTCCTCTTATCTCTCTCTCTCTCTCCCTCTGGCTTTAGAGGATGTAGTTTCTTCTCTCTGTGTTTTCATCTTCATACCTATGACCGTCTCAGTTGGGAGAATTTAACTAGTTTTATACTATGTTCGGTTCTTTTAAACTTTTGTTGCAGTTCAAAATGAGATAGATTTGTGTGTGTGTGGAAATTGCGATTGCTACAGGGAAGAATTTTGGCAATAACAATGAGATAATTACCGAGTCCTCGGTGGACCAACCAGAGCGGAAGGATGAGGGGAGGGGGAGGAGGGAGGAGGAGAAGAAGTTCAAGGCTCGGCCCCAGTGATAAGATCTGCTCGGTGACGTCATCACTATCCCCACCCCCCTCTTGTCTCACGTGTAACGGATAATTAGGTGTTTGGGGAGGAGAGAGGAAATACTCCGGCATGCGCGTTTCTATTTACATAAGGCGGGCGAGAAAGAAAAAGAGGAACAGAGAGAACCCGAGTTGAGTAAAACTTTGCGCAGAGAAACTTGACTGACTTTTGCGCAGGAATTCACTCAATTTTTTCTTAAAAAAATCAAAATTAATGAAAAATACTCTGATTTGTACAGAGGAAAAAATTATTGTCCACGTGCCGCGGCAGGCAGGTGACGAGGATGAGAGGAGGAAACTCTCGTCGTCGCCTCTCTTCCCGTTACAAAGGAAGGCGGAAGCCCCGATCAGGAAACTTCGTGTCGTTGAGACGCGACTCACGAGCGAGGAAATGCGAAGGGAGAGAGGGAGGGAGAGGAGAGGAGACGGTGACGTCACGAGGTGAAGGAACGGCGTCACCAGAAGGAGCGGGAATGGTAGCCATGATTACAGGGAACAGCACGTGGCCCCGTACTGCCTTTACAGGGCGAATGCGCGTAAAATTAGGGTGTAAAGAAATCCCCCTCGAGGGTCTCCTTGCCTAAGGTGCTCAGGCATCTGTTGAAATCCCGAGTTAACCACCTGCGAGTCGCGGATCATGTTGCTCAGGTTCCGTGCGGATCCCACACCCGAGTTTTTAACCTGTTTTTCCTCCCCCGACGAGAAATATAAACAACCACCCCCCGTCCCAACCCCTGGAAGAATAAAGGGAGGAGGGAGGTCGCTGGGGGGAAAAAACGTGTGACGCGAAGAGTAATCCCCTGCTGGTTGACGTCTCTTGCCAATCTGTTAGATAATATCGCCAGGTAGCCAGGACCGCGGACCAAAGAGAGGAAAAGGAGGACAGGAAAAAAAACCCACCAGCGTCAGCTTTTTAAGGCGATTGTTATTTGGCCGATACTCAAGGACTCCTGCCTGCCTACACCCAGGGGCTTGTCACCGCGCGCAAGGGCGTCCAACCTGACGGGAGAAAGAGGACGGTGCAACCTTCCGACGGGGGTAATCCTCCCCTCTCTCTGGGGCTCGCGTGACGTCACGCCTCGGCCAGTTCGGGAACCACCGCCTCCAACCAACAGGGAAGGAAAATGTCTTCCTCTTGACGCTGACTGTTCGTACAAATAGGATCTGAGGCAATGGGATGGGAACGAAAAGGTAAAGCGACTAGGGGTGGGAAGGGAAACACTACAGACGAGAAGAAGAGGGAAACAGCTAGGCTACACATCTTCTACAGAGCCTCTGCAGGTCGAAAACCTTGTGCAGGAGGATCCCGAAGAAGAATAGAATCGGATCGAAAGGGAAGAGGAGGAGGAGAGATCACCACCACCTGTTTAAATTACAAGGAAGGAACCAAAAAACCAGAGACGTTGGAAAAATACTCATTCCTAAAATAGGACAATTAATAATGACTGGAACAATCTGCCCCTGCAGGAGTGTTTTAGGGGAACTTCCTCTAACAGAAACGGAAAATTTCGACTCAATCTCTAAGTTTAGTGCAGTGCAGTGACGTCATCAGCGCTGCCAAATCATCTCTAAAAAATATACTACAGTGAAATATATTTCCAGTTTTTTTTGAGGCAAAAAGAATACTATTGTCTTTATTTTTAATTCATCTTCTAATTCCACACTTATTTATTTATTTATATTGAATATAATTATACTTTCAACAATAGGGTTAACTGTGGTCCTTTACGACCAGATTATTATTAATTATTGTTTAAGTTCTGTGTATCTGCCACCAGAGGCGCGGGCATCTACACTCCATTTGTAGATTTAATAAATATATAATGACTCTTGACTTGAGTGACCGATGTGTGTAACCCCCTTAGACAAGGAGGCGGAGGAGAGGAGAGGACTGAATCCCATCATTACCTACCGACACACGCGCCGCACTTTCGCCCCGAGCTCGTGCAATCGAGGCTAGCCGGTTGCTTAAATATAATAATCAGGTCCACACACACAGACACACGGTCTCGATCCATCCATCCATCTATCCGCCCAGGGAATCTATAACTGCAACACTTTAGCGGCCAGACTGCCGGGGGGGGGGAGAGGAGAGGGATTAGGAGGAGGGGGAAAGGAAAAGAATAGAAGCCTTCGGAATATGTGTTGCGCTATAGGTGAATGGGATGAGGGTGGGATAGAATCACAAACCGAAGAAGTTCTGAACAGAATACAGAGGGGGGCGGGGGATAGAAAGCGAACAATATGGAGGACGTTGGCCAAGAGAAGGGATAGATTAATAGGCTACGTTTTTAAAGACACGGCGGTCTTGTAACAATTAGCATTAGAGGGGGAAGTTGTGTGTGTGTCAGAGTGTGAGAACAGTAGAGGGAAGACAAGGATGGAATACGCTAAGAGGATGTGAGGGTTTTGCTAGTTATAGGGATCCTGATGGGAACAGGGGAAGTCCTCCACCCACCCTCTGACCCTAGGCCAAATTAAGACGTCTATGGCGGGGTGGTGTATGCTCCGGGGGTGGAGCATAAGGAAAGAGGTGTTCGGGGTCAACCGTGGTTTTGCCGCGTCCCCCAAAAAACAAACGCTTGTCTTCTGCCCTCACTTCCCCCTCTCCGTTATCGGAAAGGCTATGGGAGTGGTTACCAAATCTCCGGCCATTTCTCTGCAGAGGAACCATCAAAACCCTCACTTAGACCTTCTTTATGTTTTTAAAAAAGAAGGATTTATCTTGTTTAGGAGTGGAGGAAAAGCCCGTCTGTGTGAACTCCTGATGGCTGGTGAACCAAAGAACCAGGTCTACCTTTAGCAGAGTTTTTTTTTTCTCGGGTAGGAGGCTCCTTTCCCTTCCGCATCCCCCCCCCTCTGAATTTAAAATTACGTTCTGATGGTATTAAGGATGAGTTACCGTAAGGTCTCTGAAAGAGACGAGGACTCTTCCCTTCTCTCTCTCTCTCTCTCTCTCAGGTTTATGTAACTGAGTGTGGGTTATTTGTTGTTTTCCAGGTGAGAGAGACGGACGTCTTCATGCCAGGCAACACCGGGCTCTTCTGACTCAACAACCCCACCCCCCCTAGACAGTGAGTAGCATCAATACTTCTTCTTCTTCTTCTCCGAGGACGACCGGGTCGGCTGCGGACTTGTTACCAACTTGTGACGCGTCACCAGCGGCAGTCTCAATCCCAGGCTCCGTCCGTGACGTCACAAACGTCCCCCGAAGCTGAGGACGATGACAGATATTAACCGAATGACGTCACTGCAGTTGCACGAGCATGACGTCACGGCGCAACCCCACCTTCTTGACCAGAAAAGTGGGGGCCTTGGTTCGCTTGGCAACGCTTTAGCAACTTAATATTTCAGTTGAACATAACGTTAAAGACGAAACTTACCAATTTCTTGTACTTCCTCCTTTTTATGTTTCAGTGCCTATTCATCATATACTTATCTATGTATTCAGATGTTTATTTCCCTGTTATATTTCCTTACTTATTTATCATTCTGCGCATTTATTATTGCTTATATTCTAAATCATATGATTATTTAGTTCTATATTTACTTATTTATTAATTAGTTACGTATTTATTCCAATAGTTACTTACTCCTTTAATAATTCACTAATTTATTTTTTCTCGTTTATTATTAGTCAGTTTTTCATTTGAAAATAATTATTTTCTTCTTTATTAATTTACTTATTTAGTAATTATTGTTTACTTACTTTTTTATTTACTTATTTATTATCATCTTAATATATTTACTCAAATAATTATTTACTCCTTTACTAATTCACTATTTTTTCTCTCTCATTTATTAGTAGTATTTTTTGCATTTAAAATAATTATTTTCTTCTTTATCAATTTCCTTATTTAGTATTTTTATTTACTTATTTATTATCTACTAATATATTATTCGTATAATTATTTACATATTTATTATTTATTTACGTATTTATGGAGCTGAGTATTCACTTCCATATTAATTTAGTTATTTAGTGTTTCCTCATTTATCATAAATTTATATATATGTATATAGTCGAATGTTTAATTAATTATTTGTTTGTTTGTTAATTTAGTATATACATATATTTTTAATTTGCGTGTGAACCTATCTTATAGTATTCGCCAGTTGTGAATAATATTTTAACCTTTTTATTTATTTTCAAACAGTCAAATATTCTAAGTATATTTTATTATATACTTATATTTTTCGCGTATTTATTAGTTAACTATTCACTTCTTTCCCTTCATCTATCTGTAGACTTCACTTCAGCTCCTATATTATCCAGTCCAACGCGTTTCCACTTACCTGACGGATCTTTTCAAAATCATTCCCTGTGTGTATTTGGCGTAGTGACGTCACAGGCGGAGCTGGCGACAAATATTTGCAGTGTAAACACGTTAAACTACTGGTGTGTGTGTGGACACAAAGATCTCGGTGAACGGCCGCTGGAGAAGTCTCTCAGCCACAACTATCTATAGCAGAGATAATAAACACACAAGTAGTAATATCTGTGATCCTCTGGATCAATCAGGCGACGATTTTAAATAAATATCAAGCGCTAATGACATGAAATTTTTTTAAAAAAATGTTATGCCCGAGAAAGTCTCAAAAAAGGGGAGACGAAACGTCGTATTTGATTAAATAGTTATAAATTTATATGCTCACTTCTCGGCCATCTTTTTTGTTTATTGTAAATTTAAAAGTCAGAAATCAATGGCGTGCGAAGTGTGTAAATTTTTTTCGGAAGTACGTTGTACTGATAATGGTTAATTAAGTATAATGGGATTAATATGGCTGTTTAAACATCTCCTTGGTTTGGTTAAACAACCCAATGGATCGTTGATACTTTGGGCTGTAATATCTGTGATCGTTTACGTTGCAAGCTAACCTCTGGAGTTTTCGTCCATAATGAATGACACAAACAATTTTAAGTAAATATCAAGCGCTAATGACATTGAATTGTTTTTAAATGGTAAGAAAAATATATATACCGACTTCTGAGCCATATTTTTTTTTATTTTTGGTAAATTTTAGAGGCAGAAATCAACTGTTGTACGAAGATTTTAAAATTTTACTAAGTTCTTTGTACTGATAATGTTAATTAAGTACAATTGGCTTTTTTAAGTATTAATAGGATTAATATTGTTGTTTAAATATTTTTTTAAATTTTTTAAAATAGAATCAACTGGGACCGTCAAAGATTATTTTTTTACCATCTCCTTGGGCCAAACAAGCCAATGGATCGTAGATACTTTGGGTTGCAATATCTGTGATCCTTTACATTAGAAGCAAACCTCTGGAGCAGCACGAACCGTTTTGATTAAATATCAAGCAGGAAATGACGTGAATTATTATATAAAAAAAATAATTATGCCCGTGGAAGTCTCAAAAAGGGGACACGAAACGTCGTATTTGCTTAACATAGTAATAACTTTATAATACTGACTTCTGGGCCGTCTTTTTTATTTATTGTAAAATTTAAAGCCACAAATCTGTATCGTACGAAGATTTTAAAAATTTTTGTGAAGCACGCTTTTGTTAATAAATACATATTTAATGCTGACTTTTTTGGCCGCCTTTTTGTTTATTATTTAAGTAGGAATTGTTTTAAAGGTAACAGGATTAATATGGCTGTTTTAAAGCTTTTTTTAAAATGTTTTATAATAAACACAACCGTGACGCGTCAAAAGGTGTTTTTACAATCTCTTTGTGTCAAAGAGGCGGATGGATCGTAAGTACTTTGGTTTTGGATTGTAATAATATCTGTGATGCTTTTACTTTATAAGCTAACCTCTGGATCTGACGACTTGCATCAATAACACAAAGATTTTACATGTCAAGCAGTAAATGACACGAAATTTGTTAATTCTTTGTGCCTGAGGAATTCTCGAAAAGGGAGACGAAACGTCGCTTTTGAATAAATTTTATGGGCTGACTTGTTGGGCCGTCTTTTTATTTATCGACAATAATCTCGTTAAAATATAAATTCTTAGGTTTTGAATTGTTTTAAATAAAAATTCATAGTTAGGTTTTGTTTTAGTGACTGAATTAATTTGGGAGTAAAGACTTTTATATATTAAGGAAGCTACTTTCTGTCTGTAACTAACAGCAGATCCGTTGAATCACTGTTGGGAATTAATGTGATGGCGATATCGTCTCTGGTGACGTCACCACGACACGAAGCCTGCCGATGTTTCCCGAAGTGTTTGATAACAGTTATTAGGCGAGTCCCGGGCCATAAATCGTGGAGTATATTTGGCAGAGGAAAGGTCAAGGTGTAACTGCGGCTCTGAAGGTCACGTCAACCTCCGTTACGAATAGGGGGTTACATACAACTCTTGACATGGTACACTGTTCACTGCATAACTATTCAAGAGAATAAATAATCAAACATCATACAAGTAATAGAGCAAAGAAATGTAGAAGAAAATAATAATAAACGATACAGTAACTGACTGTTTTGGAAATAAATTGAACAGTTAGGCTATTTGTCACACTCGTTAGTTGAAAATAGCAAATAATAACTCAACACAGCAAATAATGAATTAAAATGTAATTAAGGAAATTATAATGGAGTAAATTGATTCAATTATAATGAAGTAAATTGATTAAATTATAATGAGGTAAATTGATTAAATTATAATAGAATAAATTAATTAAATTATAATGAGGTAAATTGATTAAATTATAATAGAATAAATTAATTAAATTATAATGGAATAAATTGATTAAATTATAATGGAATAAATTAATTAAATTATAATGAAGTAAATTGATTAAATTATAATAGAATAAATTATTAAATTATAATTAAATAAATATTACATTATATATATGTATATAATTAATAAACAAATAATAAATACTAAAAAAATAGGATATAAATATATAACTAAGCAATAAATTAGTAGAATAAATACATAAGTAAATAATACATTTTTAAAATTATAATTCTCTCTCTCTCTCTCTCTCTCTCTCTCTCTCTCTCTCTGTCTCTGCCTCTGTGTTATACCTTTCAACCTTTATCTGAATCTCTCTCGTGTCGTATTAGAAGTGTGAATGTGAGGTGTTTTCAAGTTCATACAGGAAGCAGGCTCATATTGTACTTCGCCATGGCTGCTGTTGGCCTGTGTAGTGACGTCACTGCTCACGTGGTCTAGACAGCGACGTCAACTTTGCCTTTGTTTATTGAGAGATCAAGGTCAGGGCAGGCGAGGAAGGAATGTCGATGGACTCGCACGGGCGTGGTCAGAACCTCTCCTCTCTCTCTCTCTCTCTCTCTCTCTCTCTCTCCTCCCCTTACTATTGTCTCTCCTGCAGACTCTGCAACTCAACCTGCGCGCCTCTTGTGCGGGAAGCGCAACTCGCAGGCGCCGTCTCTAACCGGAAAGAAAGGACCAAGCGACGTCATACTCTCATATGACCGCCTATTAGGGTCTTCTTTTTGTCAAAGTGATCCATCATCTCTCCCTCTCCCCTTCCTTCAGGATATTTGTGAACGCTTTTTACACCCCTGTAAATTGCTACGATTCAATTTATCACCTCCCTCCCTCCTTCCTTATATACATTAGGCTTCTGTCCCAGTCGTCCGCGAATCTTTTCCTTGTCCCAGATCTGGACTATTAGTTCTCCTCCGTACCTGAGGATCTCCTCTTCAAGTAACAACAGCATCAGTCTCTCTCTGTGTGTGTAATTATATGAAATAATTTTATAGTAAGGACCTGTAGACGCTCCCAAATTTTAAGGGAACTCGAGTTAATCAAGTGTCTGTCCGCCTGCTGCGCTGCTTGTCTTGTCTTGTTGTTGTTATCCTCTCTTTCTGTTTCAGCCAACCAAGGAGGATGGAGGCGCATCGAAATTCTGTTGTGGCCGTCTTCCTGCTCGTGCTTCAGGTCAGTCACCTTCACCTTCACCCCGACCTTATTGAGCCTTCAAGGAGAGTAAAGGGGGTTGAGCTAAACAACAAGTCACACGCGCTGATTCTCTGCCCACGTTATTGTCAAAGTTGTCTCATTTCACGCCGATTTTAATGCCACTTTAATATATGTAAATAAATTTTTTTGGGGGGGTGGAGAGAGGGGGACAGAGGCAGGAAATGAAAAGTCAGGGGGTTTTTTGGTATTTGTTTCCCCGCGACTGGACTGCGAGAAGAGGAATTGGTCGAAGCTCTGTCCAAAAGTCACCAGAGGCCCACTAATTTATTAATTAATTAATTTCAAAAAAGTAAAAGACACAGGCGATTAAAACTTTTCGGATAGTTTTTTGGAAGGATCTGCACACAAACTCTTTTGCTTATTTTTCAGATTGTTTGAAGCAACAGTTTGAAATATACGAGTTGTTAAAGTCGGGAAAGACTGACAAATAATTTTTTTTGGCAGAAGGCAAGCGTAAGCTCTTTTCTTTTTTTTAAAAAAAAATTATTTACAAGTTCTAACATGGCAGTAAATTGTCCGTAAAATGAGATCTTTGAGAGGAGCGCAGGTATGGACACAGCGAAGCTTCAGAAAGGGGGTTGGGGGTGGGATAAGGTGCATCTAGAGGTCTCCCCCTGCAAGCTGAGGGGTGCGCGCATGGGGGTCACAGACCTTCGGTGTGCGACGACGACCCGAGTTTTCTGATGAACGCACAAGAGCTTCCTCTGCACCTCCTTCAGTCAACAGTCACCTCATCCTCTTGTTGCAGCTTAACTTCACAAGGGCTGATAAATCCCTAGTCTATTATGACATTATCTCATGTCTTACGTATTGTAGGGAAACACTTGGAAATTTATTGAGGATTGATAAATTTGTGAATAACTGCACGTAGCTTCACATTCTATGAAATATCCGAGCGATCTTCCCCCCTGAACGCCATTACAGGAGGCAGAAACACTGACAATATCACAGGGATAAAGGGTCAACAGTCGCCGCCTTTATGGAATATCTTTGTTCTGGGAATAAACACTGTAACATGTATATGTACAGACACCATTTCATTAATTAAAAATTTATTTAATCTCTGTTTGTTAAAGTGACGCATATATATGTTGTGTGTCAGGCGTCGCTGCAGCCCCTGGCCGACGCCCACGCCCGCCTCATGGACCCTCCGGCCAGGAACAGCATGTGGCGCTTCGGCTACCTCACGCCCGTCAACTACAACGACAACGAACTCTTCTGCGGCGGCTTCAACGGTGAGTGACGCGACGCGACCTGGCGCTGCTCCAGTGCCACCTCACTCTCTCTCTCTGTGTTGCTGTCCGCAGCGCAGTGGCTGCAGTACAACGGTAGTTGCGGCGTCTGCGGCGACAACTGGGGGGATCCGACGCCACGCGCCCACGAGGCTGGAGGACTCTACGGCAAGGGCATCATCAGCCGCCATTACGTCACGGGACAGGTCGGAACATACCTCCGTCCATAATTAATAATAACAATCTCTGGCCGTAAAAACCTATAGTTCAGTATAAATAAATAAGTGTGACGACATATTATTACAAATGAATTTTTTTAAAAAGAATACTATTTTTGCCTGAAAAAACTGGAAATATATATTCCAGTGTAGTATATTTTTACGAATTTTTTGCGGGCCCCTTTCTTTCTAAGGATGCTATTTGACCCTATCCTAGAGGAATGCTGCGCCATCTCACATGCCAGAACTACTTCCCCTCCTATACATGTGAAAGCGTGGCACTGGTGACGTATTTGGTAATCTTGCTGTTCCAGGAAATCCAGGTGGAAGTGGACCTGACGGCCAACCACTACGGCTACTTCGAGATGTTCATCTGTCCCAACAACAACCCACAGTACGAGGCCACAGAGGACTGTCTGCGCAGGTCATATTACACTTCACTATATTTACATTCTCAGTTTAGTGACAAAATCACTATTCTCTGTTAATTTTAGAAGGAAAATAATTATTTAATATTCTAGACTTCAGTGACATTTCTTGACCCAGGGAGTCACTTCAACGAACACAAGACTTTCTTTTTTTTTCGGTTTATCTGTCAACGTTAGGGATGAATTAAAGTACGAGGTGAATGACGTCATGATGTATAAATTCCTCTCGGATTTTCCCCCGGGTTCAGAGACAGATTATCAGCGACGTTTCGACGGCTTGCTGTTGCCGTCATCTTCAGAGAGGAAAATTATACAAACGTTAAGGATAACTGCTGTGTGTGTCTTGTCACCTTGTTTAAATGAAGATGTTGTGACGTTTCAGGAACCCTCTGATCGTGGCTGGCACCAAGAACGAGTCTCGCTTCTTCATCCCCGACGACACCCCCAAGAGCGCCACCCTGCGGTACAAAGTCCGTCTCCCGCCTTACCTCACGTGCACGCAGTGCGTCCTGCAGTGGAAATACCGCACAGGTACCGTAGCCTCGCCCTAGCCTAAGTCCCCTAGCCACGTGGCGTCGTCATAAGTGAGTCGCTCTTGTTTGTGGAGGCAACAACTGGGGGCTGTGCGCCGACGGGACGGAAGCCGTGGGCTGCGGCCCCACAGAGACGTTCGTCAACTGCGCCGACGTGTCCGTCGTCACGACCGTGGGAAGTCTGCCGCCGCTCTTCATCAGCGCCCAGGACTTCCCCTACCTGCTCTACTACAGGGACCTGCGATCACCCACCACAGTCTCGCCTCTCGTCCTCAGGTACCTTCCTCCTTCACGACCACGACGCCCCTTGCATAGATATACCCCTTATATACATGCTGTTTCAGGGCTCAGGTGTGTGAACCGACGACGCCGTACAGAGTCCTGCCAGGCATGAGCGACTGGTGCCAGACCAACTGCCTCAGATATCCTCCCAACTGCCCTCCGGACCTCTGCCAGTGCCCGTGAGTAGAGTCACTCACACAGGGATAACACATTGAGTGTCAACTTGAAAGGGACAGAAATAAACAGACAGATTGAGAAAGAGGATTAGAGATATGCAGAGAGAGAGAGAGGAAGAGACTCATACAGAGTCCTCTCTCTACCTGATTTGATATATCTCTGTCTCTCTCTTCCTTTATGCCTCTCTCTATCTCTTTCTTCGTATTTATCTACCTCTTTCAATTATCATCTCACCCTATTGTTCTCTCTATTTCTATAGATTTCTTGATTTCTCTCTTTATGTCTGTGTAATTATATATATATATATATATATATATGGAGGGACCGGGGTGTGTGTGTGTGTGTGTGTGAGAGAGAGAGAGAGAGGAAGATTGGGTGACAGAGAGAGAAATACACAGAGAAAGATAGAGAAATATATATATATATGTATATGACATTCTCAGGCTAATTAAAACTATTAATAAGGGTTATGAAAGAGAGAGAGTGAGACATAGAAAGACAGATGGCAGGCACCTCGTGAGGTTTTGGAGTCCTTTAAATTTTCGGAAGTAAAATTCATCTCAAAGCGTGTAAGACATTTCCGGTGATGGGATACACAGCAATTGCCCCATGGGAATGTCTTCCTGATGAAGGTGTGAGGGGGGAGCCTCTGGTGCCTGCCATCTGTGAGTCACCTACTCTCTTTCCATCTTTCCTGTCCTTATTATATATATAGACAGAGATAGATAAATAGAGGAAGATAGTGAGAGACAGATTATAGCTATACATCTCATTATCTGTCTCTATATAATCAACAGAGAGAAGGTCTGAGGTTCACAGATGGCAGGCACTGGAGGAGCTACTCTCTGTCAGTGTCACTTGCTGAGTGTTTGTTCCTCTGCCTTACAGGAGGACGTGTGACGCCGTCGGGGAGTTGGAGGGAAGAGACGGCGCTGACGTGTACTGCATGGACCAGTGCATCGTCTACCCTCCCAAGTGCCCTCTCAACCGCTGTCGCTGCTACTGAAAACACTACTCATCCTCCCCTCCCCCTCCCCGCTGTCCTCTACTCACCAATTACTTTCCGTCCTCGACAATTATCTGCCAAATATTTTCTGTCTCGGCAAAAAGTTTAATTCCTTCCCTCGCCCTCGTCTCCTTCAATTATCACCGTGAGAAACAAAGTTACTCGCATTTCAGATTTGAGTTTAATCGGGAAGTTCCTTCGCAACTTGTTCCTCGCAACCTCATCACTGGGAAAGTGCAATGGAAAACACACAACAACCTGCAGCCTATCAACAACCTTACACTTTGCTGCTCATACTTTTCCACCTCCCCCTTTCCTCCCCTCCCCCTTTCCTCCCCTCCCTCACACTCCATCATGGAAAAAACAATTTTCTATGTGGACAATGGCCTTGACGTACGAAATCAAAAACCACTTCGCCCTCTTGTGTCGACTGTGGGAAATATGAAGAAGTAGCGTCTGTTCCTGCCCTGAAAATCTCTTGTTCCGTACATCGAAAAATATCTTTTTTTGTTGTTGTTTTTATGTATATGATGTTCGTTTTTTTTCTCCTTCTTCCTGCTGCTGCTTGTGTTCATTGAAAAAAAAATGTAAATTGTAAATTGAATTCTAGTGTGACATTAAAATAAATTTATTTTGTTGATAGGCTAATTAATTCTCTGGAGAGATGTTATATATATATATACTTTTCTCTTTCCATTTCACGGCTCAACAAGAGTTAGAGGAGGTTTAATCATATGAGCCTTGACGTGACGTCACGTGGACAAAATACCATTACTTTCAGCCAAAATCGTGACGTGTCAGTCGTTGTCCTGATTGTGGAAATGGCCTGGGAAGGAAATCTCTCATTACAAGGAAGGCTTTCGCGAAAAAGAGGAATTTACTCATGGGTAATATATAAGTGAGAACAGTTAGGAAATCATTGCTAAAAAATGTTTTGGTATGTAGCGTGGCTGCATAAGGGTGCGGAAAGGGAAAGAATAGAAGGGAGAAGGACAAACAAGTTCTAAACGGAATAGGGGGAAGGGAGGACAACATGGAAGACTATTAAGGTACAGATTAACAGGACACGTTTTAAGACGTGAGGCTCTTGTAAAAAAAAATTAGCATTAGAGGGAAGAGGGAGGGACGTGGGATGTGCTGCTTGTGTGGAAATGAAAAGGATTGCGCAAATAGGTGAGCAGGGAGAGGATTGCACCAGCCCAGTCTTACCACAACAACAACAGTAACAGTTAAGTATTATGTAAATAATTAATTAAAAAGAGTTTAGCATTATGTAAATGATTAATTGAAAAGAGGTTAGTATTATATAAGTAATTAATTAAAAGGGGTTTAGTATTATGTAAATAATTAAAAAGAGTTTAGTATTATGTAAATAATTAATTAAAAAGTATTATGTAAATAATTAATTACAATTAATTTCCTGGCTCTGACTTAATTTTTAATGCAATCAAAATTGAAAAACTGTGTGTTGTAACCCTTATTGTCCTAACAGCAGGAGCTTCTGGAGGACTTTAATAAAAATATATTGTTTAAATTTTGGTTTTATAATATTGTGAACTTGTCCTGAATAAGGAACCAATAGCCACACAGACTTTATTTTTTTGCTTTCTGGTTGCATTAAAAATTGAATCTGAATCAGGTGATGGATTTTATGTGACCCTTTATTATAAAGTGTAACCCGTTGTGTTATTATTATTTATGCCTCTTCCCCTCCCCCCTGTCTCCATATTTAGGGGGTGGCAGATGTTTGAGCTTAATTCCACCGCAGGCTCCGGGGCAATTAGAGCTGCAACACGTCCACAGGGAAACAGACTCCAATTTAAAAAGTTTAAAATTTAATTAATCAATGAAGGGACAGAGACAAAGCTTGCATTTAGCTGGAAACGACATGAAATTTCCGGGTCTCCCTAAAGGTAACGTTACATATGGCAGCAGGTTCATGCCTGGTGTGTGTTTATCATCAGGTCAACAACGTGAAGTAACATATAGTAGACGGCACTGACCTTTGCCTGCAGCGTGGTGATGTTAACCATCCTCCAGGATCACCCAAGCCTCTTCCTCCCTCAAAGGCCCAACTTTGATCTCGTCCGTCTCATTGATAAATTACCACGAGGCAAGACTGCATGTATTCCCCTCCACACCCCCAAAAAATTGGTGAACCAAAAATACGGTCCTCAAAACGAAACAACTAATTTATTCGTCCTCCTCCGTCATCACGTTAGTCCATGTTCACACACGCGTGTCTCACATGTTTCACCGCAAGCTTATACAATTTTTGAGGGGAAGAGGAAGGGGTGGAGGGGTTCACGTCCACTCAACACGGGGGCCATCCACACACTTATTCATAATTCGCCTGTTTTACCTGGTGTGTGACTCATTCATTCGCCGCTATCAGTTCAAGTCCCTCCAAAAAAAAATTGCATAGTCTTTACAGTGTAATGTGATGATGATGATGATGATGAGGTCCTGAGCCTGCATGAGATCAAGCAGCACTGAATGAATGAGAGCCGTGACGTCACTACTCTTCTGGCTGCGGCTCCTCGGCGTTGATCACGGTGAGCTCCACCTCCAGCTGCGGGATGTCATCAGCCTCTCCTCCCTCTCCAGCTTCTCCTCCCTCTCCAGCCTCAGCAGCGTCTCCCTCAGCGTCTCCTCCTCCTCCTTCCTTGTCCTCGTCATGGTCGTGTTGTTCTGGTGGCTGCTGGTCCTGCGTGCCCGTGGCTGAGGCGTACACGAGGCGGATGACCGTGTTGTGTCCAGGCCCTGGCCTCCAGCCGTTCACCAGGACCATGGCGTCGCGGTACCTCACGAAGCCGCGGCTCTTGGCCATGGCGATGGCGAACTGGAAGCGCAGGTCCACGTCCTTGTCCCACTCCTCCAGGGGCTCCGTCACGTACAGCAGCGGCACCACGGCGCGGAACACCTTCAGCTGTCTCGACACCTGCACACATACACACACTATTATACAGCACAGCTCTGACTTGGACGATAAATGCTGATCAAATTCCTCCATATTCTTCCTCCCTTCCCCTAATTATGATTACAACTTCCTCCTTAGTTACCCTATCTATCCATCTCATTCTCCTGCAGCACCACATTTCAAAGGCTCCCATTCTTTTCCGCCGTCCACCTTTCCGCGCGCCCCGCAACAATATAAGCAACCTTACATCAGCCTCTCTTCCTCGCCATCCTGTTGCCATCCCACTCCAGTCCTCAACTTCGCTTCAAAAATATCCCTGTCCCCAATCTATCAGCCACTCTTTCCCCATAGCAGTGCAAGTCCATCCATCACCTTGGGTTCTATTCCTTCCCCCTCTCTGTTAATCCTCACGTTGAACGTACAAGAGGGGAAACCAAGGTGCTGCACTCTTCTTCCCCGGACATGAACGTTCAACATGAGGATTAACAGAGGGGGGAATAGAACCCAAGGTGATGGATGGACTTGCACTACTATGGGGAAACAGTGGAGTAACAAAGGCTGATAGATTGGGGACAGGGATATTAAGGAATTCCGCTACTTGTGAAGCCTTAATAACTAGGGACGGTGCAAGAGTGAAGTAGAGACATAAAGAGTGAGTCACTTAGGGGGTAATATCAGCGTCAATATCAGGAAATCTTTGCTAATAAATGTCTGTATGGAGGGATGGTGAGAAACGTGGACGACAGGAGTTGAGGGGGAAAGGAAAAGAATAGAAAGCCTTTGAAATGGGGTCCTATAGGAGGATGAGATGAGGTGAGGTAAGGCAGTGTAACTAACGAGGAACTTGTAAACAGAACAGGAGAGGAAGGGAAAAGCGAGCAATATGGAGGACTTTGAAGGGACAGTACATTAACAGGTCACATTTTTCTTTTAGATATGAGGGTACTTAGCACTAGAGAGGGAGGCCGAGAATGGAATACGCAGCGGTAGTAGTTATGAGCATGGATCAGACAAGTCTCAGGACAATGGCGGCGGCTGGATGCTGGAGTAGGAATAGGAAGACATCACGAGGATTAAGAGAGAGATGATGGGAGAGTAGAGTGGGATAACAGAGGATGTCAGGTTAGTGAAGGGATTCTGCTACTTAGAGTAGGACAATACTTAGAGGAATTTACTTACGGCTAATACGAGTGTGAATATCGTTGATGAGAAATGTTGGCGTTAAGATTTGCGGAAAGGGGAAATAATAGAAGCGCTGCTACAGGAGGATGGAATCAGGAAGGATGGAAGCAACACAGGGGATAGCCTTGTGTAATACAGGGAAGTGTGTGTGATGGAGTAAGAACACAAGAGGGACAAGGATGGAATACGCTAAGCAGATTACGGCGTTGTGGTTTTTATGCTGAAATGAAGGGGCTTGCGCAGTATAGCTTAGCTTGGAATACCACGACAACAGCGTGTTCTATATATACGCTGGACCTTTGTCTTAGTTCTTTTTTCATTTCTGTTCTATTTTCTTGATCTTCTACATATATATATATATTAATCAGTATTGAGATGAAGTCAAGTGTGTTTGTATTGTTGTTTGCAGGAGCTGCCAACCTTGTCTCGTCTCACCGCCTCCTCAGCTGACTCGCCCTGGTGTAATAAATCACATGTGCTTGTATTTAAACGTATGTAATAAAGGAGTTGTCCACTGATCACTTGATTCCTTGTCTCACTTACACAACCCGTGCCTTAGAATAATCCTCCTTCACCTCTTCTACGTATAATAGATCAAATAAGGATAATTATGAAAGGTTTGAGAACTTATGTAGGAACATGGAATAATCCCAAAGTCGCCATCACGGGGATATATATGACACATATATAGGTTTTATTCCACACCCAGCAACACTGGCCGCCATTGCTAATACATGACGGAGGCCGCCATCATGATGAGAAAAGTTAGCGTACAAAGTCACTAGTTCAGGTTCAATATGCTCTTGCAAAAAAAATCCAAAAATGATGCGCGCGCAGCTCAACTTTCACCTCCTTGGCGGGGGATTCAAATCCAAAGACTCTCACTGCGAGGACTTGAACCCCTATGAGAGGCTCGTGACGTCACAGCAGCCCCGTGGCTCATGGCACAAGTGTCGGCCTCTAGTGTGTAGGGTTCAGGGGCACGATCCCGACCCTCGGCAGACATTTTCAGAGGTCAATACTATTTTCCTCAGGAAGGTCACGCAAGATGGCGGAGGATGCTTCCCTATTACTACACGTAAATCCCCCATGAGGGCCAACATTTTCATTTTTGGCGGGAAAATAGCAGAACTAGCAGTACTTATACCTCTAAAAACAGACCAACCTTCACCCTGAGCTGATGGCTCATGTGGTTGAGGCAAGTGGATCATGTACCTGCAGTGTCTGTCTTTTGGGTTCGAGTCCTGCAAGGGACTACATTTTTATTTCCTCACGTAAAGTTCACATTTTGGGGTATTTAAACCTTTAAAAAGTGACCAACCTTCACCCTGAGCTGATGGCTCATGTGGTTGAGGCATGTGGATCATGTACCTACGGCTATCAGATCTGGGTTCGAGTCCTGCCACTTCCTATTTTTTCACTTTAATGCGTAACTATCAGTGCCGTAAGTATTTAACCTTCATCAAGAGGGAGTCCTTCACCGTGATCTGGTGGCTGAGGTCCTTGAGGCTGGTGGTTACTGAAGTCACTAGTCTGAGTCACGGGTTCGAGTCCTGTTACGCGTTTCATTTTGATTGTTAAATTCTGAATTTCTCTGGTTCTTAAGTCTAATGAAAGGTTAGTCCTTCATCAGGATCTGGTGGCTGAGGTCGCTGAGGCAGGTAACTGCTGACATGGCGAGTCTCTGTCCCGGGTTCTGGTCCCACCTGGAACTTCATTTTGAGCGATACCAGGAGACGGAGGTGACACCTGTCGTCCAGTGGCAGAGTTGGCAGTGACATGAAGAGGAAAAGGTAAGGTAAGTAGAAGACGAGAAGGAAAGGTGAGAGAGAGAGAGAGAGAGAGGAGAAGAGGGCGAGGATTGCTTTTTGCGTTTCTAAGACACCTGGGAAGGATGGTCGTGGTGGTAGGATGGTAGGTAATAGGAGAGGATGATGACTCTTTATATTATAATAACGCTGCGCTTCGATGACGTCATCATGACGTTTTGGTCACGTGACTAAATTTGAAAATTGGCGCAAAATTTGTATTTGGCGCCGGACTCGACGTCAGAGTCACGTGACTGGGAATTTTGTGCGAAAATTTCCCCCGCGCCGGCCACCCCCTTCCTGCTCCCCCCCAACCCCCCCTCACAGGGGAGGGGGGGAAGCGGGGGTGAGCAGGAACAGGATGACCATAACGCGGAAGGGGAAGGAAACACCCGGGACTCGAACCTGCGAACCTTCGCACGCGAAGGCCCGCAGTTCCGTTTCGAGCTCTAACCATCTGAGCCACGCCGAGTGCGGTCCAAGGTGAGGTCCTTTAACCCCTAGTTATTCCTCTCTTACACTAGAGAGAAAGAAAAAACGTTAGCACGAGGCTGGACTTGAACCTGGGACCTCGTGGTTGCCGTCCACTGGCCTCAGCGCCCTCAGCCACTGCTTCAGGTGAAGGAATAAGTATTCGGAGCTGTATTAGAACGACCATGCAAGTACGAGTCGACTTAAAGAGAGGAGCTTCAGGACTTGGACTTGCTTATCAGATACTCTTGTGACTTTGTCACTCACCAGACAGGAAGAATCAAAGTTCATGAGGTTACACGAGGGGGAAGGCTAAAGATAAAGAAAGAAAAAACGCTGGCTCGAGGCTGGACTTGAACCCGGGACCTCATGGTTGTCGTCTACAGGCCTCAGCGCCCTCAGCCACTGCCTCAGGTGAAGGAGTAAGATTTCGGAACTGTATTAGAATTGTGATGGAAGTACGAATCGTACTTAAAGAGACTTGGACCTGCTCATTCTATGACTTGGTCACTCACGAGACGGGAAGATTCGAAGCTCATGAGGTTCTCACCTTATCCCTACCAACTCTGCACTCACCTCCGTCTCCTGGTGTCGCTTAAAATGAAATTCCAGGTGGGGACGGACGGACGATTAATAGAGTGGAAAGGAAGGTGATGGAGAGGGAGACTCACCATGGGGTCGCGGGTGACGGCGACGATGGGGCAGCGGGGGCGGAAGCTGGACAGCAGCTTGGCCGTCCTGCCCGTGGTGGTGAGGACGACGACGCAGGCGGCGCGGCTCTGCAGGGCCATGCGCACCGCCCCCAGCGCCGTGGCGTGGTCGTTCTCGAGGGGCAGCGGCACGTCGAAGCTCAGCTCCGTGTACACCTGGCGACTCCACACGGCCGCCTCCGCCTCGCGGCACAGGTTCGACATGAGCCTGACGCACTCCACGGGGAACTTGCCCTTGGCCGTCTCGCCCGAGAGCATCACGCAGTCGGCGCCGTCCAGCACGGCGTTGGCCACGTCCGTCGACTCGGCGCGCGTCGCCCTCGGCAGCGACGTCATCGACTCGAGCATCTGCGTGGCGCACACCACGGGCTTCCCCGCGCGGTTGCACTTGGCGATGATGCACTTTTGCGCCACGGGCACCTGATCAAGATCTTCCACGTCACTTCCATGGACTGAACCCTGAGTTGCTAGCTATGTAATGTATACCTTGTGCAGGGGGATCTCGATGCCCATGTCCCCGCGGGCGATCATGATGCCGTCAGACTCTCGGATGATCTCGTCGATGTTGCTGATGCCCTGCTGGTTCTCGATCTTGGAGATGATCATGACGCGGCGCCCGTCGTCGCCCAGCACCCTGCGCACGTCGCGCACCGTGTCGGCGTCCCTGATGAAGGAGGCGAAGACCATGTCGACCATGCCCTGCTCCACGCCCCAGCGCAGGTCCCGCGTGTCCTTCTCCGAGACCCCGGGCAGGTCCACGGGCACGCCGGGCAGGTTGATGCCCTTGCGGCTGCCCAGCTTGCCCCCGTTCTCCACCTCGCACACCACCTCCGGGGCCGCCACCTCCTTCACCTTGAGCGCGATCAGACCGTCGTCCACGTAGATCAGGTCGCCCTCCTTCATCACGCTCGCCATGTTCTCGTAGTCCACGTACACGCGCTCCGCGGTGCCGACCTCTGCGAACTGACATGTGTCACATCAGTTTGGCGACTAATTTCACAACAATTAAGGATGGAACACGCTAAGCAGATTATGGTGGATATGTGGCTAGTTATGAGCAACAGACAAGTGTTAGGCCTTGATACAACAACAACATTAGATGGTATACTGATGATAATTTTTCCCCTTGTTTTTATTCAGTCACACAATGAAAACTTTTTCATTTTTTTTGATTTCCAAATTTTATTCGGATCTTTCGGCAATCGCCATAATCACCTACAAATTACATATTTTTAAACGTTGCAATGTTTTAATGTTTTTTTAAATATAAAATGCATAAACATGAAATAAACATTGTTTATTTCATTTATTGTACAAACCTTCCTATAATTTGAAACTTAATTTCTTCGCGGCAAGGTATGCGCTTGGCTTACACAGAGCAATTTTTTTTGAACCTCTGTGTCGAAACGAACATTGGAGTATGTGATGGATGGACTCTTCCCCCTGATCACCCTAACCCATCATCACTGTCAGCCTCACACACACCCACCTCCTATACTCACAACTAACCCTAACCTGTGCTGCTAAAGTAGGTTAATCAAACGGATTAACGTAACCATCAGGCAACCATGTAAATTATATATACAAAAAAATTATTTATTTTCAAGATTTTTTTTTCTCTTCATATTGTACATATACGGTATCGAAATTGGCACGAATGAGAACCTGTAAAGATAATAGTTTTTATAAATATATAAAAAATAAAATTTTAAAAAGAATGATGGACTGTCTCGCAGCAGTTGATAAGGGATCAGCATCAGGCCCTAGTCAACCCTTGCTCCCTTCCTTCCTATGGCATTAAAGGGATAGACTAATAGACACGGGGTCGAGACCAACAAGCCATGGCCTCCCTATATAAATAACACCATAATTCACTCACGTTGGCGTCAGTGGTGAGGCGGATGACTTGTCCCTCGACGAGCGTGACCTCGCCGCCCTGCAGCATCCCCGTGCGGATCTCGGGCCCGCGGGTGTCGAGGGCGACGGCCACGGCCCACTCGGTGCCCACCACGTAGCGGTATCGCTCCGCCGCCTCCCTGACGAGGCGCACCGTCTCCCCGTGGTAGTCGTACGAGCCGTGGGAGAAGTTGAGCCTGGCCACGCTCATCCCCGCGGCCAGCAACTCGTCCAGGACCTCGGGCTTGGCCGACGCCGGCCCCAGCGTGCAGATGACGCCGCACAGACGCTCCGACAGCGGCTCCGACGCCACCGTCAGCGACGTCAGGTGCGCCAGCTTGGACGACGCGAAGGCTGCGTGGCCCTGCTGACGGAACACGGCCTCCGCGGTGCCCAGACTCGTCCACGGGGGCGGACCGTCGCCCATCTGCAACAAGCATTGCTATAACCACGTCCTTCCTTCCTTTCCTGCTGCTGTACCACGAATGGTTTTCCTTTTACAGCCTGACAAGGGGGGAAAATTGCAATTTGTTCTTCCATAGGAAATAAAATTATACCTTCCTTAATTATTGATGACCAGTTGCCGCAATATTTTTTTGAATATCAGAACTTCCTTCTTTTTTATGTGTGTATTTTAATTTAAAATTAAATTATAAGTACAGTATACCTTCAAAACTGCAATTAATTTAATTATATATCCTACTCTAGTAGCAGAAACTTCAAAACATCCCCGCACCCACAACAATTTAGCAAAGATTTATAATAATAATAATAATAATCATATTCCGTAGATCCTGTAAAGAAGCTGAGCTTCAAGGATGTGGAATAATGGGTCAGGGTTGTGTACATTTATTACATTATTTTATTGTATAAAAGATAAATATACTTATAACAAATCTTTGTATTATAAACTATTATAAATTACTCTTCTCCTATTCTTCTATAAATTCCTTTATTGAATAGAAGGCGGAGTGGCTAAGCAAAAATGAGCGTAATTCAGTGTTAAATTTACCTTGATTATCATTGGACAACTGTTTAATTCTGTGCTGACTGCAGTCACGTGTTGAAGATGGACGGATGATGCACACCTTTCTGTCCAATTTGCAATGTTTTACATTTTTTATACAGATTATTTTTGTTCCTTGTATTGAAGGGATGAATATCAGAATTATTCAAATATAAGCGCCTCCTATTTGTGATTAAAATAACATCAATGAATAAATGTATTGGCACGTCATGGTGAAAAAAATGCCTAACTTTTTGAACAGAGTTCTGCAACAAGTATGTGACATATTGCTGCTCTAATAACACACGTTTTTGACTAAAAAATCTCATCTATGGCCTGCTGCTGATTTGCCCCCAAAATATAATACCATATGATAAAACAAAATGATGAAAATATGTGCAAAGTATACTAATTTTCTTGTGTTTAGATGACTGAAGGTGTGAAGGAAAGACATTGACTGCATCACATGTGTAGCTGTAGCTGAGTTTCTGGTGAGTAATTGATTATTAATCCTGATCATCAGTCCAATTTAATTTACTATTTACCAAGAGACCTGAGAATTTAACAGAGGAAGTTTCATTTACATTTTTGTTGTCGTATTTAAGTGTTATTATAAATTGTAAAGTTGTGTTGTGTGAGTGAAATTGCATGAAATGTGTTTTTGTCACAGTTATTTATTAGTTAAATTATTGTTACTTGCCTAAGCTTCTAGTGTGTCTTTGTTACTTTTTACTATTACAACTAGGATCACCTGCAAAGAGGATAGCTTTACAAGTTGAATCTATGGTATTAGGAAGATCATTTATTTACTAATATTCTCACTTATATTGGCCCCTGTTCCTTGTCATCCTACTCTAGTAGCAGAATTACTCAACAGCCCTTCAAAATATTCCTTCCCCAATCCAACAATTACCGTAAAAAAAATATATGCGCACTGTCCGAAATTTTGCATACGTCTAACTTAGATGTTGATAGTAAATTGAATTTAAAATGCCAATAAATATAAAATAATCATCTATAATCTTGAAAAGATTAATAATATTTATCTACGCCTTTAATTACTTATATTAAAATACTAAATCTCCAAATTGTAATATATAATAAATATTTATATAAATATATTTATTTTATTATATTATATATATACATATATATATATAATAAATACATATATAATATAAATATATTAATAAATCAAGAATTATTATTAGATATATATAATTGTATATAATAAATACTTATATTAAAATACTAAATCTCCCATAATAATGCTATATGGCATATAGATTAAATATATATTTAATTATAAATAGATTCCAAATTGTAATATATAATAAATATTTATATAAATATAATTATATATATAATAAATACATATAAAATGTTAATATATTATTTTATATTAATACTTATATTAATAAATCAAGAATTATTATTATTAAATATAAAATGATATTAATAAACGATAATTATAAAAAAATATTCTAACTCAATATATTAAAAATAGCTTAATATAAAAAAATTATAAACGTCAAACGAATATAAACAAATATTAACTTTTCAAGAACCATTTACAATAATAATTTATTTAAACCTAATAAAAACCGATTATTTAATTTAAAAAAAAATACTTATATATAATACATTCAAAATAAATTTATTAAAACACTTAATTTTATATATATAAATAAACTATTTCAATAGGTCTAGCATAAAATTAATTAAATTATATTTTAACTATAGCCCTAAAATTAGGATTTAATTTAAGATTATAATGTATACAACTAATTAAATTATATTTTAACTATAGCCCTAAAGTTAGGATTTAATTTAAAATTATAACGTATACAACTAATTAAATTATAATTAATATTTATCTACGCCTTTAATTTTCGCCCACATGGTTTATTATTGTAAGCGTCACGTTGCTGACGTCACGGCCCACGCACGTCACAATCGCCTCGCGCTTCCGTTCAAAACCGGTTTCCTGAAAGGGGGGAATAACACACAGACACGCGCAATTTAAAAAAAGGGGGCGGAGGAAGTAACCGACATACGCCAAGACAAGAAATTCCATTTAGACAGCTTCAACGCGACTTTTACTTTTTCTCGCCGTGTTTAAAATGACGTCACGTTCACTGAAACGCGACGAACGCGAGGGATTACAACAACAATCACCCGCATTGTTACTTTATTAATATAAATAAATAAATAAAGCGTGGTACTCACCTTAATCCTTGTTGTTCTGTGAAATCTTCCAACTCGCAACTCAATCAACTGATTTCTCCCCTTTTTTTAATAAAAAAAATAGCACACGATCCTCGGAGGAATTTTTGGTAGGTTTCTTATAAAACTGCCGAATCGTTAGTGTACGAGCAAACTCTCTCCCCGAAATTTTACTTTTTTACGAAACTCAAATTTTGACGAAGGAAAAGAAGAACAAAAACCTTTGACGCGAATTACACAAAGAAAGAAAAAAAAGAAAAGACAATGATGTTACGAGAGAGAGAGAGAGAAGGAAGAATCTTTGGAATCTTTCCAGAGATTTTCCCTCACACACAGCGCCGTATCGTTAAATGTATTTAATAATAATTTAAATAACAACGAGTCTTAAAAAGCGCGGCTACGTCGATCAGTAATTAATATAAAAAAATAATAATAAACCGGCAAATTGTTCCAAGTGATTAAAAATATATTTATAATCCGTCACTGCTTTTATTACTGAAAGCTTACGCGTATTTCTACGGAGCTTTAAATTTCCTGACCTGATCTTTGGTTCGTGTGAATCGATTTTTTTTCTTTCGATTTACGTGAATCGATTTTTGATCTACAGCAACCGTTAAAACAATGTTACACACTTTTAATAAAGGTGTGTGTATATATATAAACAAACATATCTACATATACGACAATGTAAAATTATCCGGGAAACTATTGCAATGAAATACAAAACATGTCGTAAATACAATAAACTATTATTATTTGGACCTCAATTTTTCGGGACCGGAATCCAGTTACTTCTATAAATAAATGAACAATATACAATAAACGGAGGAAAGTCAGAAATAAATAAAAGGATTTTTAATTTAAAAAAAAAATAAGGGAGACAAACTTTCCAAAAACTAAACGGAAATTCATTCACCTTTTTAATGCTTTATAAAATTCGTAAGTAAAAAATTTTCGACCAATTTCAGATTTTATTTTTTTAACGATTTCCAAACAGGGAAATCAATTTGTTGTGCGTCATAATTTTAAACAAGGGCCATAACGTTTCGAAAAAAAAGTGTATTTCATTTTGTAGATGAGTGTGGCAATTGGCCCAAAAAGCTTCTTCGTAATAATAAATTTTGAAAATCAAAAATGAAAAATATAATTTTGGTTACATAAGTGAGGGGGGAAAACTACTATTATGGTAACTTTATTTTTAACAATTTCCCCAAACAAGGGCGAAAACTCAACGTTTCGGTACTTATTTGTACCTTCTTGTTCAGGTTTATTTGTCCTGTGGAGAAACATTGATAAACCGCAGGAAAATAATAACCTGAGTAAGGAACAAATAATTACAGAAACGTTGAGTTTTTCCTCTTTTGGAAAATTGTTAAAAATAAAGTTACCATAATAGTAGTTTTCCCCTCACTTAAATAACCAAAATTATATTTTCATTTTTGATTTTCAAAATTTATTATAAATAAGTTTATTGGCAATTCATTTACAAAATGAAATACGGTTTTTTGAAACTTCATGGCCTTTGTTTAAAATTAAGGCATACAACTGATTGATATTTTTCCACCTAATGATTTAATGTTTAAAAATATAGCACACACACACACACTCATGTAATTTGGTATGCATTTAAATTATTCTGCATTCTGGATTTGTACTATTTTTTGCATATAATTTTGGTTATTTAAGTAATTAGTAACGCGAAAAATAAATAAAAATTCAGTCTTGAAAGACCAACTTAATAAAGCACCTTGAAGAATTACAAAAATAAAATCTGAAATTTGTCACCAAAATTGTTTTTTTACCCTTTTTAGTACAAAATCAGACGTTAAAATACGACCTTTATAAAATTAATTTGGACTCGTTTTTTTAAATTTAATAATAAATATTATAATAATAATATAAATAAATAGCCTTGAGTCACAACAAAACCACTTTTAATAATAATAATGAAAATATTTAAGGAAAAAGAAATGCTACTCATTTATCATTGTTTACGTTTCATAACCTCAAATGTTTAAATAAACTGTTTTTTTTAACATTCCCCCAAAATTTCATTGGCAACTGATTAAATTATTTAATGCCTTATACACAGTTCTGTTTCAAATCCAAACCTAACCCTACTTTCGTCCAATTTTACTTGTCTATATTTCTGTAAGACTTATATGAAGGACGTGTAGGGAGATTATTAATACATACCCTCTCGCGTGTCAGGTAGAACCCGTGGAGACGCCCGGTGGGGGGAAAAAAATAGATTTCCACCAACTTAACGTTCAACTAATAACGTCGGGTTTCACACATCACAATGTTTAAAGGCGGCGCGCGCGCGCATGCGCAGTGAGGGATGGGGGAGAGAGGAGTTGGCTTGACCTGCGCTCTGTCGGCGCTTTGGGTACACTACTGAGCTCGGAGCACGTAGTTCCCGGTTTTGTCGCTAGACTGCAGCAGCTCTCGGGCGGCTCCCTTGACGCGTGTGTATTTATTTTATTTAAATTGTGAATAAAATTATTCGGAAAGTTTCCCTCTAATGACCTTATTTAATTTATTTTAACTAATTGTGAATAAAATTATACTGAAAGTTTCACTCTAATGACGTTATTTATTTTATTTAAATTAATTGCGAATAAAACTAATCAGAAGGTTTCACTCTGACAACCATATTTAATGTATTTAAATTAATTGCGAATAAAATTATTAGGAAAGTTTCACTCTAATGGCCATATTTATTTTATTTAAATTAATTGTGAATGAAACTGTGCAGAAAGTTTCACTCCAATGACCTTATCGATTTTATTTTATTTAATTTAATTGTTAATAAAATCGGACACTATTTTAATTAATACATACAGACCAACATTGTGAAGCTCAACAATGGCTATGTTCCCCCATTGTCGCCCTGCTTAGTGTTAAAATGAGGGAAAGGATAAATTGTTAAGATATAAACTGTAGTCCTTATTCCCAAGAACACTCTACAGTTTAATATCTGTAGGTAAGCAATAAATCAAACAAAGTAAACTTTAAATATCAATGTTATATATGTATTTTTTAACTATTGTATATATATATATATACAATAGTTAAAAAATACAACCTACAGCAGGAAGAAAAGTACAAAGTAAAGGTACAATTGTAACACTTGAAGCTAAGGTGACAAGAAGCTCCACAGCATCACTCCTGCAACAAGAAAGTACAAAAAAAATATTTGAAACATTCACATGTAGTCAGTTTACAAGGTTTTACTTTTACTGAATTCAACCTCCAACTAATTTAATTAACTTGCGTAGGATTGAATCAGTCTCTGTTATGTTAACAAATAAGGGACTACAAAATTGTATATTACTTAATTTACAATTTCAGAATGTATAAGAGACTTCAGAAGGAAATCAAATATTTACAATGAAATAATCTCTCAAAGGAATTAGTCACGTATGGTTCAGGGTAAATGAATCAGGTGAATAAGAGACCTGCTATGGCATTTATTGTAAAGAATTTGAGAAATTCCACTCACACAAAAAAAATATACATATAGGGTTTTTAAAATTATGAATCTGATTTACATACGGTTGATACTACCCCTTTTTTTTTCAAGGGGAAATTGTTTGGTTTTGTAACAGACATCTTACAGTTTTATTCAAACCGTTACTGTGTCACCATGAGATGGACTCTCTTCCTCTTCCTCTCTCTTCCTTCCTTCCTTCACCCTGCCAACAGCCTCTGTCTTGTTCAACTGAAAGGGAAAAAAGGCAAGTTAATCCTCCATAGTTCACAAGATAATCATCAGGCAATAAAAGCAGGTGAATAAAATTGAGAATATTTCACTCCAACCACAATATTTATTCTCCTTAAATTAATTTTATTATTATTATTATCCAGAAATTAATTGTGAAAGAATGGTGACAAAGTTTCAATCTGACCACAATATCTATTTTTTTTAAATTATTTTTGGTACAAATTATTAAGTTTCACTCTGACCATAATATATATTTTTAAATAAATTTTTTTTGTTATAAATTATTAAGTTTAATACTCTGACCACTGTATTTATTTTTTTTTGATCGACCAAGTTGACCGTCTTCCAAAGATCCCGATCGCGTTGTTCCATCTTTCCCTGGAAGGTGTTTGGCCCACTTTGTTGGCAAACAAGGCTCGATATCAACTGAACAATGTAAATAATCTGAAGGAAAACAAGACGAACGTGGCAAGATCATGTCTGGCGAAATAAACATATTCAACACGTACTCCGTTGCGAAGCAACAAAAATCCAAGTCGAATGTGAGCAACCTCCATTTCGTTCTCAATTAAATATAAGTTTGTGACCTTTGACTCTTTAATGTCGTTGGGATTTTTATTTTTGCTGCTGTGTAGGTTTTGGAATGTCGCGTCTGTGAAGACGTCTTCGGGCTCCAGGGAGACAAAGTTCCTCGTCTCCTGTACTGTGGCCACACTGTGTGCCACGCGTGCCTGCTTCGGTTACCTCTGAGGGAAAATGTCGTGCAATGCCCCTTCGACAGACAACCCACTCCAGTTGGTGAGTCGGAGAAGTTTAAAAAGTGACACACACGTGTAACATGTACACTCCAGCCGGAGACTTCCCAAGACGTAACTTAAACTGACAACCAGGAATGAGCACGTCAAAATTTTCCAGGGCCGAAGCCACCTCGTGCAGGACGATCCACCACGCCTCGTGACCTATCGACTGTGGATGACGATACAGAATGACCTGTGTTTGAAGACCTCGCACTCTTTCTGTTGCCACCTCGTGCAGGATGATCCACCACGCCTCGTAACCTATTGACTGTGGATGACGATACAGAATGACCTGTGTTTGAAGACCTCGCACTCTTTCTGTTGCCACCTCGTGCAGAATGTTTAATGTGAAAAAAATATAAATTGCACTATCTGTGGGGAAAACGCACATTTGAAAAGCGTTAAAGAATTGCTCAAGTACAACTGTCGGCATTCGTCAGACAGAATTAACGTTGACCAGTGATACAAATTTGAGGCTGTCGTTGCTCTTGGCATTGTATTCAGAAATGATGTAAAATTGGATCATAATCGTACGGTCGAGACGAGTAAGTTATGGCCTATCGTACAATTTAGTCCCGTTAACTGACAAAATCGGCACGAATTATTAAGAATTGTATATTTATTTTAATAAAACAAACAAATAACTGATAACCTATTGGTTTGTGTTTTTATTTAACAAAAACGAATCTTTGGGGAGTGACGATTCAGACGTTCCCCCTCGCCTAAACCCGCACCTTTCGTGAATCAGAGACCATTGTCGCCATCGTTTGGTGAAAACAAACATGAACTTCATAACCAAGACTGCAGTAAACTTGTGTCAATTGAAATCGTCTACCAACTATTTGCATTTTTAAGTAGCAACTCACGGCTGCTAGCTTAGCAATTGTAAATTACAGTTAACGCTGCTTGACCAGTCAATGGTATTTATTCCCTTTGTGAATTACCCTACTTTCCAAGTTCCTTGCACACAAAACATTGTAGATTTTATTTCCGCAAAGGTGCAAACGTGTAGTAGCAGACACTAGAAGTAACATTTACCACAGTAACTGACTGTTGACGTATTCAATATCGACAAATACATTTCCTTAAGAAAAAAAAACACCCGCGTTGTTAACTCACTGAATTGCTTGCATTCAATTCCCTGAATTTCTGGGAAACGTTTATCCTTAACCAACACCTCATTGAATATTTTTCTTCACCTTTCAGAGTTACATACAATTGTGTTTTATTTAAAAATTACCAGATTGGCCTCGCCCCATTTTTATTTTCTTAAAAGGACACGTTTTCTGCAGTGTAATCACAACGTTTGACAATGATGATTAATTTGCAACAGAAACATTTGCAACGGTACAGAATCGCCTCACATTTATTTGATGATGCGTTCCTGTGCTGTTGCAAAGTGGTGTGCTTGAAGGTACTATTCTTGTTGCTAAATACCTCTCATGAAATACAGATAATTAATGTTTACCTTTCAAAATAAATTTTTTAAAGAATTTGATCCTGCATGTCCATCAGTTTAATATTCATGCAACGTTTGTATTGGCCAAGAGTTGAGGCACTTACTGAGTTTCTTAAACTGTAGGAAATTCCGGTGTCTGGGGTTTGAAGAAAAACTTTGCTCTGTTGGAGCTGTTGGAGAGATTACAACACTCTCAGGAAAGGGGCATGGTTTTCTTCACAGCGGACCTGCTGGAGAAGGAGCGACAGGTGAGACCCCTTCAACTAATAGAGCATATATAATCACTCGTCCTGTTTCGCTTCGGCTTCATCCTAGTCCACAGTCACATACGTGAAAGGGGGGAAAAAATTTTTCAGCTTTCTATACACTGTGACGAGAACGAGCAGCACGTGGCCGTCCTGTACTGCACAGTCTGCACGACCCACCTGTGCGAGGAGTGCGCGGAACACACGCACGCCACGAGGACCCTCGCCCGCCACCGTCGGGTCCCCCTGTCCAGCAAGCCGAGGGAGAGGCCCAAGTGTACGTCCCACCCGTCGCACATTGCCGAGTTTGTCTGCCTGGAGCCCGGGTGTCAGAACGTGCCCGGGCCCCTCATGTGCTTCATCTGCAAAGACTATGGGCGCCACAAAGACCACAAGGTAAATTTTGATCTGCGTGCTTTCTTTTTCTCTAACCCCTGTTCCTCAGAATTCCCCTTTCTCTACTTGGATTCCCCTAATCTTGCTAAATGATGCTATACACTTCCTCATAAGCCTTAACTACTGGTGCTTTTCTAATCTCAGAAAAAAGAGATGGCAACTTACGGAGGTTCGCCTTTCCCCAACAAATACCATTGTTTATTAAATCCCGTTATGTTAAAAAAATTTAGATATTCTAGTTTTTACATTTGCTCCTGAGGAACTTTTCAAAATAAAATGGAGGAATAAATTTAAAACAAAAAATTAAAATTGAAGGACAAGAAAAAGAAAGCAGAAATCACAACAAAAGTAAGACAAGGATGGATGTAGTCCATGCCGTTTAAGTAATTTATAGAACAGACGACGGAGAAAGTTTAAAAACGGAATATTGCAAAAAATGAGTTATACTGCAAAGAGAAGAAATAAAAAACCCCAATGCTTTGCCGATGACGCGTTGTACTATTAGCGGAGTCAGATGATGAGGTGGACAGGGTAAGTAACGAGGTAAAGTTCTAAACAGAACAGAGAGCAACGTGGAAAATTTTTGGAAGGGATGGATTAATACAGGCCACGTTAAAAGACACGAGATGTCTTGTAAAATTGACGTTGGGGTGAAGTGAACAGAGGAAGGGGGAGACCAAGGATGGAATACAGTAAACATATTAGGGTCGGAATTGAAAAGGCTTACAGAAGATAGCTTAGCATGGAAGGATGTGTGTTTCTTTGTTTGGGTTTAACAGGCTACATCCTGAAACAGGCAACACCCCTTTAACAGCATAGGAAGGGAATTGAAAATGGGGGAATGTGGAAGGTAGAGCAAGGGTTAACTAGGGCCCCCAGGCTATAGTGTAAGGATCCTACCCTCGCGGTGTTTCACCTAAGAAGAGATGCAGGGGAAAAAAAACCTAGAAAACCTGCATCAGGTACCGTTCTCAGGTCCTTCCCTTCCGAATGACGGGAGACTTGTTTGCCGTGGGGAATATTCGGTACATTCCATGATTACATTGGAGTTTATTAATGAAGGTTTTTATTCTACCTTATGGGATATATTTGAGGTGATTATTGCTCCGCAGCATTCCCTTCTCCGCGACTGTCTCAACAGTTCTACAACTGATCTAATTTGGGCTCAAGGGACAACTCTTCGCATAGTGCCCGATGTCTACGACCCCAGCACATGTGAACGGGCACTTTGTATTAGCAACCCTAGAAAATCTGCATCAGGTACCATTGTCAGTCCACTCCGAATGACGGCAGACTAGTTTGTTGTGGGGCCGCAGCATTCTCTTCTCCGTGTCTCTAATAGCAACCCTAGAAAACCTGCTTCAGGGACCATTCTCAGCCCTTCCCTTCCGAATGACGGGTGACTAAGTTTGTTGTGGAGCCGCAGCATTCCCTTCTCCGTGACTAAATGCAACCGTAGAATACCTGCATCAGGTTCCATTCTCAGGCCGTTCCGAATGACGGGAGAGTACGTTTGCTGTGGGGTCGAAGCATTCCCTTTAGGAAACTGTTGTCCGACTGTTTTCGTGTGGACTATAAGGTTAAACTCTTGCCCGAGGCCTATGACCTTGGGATTCTATGTTTCTGTGAGTTTTCGGGAGCAGATCGCTGTCACTCGAATGGGCTGTGAAAGTAGACAGTCCACTCCAGAGGACGACCTGTGCTCCTCCAAAAATTATTGGTCTAGATCTGGCTAGATTGAGCCAAGCATCACCAAGGCTCTATATTTTCCTTACTCATTAGTTTAAGGCACGAGGCTGGCGGCGGAGTCGCGGCCCTTATATAGGCCCCGGCGCGTCGCGGAGCCGCTGCGAGAGCTAAGGGGGCGGCGGCCCCTCATCCCCCCCTTCCCCGCGTCGGGGGTGGGGAAGGGCGGCGGGGAGGGCCGGAGGACCTTGTTCAGCGCCGAACTGGCCGGGTCTGCGCGTCGATTCCCGGACCGGGGCCCCGAAATAACCCCGTTTCCGTCCTCCGGCCCCGGCTGAAGCCGCGGCACGGGCAGCGCCGGGCGGTCATTTGATGACCGTATATGATATCCACGTGTTGCAAATAGATGGAAGATTAAAAATATCACGCGCGACACGGTTTTATTCCCAAAAGGTTTTTTTCCCCCTTTTATAGGTTAACAGCCTGCAGGAGGCTGATCCTTGAAGCAGGCAACTCACCTTCAATACCATAGGAAGGGACTTGGAAAAGGGGAGGTGGGGTGGAATGTGGAAGGTAGAGCAAGGGTTCACTAGGGCTCCACAGGCTATAATAGTGTACCCCGGGGGTGTTTCACCTACTAAAGGTGATAAAGTGCGGGGGGAAAAACCAGCATCGTACATAACTGCTCGAGGTCGACTCAGCCTCCGCAGGACTTCTAATTTAATTTAATTACCAGAAAGGATGAAGTCAGCCCAGATTGTCTTACCACCACAACTCCACCTGGATTTCACAAATTTACCTGCATGTGATGTTTTTTTTTTGAGGGGTGTTGGGGGGGTTAAGAGGGTACATGAGGGCGATCCTGAAGCAGGCAACTCCCCTTTAATAGCATAGGAAGGGACTTGAAAAGGGGGGAGGGAGTGGAAGGTAAAGAGCGACAGAGACATAAGTATAAAATCATATTCCATAGATGCTATAGAGAAGCAAGCACAAGCTTCAAGGATGTTGTGGAACGAGTCAGAGATTTTACATAGTTAGGTTCCTTTATTAATATTAAAATAATATACTGTAACTATTCATCAATTTTTAACTTATAATAAGATTTTTCTTAAGTTCTATAACAGAAAACGTGCAATTTGTACCTTATATATAAAAAAATAGATAAATATTTGTACATCCTAACCTAAAAACAAAAATTAGTGTTATAATAATGTTCTTTCTTAATTATAAATATCTACCCCTATGATAATACATTCAGCTCCATAAATTCTTCAACAGAGTAGAAGGAGTGGCCTTAGTAAGAACTTGGTTAGAGAGTAATAGAGAATACAAACTGAGAGAGATATAGAGAGAGAGACGGATAGAGGGAGAGAGACGACAGAGGTACAGAGAGATTAGACACAGGATATGAAGAGATAGAGAGAGGATAGAAGGCAACTCCACTTTAATAGCATAGGAAGGGACTTGAAAAGGTGGGGGGATGGGTTGTGGAAGGTAGAGCAAGGAAAAAAAATCATACGGACGCCTCTGCTACGAGTTTTGAACAAATTCTCGAATCTCTCCTGATTAGGAAAAAAAAAAATTATGGTAAGTCAACGAATATGCGTTCCTCAAAAGACTGAAGTGATTCTATCTGTGCCTTGGACTGTAATATGTTGTAATACCACTTGATCAGTTTGTAAGACAAGAAAAAAATATATATATTTATATACATAAATTAACTGTCAATGTATGCCTTTTAATTAAGCTAATTTGAAAAGACTTAATTGGGAAATTAATTTTCGCAGCACGCGCTGGTGGAGACTGAAGCGGAGAACATACGATCCTCCGTGGCGAACGCCGTGCAGCACATGAGGAAGTTCATGGAGGATATAAGCGAAACTGTCCACAAGCTAGGTACCGGCGGCCAATTCCTTAAAAGAATCAAAACCTTATCTGTCGCATATAATACGTTTAATGAGTTATGATTGAATTTTATTCTCATAACGCGCTCTGACCAAGTTTCATTTTTTTTCTATCACGGTGCAGTAATTTACAACAATTGTTATTTTATATTAACGGGGAACGCGGCGCCAAATTATTTGCATGTAGTAAATTCAGTAATCTTTTCGGCTGAGGTAGTCGAGTGGTAAATATGATGCATTCTTAAATTTGTATGTTATTAACCATGTTATATATACACACAATTAATGGGGAAAGTACAGAGAGATAGAAAGAAGGTGACTTATCCTGAGGTTCATAGATGGTAGACACCTTGTGAGTGAGGTCTAGAGTACTTGAATTTTCGGAGGCACCTTCCCCCTTCTTCATCAGAAAGTTAGGAAGACATTTCCAGTGATCGGCTAGCCTAACTTTCTGATGAAGGAGGAGGGGGGAAGGTGCCTCCGAAAAGTCAAGGTACTCTAAACCTCACTCACAAGGTGTCTACCATCTATGAACCTCAGGGTAAGTCACCTTCTTTCTATCTCTCTGTACTTTCCCCATTAATTGTTTTAATTAACATGACAATGTCATTTCCTGACTCATATATATATATACATTTAAAAATTGTCACATGGAACTTATATTTAATTTATTGTAATGTTATTTTTGTAGTAAGCCCCGAGGAAGTTTCCAAATGGAGATGAAACGTCGCCTTTGTGAATAAGTAGTGATATATTTAATGCCGACTTTTTGGTCGTCAGAAAAGTTTGTTGAATCGGCATGGATGGACATTCCTAACCCGGGCACACATTCTGTTGATTTCAGAGAACGTAGTGGTCCAGCTAGAGGGTAGCGTGGACCGGGAAGAGCCCGGCACGGCCGACGTCGCCAGGGGTCGCGTGGCCAACTACTTCAGCCAGCTGAGGGACACCCTCGAGCTGCAGGAGGCCGCCGCCATGTCGGCCGTCGACACTCACATCCGTGAAAGGCTCTGCTCGCTGCGGCAGCTGCAGGAAGACCTGACTACCACGCTCTCGCAGGTGAGACTCTACTTTGAGCGACTCTTTGGTACACATACACGGGGGCGCTGCTGGGACTCGCCTGATTATGTCGGGAATGCCTCGCACTCTCTCTGGGTACTTTTTATCAAAGTTCTCACTTGCCGAGACACCTTCACCTATTTCAGGAAGTCCATGTACTGGGATTAAAGACCTTTGGCATATGGCAAGAGTTGTCCGCCGATCCCATTGGATCAGTCGGGGTCCAAATGCCTCCTGAAACTGGTGGACACACATGGAAAAGGGAATGCTGCTGCGACCCCACAGCAAACTTGTCTCCCGTCATTCACAGGGAAGGGCGTGAGAATAGTAGCCCCAATGCCCGACCTACCTGATGCAGGTTTTCTAGGGGTTTTCCCTGCATCTCTTTAGGTGAAACACCGCGAGGGTAGGATCCTTAAACCATAGCCCGGGGGCCCCTAATCAACCCATGGCTACCTTGCTTTACCCTTCTGCATCTCCCGTTTTCAATTACCTTCCTGTGCTATTAAAGGGGAGTTGCCTGTTTCAGGATCACCCTCATGTAACCTGTTAACCCGCCTCCCAAAAAAACTCCCCTTTAATAGCATAGGAAGGGAATTGATAAGGGGAGATGCGGAAGGGTAAAGCAAGGTGGCCAAGGGTTGATTTATGGCCCCCCGGCAGTGGTTCACCTAAAAGAGATGCAGGGGAAACCCTAGAAAACCTGCATCAGGTAGGTAGGTACTATTCTCACGCCCTTCCCTTGTGAATGACTGGAGACGAGTTTGCTGTGGGGGGACGCAGCATTCCCATCTCTGTGTCTCCACCAGTTTCAGGAGGCAGCTGGCCGACTGATCCAACGATATCAGCAGACAACTCTTGCCATATGTCCAAGGGTCTTCGACCCCAGTGCGTGTACGTTGAACTTTCATCGAGGGCGTTACAGTTAGAAAAATTGCCTGTTAAACTTACCTGTCTATCCGTTTTCTTGCCGCAGGTGGCGGGAGTTTGTCTGCAGTGCGAGCAAAGCGTCCAGCAAGACGACGCCAAGGTCCTGATGCAGGCCAAGGAGGTGAAGGAGGCTCTCACGTTCATAGAGAAGCAGCAGCAGCAGTACTCGGAGCTGAGTCCGGAGCAGCTGCAGCCGGATCCCAGCATCCCCATCACTTTCACCAAGGTCCGTCTGGAAAGGAACCAAGATCGTTCACTCATTCATTCAAGTGTCTTTCTCCTAAATTTAAAATGGATTAGTTTACTTTACTATTTACATTCGTTACTGGTATTTCTTGCAAATTAACATCTGCGAGTAACAAAATCAGAAGGGGAGTTAACAACTCACGTAACAGACTCATTACACGAAATTTAGAAGAATTTTTGATGTAAAGCAGACATTTAAACCGTCCGTTGTGGTCCTGATAACCAACGAAATAAACCGTCGCGGCCCTTTCACCACGAACAGGACTCCATATCTCTCCATTTTGTAACACATCAAAAAGTCAAAAATTGGTTTCAGATAAGGGTGCTTAAAGAACTATTTTAATTCGTCAGAATAGAATCTCTTTAATAATGGAGAGGAAGGAAGGCCGTTATTGTAGTATGAGGAACAATTACAAAGAAACATGTTTAAAAATGCCGAACGTTCCTGAAACGTTCAGGATTTTCAAACTTGTTTTTCTTTTTTGTACAAGTTTCTTCTTTGAAAAATTCTCTACATATTATTTTAACATGCCCTAGGAATATTTTTGAGCTGAATCATCGTCGTCGGTTAGCCTCGTGTCCTCCGTCCCCCTCACCCGACGGTGCGGGAACCCTCGCGACAAATTAATAATGACGACGTCCGTGCTTGTAGGACAACCGAGTACACATCGGCCCCAAGATGGAGATGAGGGTGGTGACGCTGGGCCTGGACGGGGCGGGGAAGACCAGCATCCTGTTCAAGCTGAAGCAGAACGAGTTCATGGCCGTCATCCCCACCATCGGATTCAACGTCGAGTCCGTGGAGTACAAGAACCTCAAGTTCACCATCTGGGACGTTGGCGGGCAGCACAAGTTGAGGCCGCTGTGGAAGCATTACTACCTCAACACGCAGGTGACGACGCTGCTCGATGGTGGCTAAACCTCACAGGGGTTGTATGCGGGACGGGCGACGAAGAAAGTTAAAACGGAATGTGGACAAGGGGAATAAATAAAAACCTTACAGTTTGCCGACAATATTGTAGTATTAGGGGGAGTCAGAAGAAGACTCGGAAACCATAATAAATGGCATGAGCGTGGTCCTGGAGAAAGAGTTCAGTATGAGGATTGGCAGAGGGAAAACAAAGGTAATGGAGTGTAGTGTGGGAAACAAAGGTTATTAGATTGGGAAGAAAAATTTTTAAAGGAATTTATGGAATTGTGCTACTTGGGAAGCGTAATAACTAGGGATGGTAGAACATAAAGAGTAGGGTAGCACAGGCAAGGATTTACTTACGGGTAATATAAGTGTGAATATGAGGTTTATGGGTGCAAAATGTGGACGGTAGGAGTTGAGGGGAAAGGGAAAAGAATAGGAGCCCTTTGAAATGTGCTGTAATAGGTGAATGGGTGGATAGAATCACAAACGAAGAAGTTCTAAGCAGAATAGGGGAAGAGCGAGCAATGTGGAGGACATCGAAGGGATAAATTAATAGGCCACGTTTTATGACACGGGGGTCTCTTGTAAGATAAGCATTAGAGGGAAGTGGGAAGAGGGAGGCCAAGGATGGAACGCGCAAAGCAGATTAGGGATGATGTTGGTTGTGTTAGTTATAAGGAAATGATGCATGGATGAGACCAGTTTGAGGAGTGAATCCTTTTTTCTTCCCCCCAACAGGCTGTCGTGTTTGTCATCGATTCGAGTAACGAAGCTCGCCTCCCGGAAGCTCACAACGAGCTGGCGAAGCTGATGTCCGAAAAAGAGCTGAAGGACGCGTCTCTACTTATCTTCGCCAATAAGCAGGTGGGCTGACCTTTGTTTATAAAGCGGGCGGTGTCCGCCAGCGCTTAAGAGCTGGACGGCGGCGTAACTGTTTGATCGCATCGCTTTGTTGCATGCAGGACATGGAAGGGAGCCTGAGCCTGGAGCAGTTGACGGAGCAGCTGGGGCTTCACAAGCTGTGCTGCGGCCGCTCATGGCACGTGCAGACCTGCGACGCCCAGAGCGGCGACGGCCTTCACGACGGTCTGGACTGGCTGTCCCGGCAGATAGTCGCTGCGGGCGTCTACGACATCAGCTAAGCGACTTCTTCCTCTCCTGGGCGGAAATGGAACTATGCTTCACTATCGACCTCATGAGGAAGTAATGTTATCAACGAAGAGCTGGGAACAAAATTTTTTTCACTTAACACTGAACATAACCCTGGTGGATGCATTCGATATTCCAGATCCCCGGGGGGAAAATGGACTTCTGTGCTGGTGATAAATTGACGCCGTAAAGATTTGTTGGCTTCAGCTCCATCTACGTCCAGGAAGAACTCGGGTAGATCCGATGTAACCCCCTGTTTACCCCCTTTTTCTTGTCCCTGTTAGTTGTTGAACCGATAAAAGGAATATGTCAGTGTGTGTTTTTACCGTGTAATAAAGCAGAGTAGAGCTTACATAATTGTTGAAGGCTTTGGGTCGGGGCAATCGTCCGAATACAAAGGACGGTCCTTAGGACTGGCCGTGTGTTTCTCACACACACACGCGCACTCTGGGGAAACTTATGAATCAAAAAAAAGTTTTATGTGAGAGCGAAGGCTTTAATGGCGAATTTCTTTTTCGAACGCCACTCTCGAGGCCTAAGGAAGTACAAGTTCTTTCAGCCGAAGCTCGAGCAGGAGCGTGCAGATACTTTAGAAGAAAGGGTGGAGTGGAAATATGTTGGTTGGACCGGGTTTCAAAGTTTGCTTACACGACACTCCGACAGCAAGTTCCGCCATCGTTGTGTCGTCATTGTCCTCACCTGGGGGACGACGACGCAGCTTGCTGTCGAAACGTCGTCTGAGGAAACACTTTCTTCCACGTTGAAACCTGATAATTGTGTTTTGAAAAAAAGAAAAAAAAATTATGTTGGAAATTGTGGTTAACAAATTTAGTGTAGCAACGTAATTGTCGACGTCCAAGTCACTCGCTTTTAAAGTATCAGCGTTACCTTCTTCCACTGCGCGCTGCTGAACCCGTGTCAGCTGAAGAGAACGAGTGCAAACCCTCGCATGCTTTTTATTCACTCGAATAAAGTTGTAAGCTTCTAACGTCTCTAAAGTCTCGTAGTATATATTAGAGAAATTCAAGTCTTCAGATGCTAAGTATTATTATTTTTTGATTGTATGACCTTAATTTTGAGACCAACTTTTAACTTGAGAGGCAAGGAGGTACAAAGGGGAAAATGTACATTTCGACTTTACTTTGTTGCGTCTTTCCCTGAAAAGCCTTTTAAACGGGAGGAGCGTCGACACAACGAACAAGGGAAAGGCGCATCAGGGTGTGTCCGCCTCCTGTATATATTACACCCCGTCGGTATTTCCTTCGCTTACCAAGTTAAAGTTTGGTCTAACAAATTGAGCACGTATAGTTGCTAATTTAAAACCTGCACACGTTTTTGTAGTTGTTGTTGTTAGAAAATGGAAAGTTTTGCAGTAATGGGATATAGTCGTGTAGAAACTTGCAGGGTGGGGAATCGGTGAACGTCTGCTACTCAAATAATTAAATAACCGATGACCGACTTTTACAGACGCGGTTGGTTCAGGCAGCCAAGTTGCAGCATTTAGACGTCAGCGACGTGATGCGGCAGCTCGTGGTTTGAACCGGTTTTGCCTTGCGGAGCTTGTCTCCGTTGTGTCGATGGGGAACCGACCGGGGAACCAACCGGGTAATGATGCAAGGACATGCCGGGGCCGAGTAGTTCCCGTCCACCCGGGGCCGCAGCAATTTGGAAGCGACGGGAGATCCCGAGTTGTCGAGGTTCCACGGTGTGTCTCTCCCCCTCCCCCAACGAGGCCGTCAGCAGAAGCTGGACAGACGTCGACAACGGGGGGGACCGTCGCCTCAACGACTGCTCTGCAGTGTTAAGGTTTTGGCACCGTCACCGCCCCCACCCTTTAAATATGTCCAAGAAGCTCATTCTGTGACAACCAATTCCGTGGATTAATGCTCCAGGACACACACGTCACCTCTTTTTGGCTGCTCCGGCTGAGGACGACGTGCGTGTTGATCAGTCAGACAGACAACGTTCCATCGCAAGCCTCATTTTGGGACTTCTCGTTATCTCAATTTCAGTGCCTCTCCCCTCCCCCCCCCCCTACCTGTAGGCAGCAGTCGAGGGTTTACACGTTTTGGCATCTCTTCCTCTCTTCTAAAACTTTACACCTGAAGAAGCCCAAAATTGCGGTGACGAAACGTCATTTAACCTGAATAAAAACTGTGCCTGTTAAAGTCCGGTCGTTATTTAATCTTCTCATATATAGACATAAATATTGTCTTATTTCCTTCCCCCCGTAGCATCAGTTGGGGTAAAGTTACGCCATCTTATTAGTTACATGTGCGTTTAAATTAAATCACTTGAAATTTATAATGTTAGCCAACGTAAACGTCTGCTATTTAACGTATTAAATTTAAACCACTTTGGTGGTAGATGTATTCCATTAGATGACCAAGGCAATAAGGTTTGTCAGATTCAAAAATTTAAAAAAAAATAAATAAATAAAAGAGAAGAGGCCACTTTTTTTTTTTCAATTTGAAAATGGCAATTAACTCGTTTTAGGTAGGTTAAGTAACACTCCTATATGATGATAAGAGCATTAAAGCACCTAGTTTGACAGTTTTGAATGGTTTGTTTTTTTTCTCTCTCACTCTCTTAACGATGAAAATAGTTGCTCAAATAAACAGTATTATTAACTCTTATTTTTCAAAAAAAAAACTATGGTAAAAAAAATCATTTAAATTGTTCTGAAGACGTAGTTAGTAGCTAGTTTCTTAAAGCAGGTCTACGTAAGGATAAGGCAGAGGTCTCTTTGTTCAGCTGAAATTGATCTTTGCCGACTTCCTGTATTTCTAGTCTGGACGAGCTCGGTCCTGCGTACAAGATCCTCCCCCAAAAAAAACCAAACAGTGGGGACAGTTTGTAATTTTGCTATCCACTTTCTTCTTATTATTATTCATTTCCTTGTTTCAAATCGTTTGGGTCAGCTTTTGCGAGCGGAGGATCTCGACGTTTGGTCTCCTTCTCCTCCACCGGTCGTCGTCGTCGTCGAGTTCTTCTCCCGGCTTATCTCCTTCTCTTGGCTTCTCTCTTTCGCTGTACCCATCCGACCCTTTCCTGTGCCTTATACCATGGTCTTGTTATGCACAGTCTTGTCGACGTACAGTGCCGCGTAAAAAAAAAGGGGGGGACTGCGGTCTCCTCAAAAAAAAAATCTAGTGTCATTTCTTTGAGCGCAACACCTTTTTCCTTGGTTCCACATCCCTTTCGAACCTGGGACCTCCGTGTAGCGAGGCCAGGAGGAGGTCACAAGGCCCCCCACGTGTGTACCTTTCCAAACTTGTTAACCGAGTCTATTAAAAAAAGTAACGTATAAATATCCCTTTTCCCTCGTAGGGTTACTCTAGCAAGTGTCGTTAATGTATCTGACGTTGGCATGTGGAGTCGTTTGCAGGATGGACACACTCACTTCTCATGTCACGGCCGTGCGGTTAAACTTCTCTCTCTTTTTTTTTTGTTTTGTTGTTGTTTGTTCTTTGTGTCTGTTACCTGTAAATTTGTTGTAATTTACAATAAATTTGTTAATCAATATTAGAGGAAGATGTGTTGTTGATGGTGGACGTAACCTTTCCTCGTCCTTGAGGTGCAGCTGGCCGACTGGTCCAATGGGAGCAGCAGACAACTGACCGCCGCCCCCCCTAACACACTGCTAGAGGTCGTCTCAGCCTCTGCAGGAGTCTTAATTTAATTTAATTACCTTGGCCATGGACCAAGGGGGGGAAGAAAACCAGGAAGGAGGAAGTCAACCCAGACGGACTAACCACAACAAGTCCACCTGGAATTTACCTGCACATGGTGATGGTGTTTTTTGTTTTTTTGGGGGGGAGGGGAGGGGAGGGGGGTTAACAGGCTACATGAGGGTGATCCTGGAGAAGGCAACTCCAGCATAGGAAGGGACTTGAAAAGGTGGGGATGAGGAAGGTAGAGAGCGACAGAGACATATATAGAGAGAATAGAGAATACAGACACAGAGATAGAGAGAATAAAGACTGAGAGAGATATAGAGAGAATACAGACTGAGAGGGATATAGAGAGAATAGAGAATACAGACTGAGAGAGAATAGAGAATACAGACTCAGAGAGATATAGAGATAGACAGATAGAGAATACAGACAGATGGAGAGACAGATGACTGAGATACAGAGAGATTAGACACAGGATATGAAGAGATAGAGAATAGAAGGCAACTCCACTTTAATAGCATAGGAAGGGACTTGAAAAGGGGGGGATGTGGAAGGTGGAGAGTGACAGAGACATATGTAGAGAGAATACAGACAGAGATAGTGAGAGAATCCAGACATGGAATAGATAATACAGAGATATAGAGATAGACAGATAGAGAATACAGAGAGACAGACAACAGAGATTAGACTCAGGATATGAAAAGATAGAGAAAGAATAGAAGGCAACTGCACTTTAATAGCATAGGACGGGACTAGAAAAGGGAGGGGGGGATGGTTGTGGAAAGTAGAAAGCAAGGCTATAGTGTAAGGATCCTACCCTTGCGGTGTTTCACCTAATGGTGCATGAGGTAGGTTACTACTCCTGCGCCCTTCATGATGACGACGGGGAGACTGGATTGTTGTGGGAGACAACGCCACCTCCGTGCCTCGATAAGTATTGAGAGGCAGCTGGCCGACTGGTCCAATGGGATCAGCCGGGGACAACTCTGACCGTATGCCAAAGGTCTTTGACCCACGCCCCCTCAGTACATACACCTCTCAAACTGGTCAAGGTCGTCTCAGCCTCTGACATGGACCAGGGGGGAAGAGGAAGTGAACCCCGACGGACGGACTTACCTGGTCTCTCACTCACACACATCCGCGGGAGGTTGTTTCCCCTCTTACAGATGGCGGTGGACGTCACACAGCAGAGGCGCCGTGGTTCCTCTCGCCGACCGCTAGATGGGCCCTGAGTTCCCCTTTGGTCACGGGAGTGGGGAGCCACGTGGCCGAGAATGACGAGGAGAAACGATTTCTGGTTCCTGTTTACGTCGTCACTGCGACAGGGCGTGACTCTTTATAACAGAAGGGAAATAACAACAGACGTCACATGAATTTAACACGGCGTGGATTCCTCCCTCCCTCTTCTTCTCCGTGGAATAACAGTAACGCGCAGGAAGGTGGAATTATTGGGCCTTCTCCCTTTTGAGGAAGGCTTGTTTGGGCGGCGAGCGTGGAAGAAGCGCAGTGGGCCCCACGAGTCTGGGTGACCGGAGGCACCACAAGGGAAGTGTTTAGGGTCTCCCTCGCTTCTCACAGTCACCTACAAAAGACAGCGACTGACGTTGTGTAGACCCGGGAGGGTAAAAGGCACAAGACCGTGGGAAGGCGGTTGGTACACTTCTGCTGATATCACCCCCTAAATAAATGTAATGTGACGTATGTGAAACCTTGTAGAACGCAGAGAAGGATTGCGCAGGCGCGGAAACTTGTCACCGCGGTTATCAGAGGAAGATTGAAAATAAGGATTTCAGATATGCATTATGATGATTCAAACAACCACCACAAGGTTGCAATTTTTGGGACCCGCTACACTTTTTTATATCCATGAAAATGGTTCCACCAACCACCCAAGGTTCCATTTTCGGACAATTTTACTTTTAACAGACATGAAAATGGTTCCACAAGGTTCCATTGTGGGTCCCACTACACTTTTAACACACATGAAAATCATTCCACCAAAACCCCACAAGGTTCCATTTTGGAACCTGCTTAACTTTTTATATCCATGAAAATGGTTCCACCAACCACACAAGGTTCCATCAATTATTATTATTCAATCCATTAGTCCTCGGTTGACAAAATAGGATACGTCAAATATAATATTACAAGAAATATACAAAATTTTACAACTAAGAATTGACAAGAAAGGGAAGATAAAATTCAATGGGAACCACTACACTTTTAACATCCATGAAAATGGTTCCACCAAACCCCAAAAGGTTCCATTTTCGGACAATTTCACTTTTAATACCCATAAAAATGGTTCCACACAAACCCCACAAGGTTCCATTGTGGGACCCGCTACACTTTTAATACCCATGGTTCCACCAAACCCCACAATGGTTTAATTTTGGGACCACCGCACATGAAAATGATTGTGTCAACCTCGCACGGCTCCATTTCAAGGGCACACGGGAGAATAAATTACTGCCGCTCCACAAGGTTCTATTTTCGGACCACGACATCTACTACTACTACTATTCCCTATACAACAAAAAGAATAAAAGTGAGTGTTAATTCTTTATCCGGGACAATGGCTAGAGAATGCAATCATCAACAGAACCAAAAGGAGCCAGTGATCCTTTGTATAATTCACCAAGAGGGCTAACGGATTAAAATAAGGAAACTACAACAAGTAATGATACTAAAAAAAAAGAAATTTACTTGGTCATCTAACTGTTATAATTTTTGTCTCTGTGCTACTCATTTCTTTTCACTGAAGTCAGTTAAACTATTGGTTCTTCTTATTATTTTTTTTCTAATTTAGTCTGTCTTCTTACCCTCCCAGAATGGAACCCTTTTGGGGGGGGGGGTGAAATGAATAAAAAAAAATTTTGTATTAAATTTTCTACAGTGGTCCCAAAATGGAACATTGTAGAGTGGATGGAATCATTTTCATGTGTATTATAAGGTGTAGTGGGGGTGAAATGAATTAAAATAATTTTTTTGGTATTAAATTTTCTACATTGGTCCCAAAATGGAACATTGTAGAGTAGATAAAATCATTTTCATGTGTAGTGGTCCCAGAATAGAACCCTTTGGGGGGTGAAATAAATAAATAAAATTTTTTTGGTATTAAATTTTCTACAGTGGTCCCAAAATGGAACATTGTAGAATGGATGGAATCACTTTCATGTGTATTATAAGGTGTAGTGGGGCTGAAATGAATAATAAAAAAAAATTGGTATTAAATTTTCTACAGTGGTCCCAAAATGGAACATTGTAGAGTAGATAAAATCATTTTCATGTGTAGTGGTCCCAGAATAGAACCCTTTGGAGGGTGATATAAATAAATAAAAATTTTTTGGTATTAAATTTTCTACAGTGGTCCCAAAATGGAACATTGTAGAGTAGATAAAATCATTTTCATGTGTAGTGGTCCCAGAATAGAACCCTTTGGGGGGTGAAATAAATAAATAAAAAAATTTTGGTATTAAATTTTCTACAGTGGTCCCAAAATGGAACATTGTAGAGTGGATGGAATCATTTTCATGTGTATTATAACATTTTAGAGTGGATGGAATCACTTTCATGTGTATTATAAGGTGTAGTGGTCCCAAAATAGAACCCTTTGGGGGGGAGGGTGAAATGAATATAAAAAAATGTATTAAATTTTCTACAGTGGTCCCAAAATAGAACCCTTTGGGGCCCCAAACGAATCATTCGCGACACTCTGCAATCTGGTTTCGGCCGGTGAGAACTTCGGCGGTGGGTTCCTCAAGGTACGGAACTCTGGCACGTGTAGCCACGGGGAAAAGAGAAAAAGATATTATTATTATATACGTGACGTGGACAAAGAAGAAGAAGAAGGGCGTGTCTGGCCCACGAGGTTTGTTTACCGCGTCGTCGCTGGAGTGATCCAGTTCTGGTTGGGAAATACCGTTCCAGAGCCCCCGAAGGTTATTGCGTCTCGCCATTGGCCGAGGTTCGCGGGTGTGTCGCTGTCGGCCGCCATCTTGGCCGGCAACAACAACCACGTGTCACGAACCGTCGGCCGGCGACTCGCTTCTCCAAAAATGCGCCGCCTTCAAGCACCTGGAACGTCCGCGGATTCAACAACAGCAACCGCCTTCGTCGTTGGTTGACTGACTGACTGACGGCGTCGTGTCTGCTCCCCCACAGTGTGTGTGTGAGAGTGGTTAATAACGTCTCTGGTTTGTTCGCACCTTTCCACTACGGAGGGTCAAGGCAGAGAGAGAGAGACTGACGGATGAAAATAATTAAAGATGAAGAGTGAGATAAAGAAAGAAGGAGAGTGCAATAGAGATTAAGTGACAGATTGAAGGTACGAAAGAGATCATTACAGATACAAATAAATAAGGCGATGGAGAGAGAGAGAGAGAAAAAAAAGTAGACTTGAAGGGTAGAAACAAACGAAGAAAGAGATTGGAGGATAGATGTCGAGAGATGAAGAGAAAGAGGGAAGATGGCCGCAGAAACTTTGTGTTTTTTTTAAAAAAAACGGCCCGACCCAATTTGGTTAACCGTGAAGATTTCATCCAGCCTCTATTCCTTTCTTTCCCTTTACTCCACCCGGGACTCTCTTCTTCTTTATATTTTTCAATCACTTTCTCTATTTATTTCTTCGTCTCTATCTGTAAATATATATATCTCTTCCTTTCTTTCTTTCTTTTTTGCCCGTCACTGAATCCGTGTCTCTGTGTTTCCTTATCTCTTTCAATCAGTTTCTCAAGCTCTCTATCTGTCTGTCGGTCTACTTATCTATTTCGCAACCTCTATATTTCTCTTGATAACTATTATTTTTTTTTGTGTTTCTGTTCTTCAAGTTTCCTTCCTTCTATCTCATTTCCTTTCATTACATTTGTTTTTCAATTTCTATCTCTCTGTCTCTATGTTTTTCTTTTTCCATGACTCAATCCGTGTCGTTTTTCTTATATTTTTCAATCACTAAAAACATTTCTCTCTCTTTCTGTCTTTTTTACTTATTTCATAGCCTCTATGTTTCTCCTAATAACTGTAATTCTTTCTTTGTTTTCCGTCTCTCTGTCTCACTTTCCTCTCTGTTTCTTTCCGTGAACCCTGGCAGTTCCGCGGACCTTCCGCTAAATCCGTCCGAGGTCCTGAGAGGAGGACTCGACGGCCCAAAAGGCCACGAGGGTCGACGCTCAACATTCCGCCTCCTCCTTACCTCGCACGTGACGAGGCGCGAGGCTATTTTTAGGAAATGCCAACCACCTCACCTGCAGGCAGGGCGAAGTCACACGGAGAGAGAGAGAGAGAACACCTCAAAGGCAAAGGGGGTTTGACTAGAAAAATAAAGGGCAGAAGGAAATAGTAATAATAATGGGAAAACTACAAAGGAGGGGGAGGGGAAGCAGATGAAACAAAGACGGACAGAAATAAAGAGCACAGGAAAAGACTGGAAAACGGGGAAAAAAATAAAATGAGAGGGGAAAGTTTAGTCCACTTAGACGAGACCGGAGACAGAAGAAGAGCAACGCGGAAGGGAGGCAGAGAGAAAGAGACGGTCGTTAAGATATAGAGAAGGTACAGACGAGGGAAACGGGGAAGAAAAATAATGAAGAAGGTAATTTCCATAATGGTGACTGAGATAGGAAAAAGTAAAGGACGAAGCCGATGAAAGAAAGTCGGAGAGAAATAAAGAGCAGAGAAAAAGACAGGAAGAGACGAAATTGACAGGGAGAAAAAAAAATGCAACGGGAAGATTAGAGCAAGTAGACGCGTTCGGAGACAGAGAGAGAGAGAGAGAGAGAGAGAGAGGAGAGAGAGAGACGGTCGTTAAGATATCAAAAAGGGTACTGGAGAGGGAAAGGGAAAAAACAAAGAAAAGTGAGGGAGACGAGGGAAAGAATGTGTGGGTGAAATTATGTGTGAAGAGTGACGTCACGGCCGGGGGAAGTCCGGCTGGTCTCTTACGGTGGTGGGGGAGAGTTGAGCCTTCCAGGTGTCGTCGCATTCCGTTCCACACTTGGCTTTGGAGGCAGCTGCGGCCTTCCTCCTGTCTGGCAGCCGCTCAGAGTTTCCGGGAGGGATCCTTGCGACTCTATTCGGGGAACTTCGCGGAAGTCTCTTGCTCCTCGCCTCCGAAATAGCAAACTGTCCTGGTTTTTCCCCCACAGTGGTGGATAGGAATGCGACAACTGGAAGGCTCAACTCTCCCAGCAGCCACCTCCTTGCACTCCGTCACCATCATGGAAATTACCCCGTTTCCCTCGTCTGTACCTCTCTCTCTGCCTCCCTTCTGTCTCCTGTCTCGTCTCAGTGGACTGAACTTCCCCCCTCTCATTTTTTCTCGTTTTCCAGTCTTATTCTCTGCTCTTTATTTCTGTCCGTCTTTGTTTCATCAGTTCCGTTCCTCTTCCCGCCCACCTTGTAGTTCCTCCATTATTATTATTTCCTTCTGTCCTTATTTTTAAGCTCATTGTAGTTTCTCCATTATTATTATTATTTCCTTCTGTCCTTATTTTTAAGCTCATTGTAGTTTCTCCATTATTATTATTATTTATTATTTCCTTCTGTCCTTATTTTTAAACTTCTTGTAGTTTCTCCATTATTATTATTATAATTTATAAAATTATAATAAATTAACTATCCGTCTTTTAACAAAAATTTTGATATATTTTTTCCCCCTTTGAGGAAGTTGTGTAAGGGATAAAAGCGTGATAGTCTTTTGTCTCTCCTCGTGGACTCGTCGTTGGCATTCCTGCCCCACTTGGCGCGGTCCAGGGGATAAATAGACGCCGCGCCTCTCTCTGTCTCCTGCCAACGTCGCGACGCCTATTGTCGTCACCTGAGTTACGAGATCCTTCCGCCTCGTGCTCTGCAAACCAGAGACGTTATTAACCACATCTCTGCCTCACTGTGGTACATACACGGCGCCGTCAGTCAGTCAATCAACCAACGACGAAGACTTCCGTCCCTCTCGCTGCCATTTTGTAAAATTTATTCCTGCCTCACAACATCTTTTATTATTTTTTTCGTCTCTTTCTCTTCGTCTTTTTCCATATCTATCTCCGTTGTCTTTGTTTCTGATCTTCAGTCCGTTTCTTTCCTTCCGTCTCTTATCTTCTCTCCCTCTGAATCACTTTCTTTCTTCTTTTTTTTCCTTTCTGTCTTTCCATGTCACAGTCTCTTTCTCTTCGTCTTTTTCTATATCAACCTCCGTTGTCTTTGTTTCTGATCTTCACTCCGTTTCTTTCCTTCTGTCTCTTATCTTCTCTCCCTCTGAATCACTTTCTTTCTTTCTTTCTTTCTTTCTTTCTTTCTTTCTTTCTTTCTTTCTTTCTTTCTTTCTTTCTTTCTTTCTTTCTTTCTTTCTTTCTTTCTTTCTTCATTGTTTCTTTCTTTCTTTCTTCATTGTTTCTTTTTCTTTCATTCTTTCTTTCTTTCTTTCTTTTTCTTTCTTTCTTTCTTTCTTTCTTTCTTTCTTTCTTTCTTTTTTTTCTTTCTTTCTTTCTTCTTTCTTTCTTTTTCTTTCTTTCTTTCTTTCTTTCTTTCTTTCTTTCTTTCTTTCTTTCTTTCTTTCTTTCTTTCTTTCTTTCTTTCTTTATTTCTTTCTTTCTTTCTTTCTTTCTTTCTTTCTTTCTTTCTTTCTTTCTTTCTTTCTTTCTTTCTTTCTTTCTTTCTTTCTTTCTTTCTTTCTTTCTTCATTTCCATGTCTCAGTCTCTTTCTCTTCGTCTCTCTACATCTATCTCCATCGTCTTTGTTTCTGATCTTCAGTCTGTTTCTTTCCTTCTCTCCCTCTGAATCAGTTTCTTTCTTTCCATGTCTCAGTCTCTTTCTCTCTGTTCAATGTGTTTCTCTCTCTCTCCCTCTCTCTACCTGAGCTCGTGTAAGTACGCGTCTGCTGGTTTCCCCGTGCACAAGTGACGTCACGCGTCTCGGAGGTCAGCGACCCTGTGCGTGCCTGTGTGTGACATGACGCAACATGTTGAGGCGCCTCCTGATGACGTCGTGGGTCTAGTTAACCACCACGTGACGGCAACCAACAACGGAACGCAATTTCACTTTCTGAGGATCTGTGACGTGGCGCTCGCACGGCCTATCTTGCGCGCAAGCCTTTTCCACAGGTGAGAGATGATGGCGTCTCGTGTGAGCTTGAGACTGCTGACAGACTGGTCCCGCAGGAAGTGAGTGAGGACAAGACGAGTAGACAGAGTTGTACGCTGTGGGAGAGAGAAATGGCGGGAAACTGTCGGGATGACGAAAGCGCCGCCGAGGATTGCGCCATGAGGCTTGAAGGTCACCAACTTTCAGACCCGAAACGTTTCGCAATCCTCGGCGATCTGGATTACTGATGAGGACAGAAAATGGACGACCAGATCAAGCTCAACTTTTCCTTACAATGGATGATGACGTCACTCTCTCTCTTTCTCTCTCTTTTTCTCCTCTCTCTTCTCTCACTTTTTCTCCTCTTTCTCTCCTCTCCCTCTTTCTCTTCTCTTTCTCCTCTCTCTTCTCTCTCTTTTTCTCCTCTTTCTCTCCTCTCTCTCTTCTCTCTCAGATCTCTCTCTTTCTCTCTTTCCCCCTCTCTCAGATCTCTCTCTTCTCTCTATATTTCTCTCCTCTCTCAGATCTCTCTCTTCTCTCCTCTCTCTCCTCTCTCTTTCTCTTCTCTCTCTATTTCTCTCTTCTCTCTTCTCTCTCAGATCTCTCTCTTCTCTCTCAGATCTCTCTCTTCTCTCTTCCCCCCTCTCCTCTTTCTCTTTCTTTCCTCTTTCTCTCTCCTCTGTCTTCTCTCTCTCTTTCATTTAAAGTAGGTACAATACAAAAATTATAACGTGCTCAGTGGATTTTGTCGGGAAGGAGAAGAATGAAAACGAAAGAAACAGAGAAGAAAACATTTAAAGTAGGTAGGTGCAACAGGGAGAGAGATAGAGTAGTGGAATGCAAGGACGAAATGAAATGAAATAAAAGGGGGTTGTAACAGACGAAGACGACGTAGTCATAGAGGAAAGAATGTTGGAATTTAAATGAAAAGGGGGGCAGCAAATGAAAGAAACAACACAGGAAAGACAAATAACAAGGTAGTGTAAAAGAGAAAAAAAAATTATGAAAGAGTGATGAAGGTGAGGCAGAAGAAGAGAAATTAAAGGGGTAATACGGGATGGTTAGAGTGAAAATAAATTTGGAGGGGAGAGAGAAAAAAAAAGGAAGGATCAGAAGAACGGAGAAGAGATACAAATAAAACAATCGACAAAAGAAAAATAATAAAAGAATAAAACCAAAGCTTACAAAAAATTATAACGTGCAGAGTGGTGGGTGAGGAGGGAGGGAGGGGAGGAGGAGAAGAATGAAAAAGAAATAAATAGAGAAGAAAACATTTAAAGTAGGTAGGAGCAACATGGAGAGAGATAGAGTAGTTGAATGTAAGGACGAAATGAAACAAAATGGAGGTTGTAATAGACGAAGACGACTTAGTTATAGAGGAAAGAATGTTGGAAGAAATATCGAAAGAAACGGAGAAAGCCGATATTAGGGATTGAAAAAGTGGTAAAAAATTTTGTAGGCAAGTCTAAAGGAAACTAATAAATATAATAAGGATAAAGAGATGGGATGAAGTAAGGTGAGGTAAGGTAAGAGGAGGGAAGGAGTAGATGGTGACGTCACCGCGGCTGCGACGCAGATCCTCCTCCGGTCGCGCTTGTCCTTGACCTTGGCTGAAACGTCTCCGCGGATCCTCGCTGCTCATTACCATGAGCTCTGAAAGGCTAACCACGTCCATCAGTCACCCGCAGACTCGGCAAGGTGAAGGACAATTACAGGAGGATGACAACGCGAAGCTGAGGGAGAAATAAATACAAGGGCTGGCGAACACAAGGAAAGAAAGCAGAGAGAAGAGGGATACTGAGAACCGAAAAAGATTAGACAATGTCAACAAATAGGGTAATAAAAAAGGGGGAATGACATGAATTTCCCAACTAAGGCGATTGGTGACGCAACGTGGACAGAGAAACAAATATATATATAAGACAACGGATGAAACTAGTTAAATAATAAGTCGAAGGCAGGGGACAAGAAGAAGAAGCGGCTGTACGGTAGGGTGAAAGCGAATGCTGGAAAAGGATAGATGAAAATAATAATAAAAAACAAAACGATAAGGGAAGAAGGAAACGTGAGAGACGAATTTTTTTTTAACGAAAGAAAGGTAACACAGGGCAAGAAGAAGAAAAAACCAAAAGGTAAGGGAAAATACTTCCCGAAAAATCGGAAAGTTGGGCGATGGCGATGGAGAAATAAGAGATTTAATACCAGAAACGAAAGCGATGACAGATGAAAATAATAAATCGAAGAAAAAAAAAGAATCAGGGGAAGAAGGAAATGTGGGAGACGATTTTTTTATAATTAAGGGAGAGGGGGAGAGACAAGGGAAAAAATACACCCGACTCAGAAAAACGAGGAGAGAAGGGACAGAGAAAGGTAGAAATGTGGAGGAAGAAAGAGAATCGAAAGGAAAGGGAGTTTCTTACTGAAAAATCGGGAAAGTTTGGCAATAAGATATTTAATACCAGAACGAATGAAAGGAAAGACGTTGAGATTAAAGGTAAAACATCTTATTATAAATAAAACAATATTAGGTAATTATACATGAAGAGAATCCTAAGGCAGGGTGAACAGGAAAGGATAGGTGAAAATAATAATAAAAAACAAAACGATAAAGGGAAGAAGGAAATGCGAGAGACGAATATTTTTTTTTTTAAAAAAAAGAAATGTAACACAGGGCAAGAAGAAAAAGAACCAAAAGGTAGGGGAAAAATACTTCCCGAAAAATCGAGAAAGTTTGGCGATGGCGATGGAGAAATAAGAGATTTAATACCCGAACCAATGAAAGGAATGACGTAGTAACTAAAGAAAACCTTATGGAGAGAGGAGAAAATAACTAAGAAAGATTAATAAAGGTCAACCAAAAGGGAGAAGGAGAGAGAGAATGAAATAAAGTAAAAATAAATTGAAAAAACAGGGAGAAAACTGATACTACAGGGATAGAAACATTCCGAAAGGAGGGACCGATGGTCAATATGTTTGAGGCAAGGAGGAGGAGGAGGAGGTGATAGGGTAGACTATAAGAGGACTGGAAGAGGCGTCTGGTTAAATGAAGCGAAATAGACTAAACCGCCGCGGCCCGGGGAAATTAATTGAGGATGAGAAAAAATTATCTTGAGTCTCCTGTCGACTTCTTTATCTTTATCTTTCCAAAAAACATTCATTCATTTTCCCCTCCCTCTTTCCTCCTTTAGTATCTCTGTCTTCCACCAACAGCGGCCATTGCCCTCCCCTCCCTTCCCCTCATTTCCCCTCCTCTGGCGCTGATTGTTGCTAAATTCTTTGCTAACTGGAGCGACTGTTTGTCCATCCACTTAGGTTGGCAATTCTGGCAAACAACAACAACGCCTCAGCTCCTCCTGCCTTGACGTCATATATATTGCATATCCTCCTGTCAGCACAGTTTGCCTCGCCTTATTCACCTTCCTTCTTCCCTTCTTCTCCTTTCTCTCTGACCTTTACTTCAGATTACAAACTTACTTACCTACTTAACATTTTTTTATTTATATAATAAGGCAGATTAATTCCTGAAATGCTCCATATCAAATCAAGTAACTTCTCTGAAAGATGAGTTGTTGAATAATCTTTGTCAATCACATCTTCCCTCGGCTTCTCTTTGTGTTTGTACTATCTTTGACAAGAATAATTTCAGTCGGCCTTTTATACTGACAATCCTTGTAATCCTACTTCTCATTACTTCTTTTTTCCCGTCTTTCTCTTGTCCCTTCATTATTTAAATTCTTCCCTTTTTCTCTGGTCCTTCTCGCTTCCTTCTTCTACATACCTTTCTCCTCCTCCCCCCCTCAAACATCCTCTATGTTTTCCGCTTCCAGTTTCTGTCTTTCTCCCTTACCTCCATTCTTTCATTTGATGCAAAACCTTTATCTGTTTGTTTCATTTAGGTTTCCTAGTTTTTTTTTATTTTTCGTTTACTGCGTTATTCTGCATTGTCCCTTATTCCAACGTTTCTGTATTACTTTTTTTTAGTTTCAACTAAAAATCGGCCGAGGAAAGATAAATTTTTTTTAAATAAAATAACAATTCCTTGAGGAATAATAACGGACAGACAGAAAGAAGAGGCAGAAGGCAGGGAAAAAAGGACAGGAAGTTTAATGCAACAAGATTTGAATGGAGACAGAGAAGAGGAACGTAGAAAGGACCAGAAGGAAACACGGCTGTTTAGTAGAAAATGACGTAGAAATTGAAATAAGGTACGGAGGAAAGAGACAAAAATTTATTAAGAAGGGACAAGAAAGAGATGTACGGGAAAGGGAATAAGTAACGGACGTAGTTTAGAGAAATTACCGTGGAGACGAAGAATTAGAGAAGGAACACGAAACGAGGGACGCGGAGGGGAGAAGCATAAAAAGGAACAGAAGGAAATAAAAACGGAGGAAGTGAGAAAAGAGGTGAGAACAGTGACGAGAAGAGAGGCGAAGGTGCAGAAGAAATCTTCCTCGGGTTAGTAAGCGGCAGTCGACGGTCAAAGGCACCACCGTCATTCCTCAAGAGAGGAATAAATTGAGGAAGACGGAAAGTTTTGGAGAAATAACGATGGAAAGGTGAAAAGTAAGGGAGAATAAAGGGAGAAAACATAGAAGTAGAGGAAGGAAGACGGAGAGGAATAAGATACGGAGAAAGGGCAAGGACAGATATGTAAAAAATATGCAGAGGACAAATAGGAGAAATAGGAAAGGAGGAGAAGATCGTGAAGCTGAGTTGAGGGACGCATTGAGCGTGAGCCAGCGCAGGACCGCATTCCTGTGTCCGTGTTTGTAAACAAGCCGTGGCGTGGCGTCTGGAAGCCATTGGCCTCCAGGACGAACCAACACACAAGTAAAACTACATGACGATGGAAAAGAAAAGAAAAAGAAGGAAACACACACACAAAAGAGAGTCAATAAGGGGAGAAAAATGAAAAAAGAGACGTGGAAGTTGTGGAGAAAAAAATATACAGAAAATACGGAGAAAAGACAGGAAAATATATAAAGAATACAGATGACAAAGAGAGAGATAGAAACACGAGACGTAATAAGATCGGAGAAAAAGGAAAGGAGGAACAGAAAGAAGTGACGGAGAAAGGAGGGAGGACATGAATATAACTCAAGTCAAACTCTATTCATGTAGGCGATAGAAAAGAAGAAAGGAAGAGAGAAGGAACGGAGAAAACACAGAAATGAGAAGCAATAAGGAGAGAAATGAAAAAGGGAGACGTGGAAGTTGTGGAGAAAAAAAAATATGGAGAGAAATAAAATACGGAGAAAAGACAGGGGATGATATAAAGAATAAAGATGACAAAGAAAGAAACTAGACGTAATAAGGTCGGAGAAAAATGAAAGGAGGAACAGAAAGAAGTAACGACGAAGAAAGGAGGGACGACGTGAATTACAACCTAAGTCAAACTCTATGCATGGAGACGATGGAAAAGAAGAGAGGAAAAGAGAAGGAACGGAGGAAACACACACAAAAGAAAGGCAATAAGGGGAGAAAAATGAAAAGAGAGACGTGGAAGTTGTGGAGAAATACAGCTAGAGATAAATAAAATAAGATACGGAGAAAAGACAGGAAAATATATAAATAATATAGATGACAAAGAGAGAGAGAGAGAGAGAGAGAGAGAGAGAGAGAGACGTAATAAGTTTGGAGAAATAAAAAAGGAGGAACAGAAAAAAGTGACGTAGAAAGGAGGGAGGATGTAAATTCCAACCCAAGTAAAACTCTATTCATGTAGACGTTGGAAAAGAAGAGAGGAAAGTGGAAGGAACGGAGGAAACACGCACACAAAAGAGAGGCAATAAGGGGAGAAAAATGAAAAGAGAGACGTGGAAGTTGTGGAGAAAAAAAAAGATGGAGAGAAATAAAATACGGAGAAAAGACAGGGGATGGTATAAAGAATACAGGTGACAAAGAAAGAAACGAGACGTCATAAGCTCGGAGAAAAAAGGAAAGGAGGAACAGAAAGAAGTGACGGAGAAAGGACGTGAATATAACGCAAGTCAAACAATATTCAAGCAGACGTGAGGCCATGGGGGAAAAAAACCCCCCGACAACAACTGAAGTAAGATGAAACTGAGAAACAAGAGGATGAAGAAAAAAAACAACAGGGAACATAATGAAGGAAACTGAAGAAGCGCCAACGTGCAGAGCCGCTACATATGTCAGACGAAAGATTTTTCTTCAAGCGGAGTAGACAAGGGGAACGTGAAGAACAAGGAACTATTGAGATACCGTGAGTGGTGAAGAGAAAGCTGAATAGAGAGAGACACCCGTAGGCGCGAGGGAAGTATTGGGAAAAGTAGGGAAGTAGAGACGCCGTTTTTTTGGAAAATGCGTTTGGCAGGGTGAAACGGGGAAAGGAAAATCTTGAATGAGGGTTTGGAATAGGGAAAAGAATAGACGGAAAGGAAAGACGGGAGTAAAAAAAATTTTAAGGTAGCAGCCAACAGCAGTGGAAGGGGAGTTTCTGTCGCCCTTCCTCTTTGCTTTATCAAGATTTATTTCAAAGCCTTTAACAGGAGGAATGTGCGTTGGTGGAGGACAGAGAATAAACCTGGTAACAGGAGCAACCTTGACCTGTGCCAGGACGACGACGGTGACCATCCACCCCGCCCCCAGGAGCCGCCGCCGCAGAGACTTATTTTTACGGCGGCGGCGTGTGTGGAGAGTCAGTCACCTCGAGGGAGCCACGTGTGCCACCAAGTCCACGGATGGCCGAACCAGTTCCTGGCAGCCGCTTCAAAGGGAAGGAGAGAGAGAGAGACTCGTCGCAAATTAGGAACGCAAAAGCTTGCAGTAGTTTAGCTTGGCCAACGACGTCGCCCGCCCGCCAGCCAGCAGCAGGACGGAGGAGGAGACAAAGAGACGACGGCGACGGACGCCGCTGCCAAAAGGCTAAAGTTGGAACCTCATCACGCTCGAGATCCTTATCCTCCGCCGTTATGAAGGTGACGTTGGGTTAACGTCCCCTCATCGAGATCATAGGAGGTCATCAACTGGTGGTAACCTTCTGGACGACGGCAGCCGTCTCCTCTCCCACCAAAGGCGTTCCTTCCACGTTCCAGTGTCAGTGTGAGATGCTGTACAAAGATCTCTCGGTCTCTTGACCACCAGGGGATGTAATGGTCATCAACACGTAACTTTTTGACTACCAGCAGCTCTGTCGTCATCTTCCAGTGTACTTCTGTACGACCATCAGCTTCTGAGCGCCTTACATTTGACCTGGACGACCAAAAGTTTCTTTCTCATCCACTATGAACATTTTGTTGTCATCACTCCTAGTCAACATAGGTCAAAGGCTGTCACCAGCACGTGATCTTTTTACTGCCACCAGTTCCTGAGTCATCTTTCAAGAGTCTTCCGGACGACCAACAGACTCGTCGTCATCTTCTGGGCATCCTCAACCTCTCCCGATGGACCAGCAGGTCCGTCGTCACCCTTCAGGAATGTTCCTTGGGCGAGCAACACTGCAGCCGAGCGAAAGTTTCTCTCCTCGACACCGTCCTGTTCCTTGCCGTGACCGTCGTTTCCCTTACCGAACGCTAAGAAATGACATTCTCTCATTTTAAGAAGGACACGACCTCTTCAAACGACGATAAACGGCCATTTTGAGATACGCCCGTACGTAAAATGGCTTCCATCACGTGGTTGGTGTCTTTTTCTTGCGTGCCTCGTGGACATTTTGGGTCGAAATGAAACGTGAAATATTGGGACGGGTTAACCTATTGGTTACACAGGGAGAATGTCTGTATGTAGTTTTTCCCTAGGGAAACTTAAAATGGAATGAGGCTCAGCGAGGCGGAAAGGAAAATATGAAACTCTGTTGCTCTTCCAAGCTGGCGGAACTAATTACGTTTTGCACGCCGGGTGATGAGAGGACGGGGAAGAGAGAAATGGTGAGGAGGAGAGGAGAGACGAGGAGATGAGAGGTGCGGGAGGGGGATAATCGATGATCCGCTAAGGAAAAAAAGGGGGAATATAAAAAAGCAGAGGGTAGACCATCACTATTATTGGAGAATTGAAATAATAATTATTCTCTAGTTGTTAACAGTTTTCTCCTTCCAAGAATCCTGAAACAACCCTTCGTTACTCCCCTATTTACCGTACTCTATTCTCTCCTCTTCCCCTCACTTCCCTTTACGTAGAATAAAACAAAATAAGAACTGGAAGAAAATGAAAGTAAGAGAGAAACTAAAAAAAATAGAGAACGTAAATTGCCTGGGGGGGGGGGGGGTGAAGCAGGAAAAAGGAACGAAAAGATAACAAGAGAGAGTCATCGAAAGAAAGAAGTTTACGGGGACGATAAAAAAAGGTTAATAGGAATAGAAAAAGAGAAACGGAAAAGGCAACAAGAGAGAATCGTCGAAGGAAAGAAGTTTACGTTGACGATAAAAAGAAGATAATAGGAATAGAAAAAGAGAAACGGAAAAGGAAAAGTATGTAGATAGACCGACACAATATCTGGAGAAATAAATTACTAATAAGGGGAGAATATAAGTGAATAATGTCAAATATAGAAATAGACCATGTGGAAAGAAAAAAAGTGGACAAAGATAAAATAAAAAGGCAGTAAGAGAGCAAAGGTTGTTGGTATGAAAAAATGGAAAGAGAGAGAGAGGAAAAAAGGAGAACGGAAGAAAATAAATATATAACGGTGAAATAGTTACTAAATGGAGGATTGAAACAGAGAAATAGAAAAATAACACATGTGAGAGAGAGAGACGCGCGCACACACTGACAAATTCGGGCAGTTTTTCCCGAGTTGATAGTTGGTGAAGGTGACGTCACGGCCGTGGGGAGTTGGCACCCCTGAGAGTATCTGGTTGCGCCTCTTCCTGCGGACCAGATGGCGCGTCACCCGACACCTTAATAGACACTCGGCCCGGTCCAGGGGACTGTTTGCGTGGTCCACAATACCACCTAAAAGTTGATTATCCCCCAATCGGCGACCGTAAAAGGCCATGGAACGGACATACACATTAGTTTAGCAGTAGGAAACTATATATTTAACCAGGGAGGTGTGTTGTGTAGGTCTCCGCACTCCCGAGTTCCGCCTCCTTCGAACCTCACAACGAGGCTGAGACGACTTCTGGGGTACAAAGTGCCTGGAAGGTCTCCCAGGCAGAAAACCAGAGCCGCGGCGGTGAGATCATCAGACCGTGAGGAATCCTCTTGACCAAAATAAAGGTAAATTAGACGTCAAGAAGTGTCACGTCGTAAGTTTCCGTCGTAATATCAGGGAAATTGGGAGAGAGAGAGAGAGTCCATAAAGGTTTACGAGAAAATAATGTGACTGATTAAGTAGAAGAAAAGGGTCAGTCCAAGTTGATTCCAGGGGGTGCGGGGGAACAACCCTCAGAGGAACAACAAGAACCCCTAAATAACAAATGAAATAAACCTATAACGGGAAAGGAAAGTAACGAAAAAAATATAATAAAAGAGAATGGGTGAACAACCCCCTCAGAGGAGGCAGTTTGGGCCAGAGAGAGAGAGAGAAGGCAGGCTAGAAAAAGAGAGAGAGAGAAGGTAGGCTGGTGTGCGTGAGAGAGAGAGAGAAGGCAAGCTAGAGAGAGAGAGAAAGGGAAGGCAGCCTGGAGAAGAGAGAGAGAGGGAGAGCAGGCTGAGAGAGGGAGAAGGCAGGCAGGCAGGTGATAGAGAGAGAGAGGGAGGGAGTACACCAGCCGCTGGTCACTGACTGCTGGACCGTCTCCACGTGCTCCGTCTGTTGCGATAGTCTATTGTTAGCTGCGGTTGTTATGGCTGGCGGGACGATGGGATATTCTGGGAAGGCCGCAGTTAAAGTAAACTTGAGTTATACTGGGTCAGAAGGGAGTCCAACTGCCTCAACACGCTCCCAGGTTCCTGGTTGGGAGGGGAAAAGACATGAAGAGAGAGAGAGAGAGAGAGAGAGAGAGAGAAGAAGGAAAGGAAGAAATGGACCAGCTGAAACGACAAAGGAAACCTCCTAGAAGCAGCAGCAGCAGAAAAACCAAGAACAAGTGAAGCTGAGAGACAAAGAAAACTCAAACTGCCTGACGTCACGGAGTTTCACTCATCCAGCTCCTATTAAACTCACAACTAAAGGAGCCAGACACGGAAAAAGAAGTAATAATAAAACAAGAAGAGGAAAGGCTAAAAAATAAATATATATAATAACTGTAAGAAAGCTGGACGGTCGGCGGTCTATGTTGATCCTAAGGGTGACCAACCCTTTAGAGGGACAACAAAGAACCGTAAAGAAACTTTGTTGAGTTAGAATAAGAGGATAAACAAGAAAATGAAATAATAAGGCCTCAAAAAAAAGGAAAGGAAAGGTAAATGCGATGAGGAGGATAAAGGGAGGATCTATGCTGGTAATTCAACCCTCAGAGGAACAACAAGAATAACTAAGAACAGAAGAAACAAACCTATAACAGGAAAGAGGGGAAAAAAATATAAATCATAATCAAGGGAAAAAAAGGGTGGGTTTACGTTGTTCTTAATGGCGATTAACCCTCAGAGGAACAACAAGAATAACTAAGAAAAGGAAATAATAAGGCCAAAAAAGAGGAAAGGTAAATGCGATGAGGAGGATAAAGGGAGGATCTATGCTGGTAATTCAACCCTCAGAGGATCAACAAGAATAACTAAGAAAAGGAAAAAATAATAAGGCCAAAAAAAAAGGAAAGGTAAAGGCGATGAGGAGGATAAAGGGTGGTAAGTCAACCCCCAACAAAGGACCGCTGTTGAGCCAGCAAGGGTTCCGGATGACCCTAGACGCCTTTTGACTGATCTTGGCGCGGAGATGAAGAGAATTTGGCTGGCATTGAAGATCGCCGTGAACTTCGCAGTTGGAGAGAGAAGATTGTGCAAGGAGCAGGAGGAAGGCCGTCGGACACTATTAATAGCTGCGAGGAAGCAACCATGTGAGTGTGAGTAGATGAAAGAAAAGAAGTTGGATGCGAAACAGACGGAGCCACTCGGACAACGACAACAACAGGAGGAGGAGGAGGAAACAGATCGGTTAAAAGACATCGAAATACAGAACTTAGGGGGGAAAACAAAATAAACCTCAAATAAAATGGACGGGCCAGACTTTAGAACCATAAGGAAGAACAAGTAACACGACAGGGGGAAAAATATATACCATCATCAAGGAGAAAAGGGACGGTCTACGTTGATCATAAGGGTGACCAACCCTCAGGCGAAAAACAAAAACAGTAAATAAATACCATAATAAGCATATAACAGGAAACGAAAAATGTCAATCATAATAATGGGAAGAAAGGGTCCTAGAAGAAGAAAAAATAACCATAAAGAATACAAGAAAAAAACAGGGAAGGAAATAATGTAAATGATAATAATGGAAAAAAGGGACCTAGAAGAAGAAAAAATAACCATAAAGAATACAAGAAAAAAACAGGGAAGGAAATAATGTAAATGATAATAATGGAAAAAAGGGACCTAGAAGAAGAAAAAATAACCATAAAGAATACAAGAAAAAAACAGGGAAGGAAATAATGTAAATGATAATAATGGGAAAAAAGGGACCTAGAAGAAGAAAAAATAACCATAAAGAATACAAGAAAAAAACAGGGAAGGAAATAATGTAAATGATAATAATGGAAAAAAAGGGACCTAGAAGAAGAAAAAATAACCATAAAGAATACAAGAAAAAAACAGGGAAGGAAATAATGTAAATGATAATAATGGAAAAAAGGGACCTAGAAGAAGAAAAAATAACCATAAAGAATACAAGAAAAAAACAGGGAAGGAAATAATGTAAATGATAATAATGGAAAAAAGGGACCTAGAAGAAGAAAAAATAACCATAAAGAATACAAGAAAAAAACAGGGAAGGAAATAATGTAAATGATAATAATGGAAAAAAGGGACCTAGAAGAAGAAAAAATAACCATAAAGAATACAAGAAAAAAACAGGGAAGGAAATAATGTAAATGATAATAATGGAAAAAAGGGACCTAGAAGAAGAAAAAATAACCATAAAGAATACAAGAAAAAAACAGGGAAGGAAATAATGTAAATGATAATAATGGGAAAAAAGGGACCTAGAAGAAGAAAAAATAACCATAAAGAATACAAGAAAAAAACAGGGAAGGAAATAATGTAAATGATAATAATGGGAAAAAAGGGACCTGGAAGAAGAAAAAAATAACCATAAAGAATACAAGAAAAAAACAGGGAAGGAAATAATGTAAATGATAATAATGGAAAAAAGGGACCTAGAAGAAGAAAAAATAACCATAAAAGAATACAAGAAAAAAACAGGGAAGGAAATAATGTAAATGATAATAATGGAAAAAAGGGACCTAGAAGAAGAAAAAATAACCATAAAGAATACAAGAAAAAAACAGGGAAGGAAATAATGTAAATGATAATAATGGAAAAAAGGGACCTAGAAGAAGAAAAAATAACCATAAAGAATACAAGAAAAAAACAGGGAAGGAAATAATGTAAATGATAATAATGGAAAAAAGGGACCTAGAAGAAGAAAAAATAACCATAAAGAATACAAGAAAAAAACAGGGAAGGAAATAATGTAAATGATAATAATGGAAAAAAAGGGACCTGGAGGAAGAAAAAATAACCATAAAGAATACAAGAAAAAAACAGGGAAGGAAATAATGTAAATGATAATAATGGAAAAAAGGGACCTAGAAGAAGAAAAAATAACCATAAAGAATACAAGAAAAAAACAGGGAAGGAAATAATGTAAATGATAATAATGGGAAAAAAGGGACCTGGAAGAAGAAAAAAATAACCATAAAGAATACAAGAAAAAAACAGGGAAGGAAATAATGTAAATGATAATAATGGAAAAAAGGGACCTAGAAGAAGAAAAAATAACCATAAAGAATACAAGAAAAAAACAGGGAAGGAAATAATGTAAATGATAATAATGGAAAAAAGGGACCTAGAAGAAGAAAAAATAACCATAAAGAATACAAGAAAAAAACAGGGAAGGAAATAATGTAAATGATAATAATGGAAAAAAGGGACCTAGAAGAAGAAAAAATAACCATAAAGAATACAAGAAAAAAACAGGGAAGGAAATAATGTAAATGATAATAATGGAAAAAAGGGACCTAGAAGAAGAAAAAATAACCATAAAGAATACAAGAAAAAAACAGGGAAGGAAATAATGTAAATGATAATAATGGAAAAAAGGGACCTAGAAGAAGAAAAAATAACCATAAAGAATACAAGAAAAAAACAGGGAAGGAAATAATGTAAATGATAATAATGGAAAAAAGGGACCTAGAAGAAGAAAAAATAACCATAGAGAATACAAGAAAAAAACAACAAATAACAGGGAAGGAAATAATAATGATAAATGATAATAAATAAGAAAAAGGGTCAGTCCAAGTTGATCCCAGGGGGGGAGGGAAACAACCCTCAGAGGAACAACCAAGAACCCCTAAAGAACAAAAGAAATAAACCTATAACAGGAAAGGAAAAAAACGAAAAAAACATAATAAAAGAGTAAGGGTCCTAAGGGCGAACAACCATCGGGAGAACAATAATAACTATAAATAATAGAAGAAATAAATCAATAACAGGAAGGGGAAAAAAAAGTATAAATCATAATAAAGGAGAAAATGGCCGCTCTATGATGGTCCTAAGGGCGAACAACCCTCGGGAGAACAACAAAACCCATAAAGAGTAAAAGAAATAGACCTATAACAGGGAAAAATAAAAAAAGTATATAAATAATGTTGATCATAAGGATGACCAAAACCCTCAGGAGAACAACGAAAACCATAAAGAATAGAAGAAATAAACCTATAACAGGGAAAGGGGGAAAAAAATAAATAAATCATAATAAAAGGACCACTTTTCAACTCTTTAAAACTTTTTTAAATGTTAAAAAAAAGAATTAAGACGATATTTTAATATTTTTGACGCTTAGAAGTGTTTTTTTTATGGGGGGGACCAAAAAATCGTGAAGCTGAGAAAAACAAGAATAATTTATTAACTTAGAATCAAACATATTAATTAAAATTTTTCTCTCTTTTTTCCGGCTTCTTCATTTTTTTTTCAGTTTGCTGAAGTTGTAGGGAAATTAATATAAAAATTTAGAAAATCTATTTTTTTCCTCCATGTTTTAGTCGAAATTTAGTCAGTTTCCTTTAAATTGTATGACAAATTGGGTAACAAATCCCTTCCTACACCATTAGAGCGGAGTTACTAGAATTTAGGGGTCGTGGTCAGTCTCCAAAAATAAAAAAATACGGAGGAAATCGTCAAAATTAAGGTAGAATTTCGTGTGTGAAATTATGGACCCACGTTTGTAGACGACATATATATATTAAGTTTAAAAAAATAGATATATATATACAGGACATGAGAAAATAATTTTCTGCAGTCTTACCTTAGCGCATCTGCAGCAGATCAGCCATCGCCTGAAAGGAAAGGAAAAAACAGAATATTAAAAGGAGCAGGAGACTAATAAAGATAATTAAAAAAACAACGTCAAAATAATTTTTTGTAGTGGGGAAAGAGTTTAATATGGGGATTAATAGAGAGGGGAAAACCCGAGGCGATGGAGTGTAAGTTGAGGGGAAAAACACAGAGTGGCAAAGAAGGAGTTTATTTTTTTTAAAAAAAAGAAATTGGTAAAGGGATATTTTGACGGAAGTTAAGGAATTCTCCTATATAAATAATATATAAAGTAAATAAAACATAATAAAGGAGAAAAGGGTCGGGCTATGACGGTCCTAAGGACGACAAACCCTCAGAGGAAGAACAAAAAAACCAATAAAGAATAGAAGAAATCAACCTGGAAAAAAAGGAGAGGAAAAACTGTAATACAGAATAATAAAGGAGAAAAAGGACGGTCTATGTTGGTCCTAAGGGCGAACAACCCTCAGAGGAACAATTATAACTATAAAGAATAGAATAAATAAATTTATAACAGGAAAGGAAAATAATATAAATCATAATAAAGTAGAAAAGAGACGGCCTATTTCGGTCTTAAGGATGGTCAACCCTCAAAGCAATAAAGAAATACCAGAAAAAACCTACAACAGGATAGGAAAAAAGATTAAATCTTGATAAAGGAGAAAAGGGTCGGTTCATGTAAGTCCTAAGGGTGAAGAACCCTCAGAGGAACAATAATAACTATAAAGAATTGAAGAAATAAATCTGTACACAGGAAAGGAAAAAATATAAATCATAATAGAGGAGAAAAGAGACGGCCTATTTTGATGTTAAGGGTGGTCAACCCTCAGAACAATAAAAAAAATACCAGTAATAAACCTATAACAGGAGAGGAAAAAGTATAAATCATAATAGAGGAGAAAAGGATCGGTCTATGTTGGTCCTAAGGGCGAAAAACTCTCAGAGGAACAACAAAAACAATATAGAATAGAAGAAATCAACCTGAAAAAAGGAGAGGAAAAAATATAAATCATGATAAAGGAGAAAAAGGACGGTCTATTTTGGTCCTAAGGGTGAACAACCCTCGAAGGAACAACAAAAACAATAAAGAATAGAATAAATAAATGTATGACAGGAAGGGAAAAAAATATAAATCATAATAAAGGAGTAAAAAGGGTCGGTCTATGATGGTCCTAAAAGTGAACAACCCCTCAGAGGAACTACAAAACGCATAAAGAGTAAAAGAAATAAACCAATAACAGGAAATGAAAAATTATAAATTATGATAAAGGCGATAAGGGACGTTTTTTATGTTGGTCCCAAGGGTGACAAACCTTCAGAGGAACAACAAAAACAATAAAGAATAGAATAAATCAACCTGAAAAAAACGAGAGGATAAACTATAAATCAGAATAATAAAGGAGAAAAAGGACGACCTATGTTGATCTTAAGTGTGACCAAGCCTCAGAACAACAACAATAACAACAAAGATATGCCTATAACGGGGGAGGAAAAAATATAAATCATAATAAAGGAGAAAAGGATCGGTCTATGTTGGTCCTAAGGGCGAAAAACTCTCAGAGGAACAATAATAACTATAAATAATAGAAGAAATAAATCTATAACAGGAAGGGAAAAATATATAAATAATAATAACGGAGAAAAGGGTCAGTCTATGGTAGTCCTAAGGGTGAAAAACACTCAGCGGAAAAATAATAACTATAAAGAATAGAATAAATAAACCAATAACAGGAAAGGAAAAAAATATAAATTATGATAAAGGCGATAAGGGTCGGTCTATGCTGGTCCTAAGGGTGAAAAACCCTCAGCGGAACAATAATAACTATAAAGAATAGAAGAAATAAACCAATAACAGGAAAGGACAAAAAATATATAAGTCGTGATATAGAATCTTGGTCGCAGTTGGCCCCCCTGCAAATCCTGACCTGCGCCTCTGTGAAGGTTTGCCAACCTCTGAAGCGATTGCTTCTTACGTCACGATCTGCGCCTATTTTAAACATTTCCTCGCCGCAGATATTTTTCCTTGTTTTTCTTTTTGGTTGTTTTGAACGGGGGAAAAAAGAATCCCGTTCCCCCATTTAATTACAAGACAAGATAATCCATGCTTTTCCCCCTTGAGGAGTTCCTGCAGAGGCAGCGAGCACGGGAGGAGAGATTGTCCAAGACGCAGTGTTTACATTTCCTCTCTCTCCTCTCCTCTCCTCTCCTCCTCTTGTTCCTCTCCTCTGCAAGGTCGACAAACACTGCGTCTCTGCCTCAGCTCCTGCGCATTCCTCAGGTTGTCCCTTACATATACAGCAGTCGCGGAGGAACTAGAGTACAGACAGGGCTGTATGATCCGGGGATGTAAGCTAAAATAAGCAAGCACGGAGAGGGGGAGAAAAGGGAATGCTGCGTCCGTACAGGCAGAAGGAAACCTTCTGCCTCATATAGGTCAATCCCACAGATATGATGTGAGAGAAACGTAGTATAGAGGCCGTGATAGACAGGTAGTTGGACGGAAATAAAGAGATAGAGGGAGGGAGGAGGTGTATGGAGAGAGAAATAAAGAGTGATAGAGAGAGAGAGATATTTAGGGGAACGAAACAGACAGACATCGAAATACACACGGATATCAAAATAGTAGAGCTATATACACAGAGAAATATTTTTTTTTTTTGGCTAACAGGCTACATGAGGGTTAGAGATCCTGAAACAGGCAACTCCCCTTTAATAGCATAGGAAGGGAATTGAAAAAATGGGGGATGCTGTGGAAGGTAGAGCAAGGTAGCCTAGCAAGGGTTGACTAGGGAGGGCCCCCGGGCTATGGTTTAAGGGATCCTACCCTAGTGGTGTTTCACCTAAAAGAGATGCAGGGAAAACCCTAGAAAACCTGCATCAGGTAGGTCGGGCATTGGCTACTATTCTCACGCCCTTCCGAATGACGGGAGACGAGTCTGCTGTGGGGACGCAGCATTCCCTTCTCCGTGTCTCCACAAGTTTCAGGAGGCAGTTGGCCGACTGATATACATACAGGAACTTGATAGAGAGAAATAAAGATATCTAGAGTGAGAGAGAGAGAGAGAGAAATATATTTAGGGGAACGAAACAGACAGAGATAGAAATACACAAAGACGGATATGAAAATAGTAGAGATATATACACAGAGGAACGGGAAAGAGAGAAATAAATAAAAATACTAGAGAGAGAGAGATACACATAGGCAGGTATTTAGAGACAGGCAGAGGCAGGGAGACACACAGAGGGATGTAAAAATAGTATAGCTATACGAAGAAAGAAACGTACAGAGAGGAAGAGAGATGTACAGAAGGAGAGATACATATAGTGGAACAATAAATAGAGTGATGGAAAGAGAGAGTGGGACAGAGAAAGATAGAGATATATAAAGAGCTATAGAGACTAAGGAAAAAGAGAAGTGACAGAGGAAGAGAAACAGAGAGAGAGAGAGAGGGATAAAGAGCTAGAAAAGGAGAGATGCAGAGAAAAAATAGAGCGATAGAAAGAGAGTGTGAGAAAGATACAGATATATAGAGCTATAGAGACAAAGGAAAAAAAGTAGTGACAGAGGAAGAGAAACAGAGAGAAAGAGGGGTGATAAAGAGCTAGAAAAGGAGAGATACAGACAGAGAAAAAATAGAGCGATAGAGAAAGAGAGAGAGTGTGTGTAATAAAAAAGTGAGGATCAGGGGAATCATCGCCGGTTGGATCCTCAAAATTTAGTCTGTGTTGTCTCCTTGATTTCCCCTTCCTCTAATTTCCGCGCCCCCCCCCCTTTTAAAATTTTCTATCCCTGCGCTGCCACCATGTAGATTTCCCCTTCCAGTCTGTCTCACCTAGAAAACTGTTAAAATACAGACTGAGTAGTTGAAGAGTGATTTATCTATTGAATGTAATCGTCGCACTCTAAATCCCCCATCTTTTTCAAGGTTTTTATTCTACGTTAAATGGTTTTCTAAGCTTCTCCCAGCTTAAATCAGAGTTGTTGCTAAATATCGCCTTATTTTCCCCTCTTCTGCCTTTGGGAAAAATTAGATAATCACTTTCCAACGACTGTAAGCAGGTTAATTTATTTCGACGATCGCTATATAGCATATATTTGTTGTTCGTGATCGTGATTTCCTCAAGGGTCCAAAGCGATCCTTGTTTTTCCTTGCGCTCTGGAGAGAGTATTTATCATCTGCCAACCTTGACATAGAACTGTCGCTCCGTTCCCGAAATAGAAGCTCGATAAGGGCTCGTCCTTTCACTTTTTATCTGGAAAGGCCGAAGGACTGTCGCGCTAAACAGTCCCCGGCTCAGTGACGTATTAAAGGTGGTGGGTGGGGGGAAAGGGTGGAACGGTCGGTGAATATGTAAAGGTAAGTAAAATAGGAGGATTAAGAGAGAAAGGACTGAAGCAGGTGAGAAAACAATATGAGTGGGGAAAATAAAGACTGAGGGAGACACAAGAGAGGAGAAAGGAACTGCAATATAGGATATTGGACGCCCTTTCAGGGGTGATTTATTTCGCAGCCCCTCTAAAATGTGATGAAAGGATCTCGATTTACTCCTTGAACCTCCTTTATTAAGAGGGGGCGGAATTGGATTACGGAAAGGTCAAGCAGGTGACGCTTCAGCGACATCTTGGAATTAATCTCATTCTTTTTCCCCGTCTACCTTCTCTCGTTTCCCCTTTCTCTATTACTTCCTTTCCTCTTCCATGTTATCCTTTCCGTATTTACCTTCTTTCCCTTTTTCATCCACTCCGCGTATTAATTATCTCTTCAAAACTGTTTTCTCCCCCTCTTATAGTTTCTTTCTCATTTTCTATTTATTTCCTCCTTAACTGTTTCTTTAATAAATATGGTTCTTTAATTATATTTATTTCTCATCCTTCTTACCAACCCTAATCTTTTCCGTTTGTCTGTTTTTCCTTTTCTTTTCAAGCCTCAACATCTGTTCGCCCTCTTCGTTCCTTTCTCGACCGTTTCTTTTCCACGTCTTCAATGCACATTTTCTTTCTTCGTCTCCAAATCTCATTTCCCCCGTCTACCTTCTGCCGTTTCTATATTGATTCCTTTCCTCGACTGTTTTCTTCTATGTTATCCTTTCCATATTTATATTCTTTTCCTTTTTCCTCCTCTCCGCGTATTAATTTTCTCTTCAAAACTGCTTTTTCCCCCTCTTATAGTTTCTTTCCCACTTCCCTTTTCCTCATTTTCTATTTATTTCCTCCTTAACTATTTCTTTAATAAATCTGGTTCTTTAATTATATTTATTTCTCATCCTTCTTACCATCAACCGCAATCTTTTCCGTTTGTCTGTTTTTCCTTTTCTTTTCAAGCCTCAACATCTGTTCGCCCTCTTCGTTCCTTTCTCGACCGTTTCTTTTCCACGTCTTCAGCACACATTTTCTTTCTTCGTTCCCAAATCTTTTTTTCGCCCGTCTACCTTCTTCTCTCGTTTCCCGTTTCTCTGTTATTTACTTTCCTCCACTGTTTTTCTTCCATGTTATCCTTTCCGTATTTATCTTCTTTCCCTTTTTCCTCCTCTCAGCGTATTAATCTTCGCTTGAAAACTGCTTTCTCCCCCTCTTATAGTTGTTTTCTCATTTTCTATTTATTTCCTCCATAACTGTTTCTTTAATAAATCTGGTTCTTTAATTATATTTATTTCTCATCCTTCCTATCAACCCTGATCTTTTCCGTTTGTCCCTTCTCTCGTTTCCCGTTTCTCTGTTATTTACTTTCCTCCACTGTTTTTCTTCCATGTTATCCTTTCCGTATTTATCTTCCTTCCCTTTTTCTCCTCTCAGAGTTTTAATTTTCACTTGAAAACTGCTTTCTCCCCCTCTTATAGTTTCTTTCCCACTTCCCTTTTCCTCATTTTCTATTTATTTCCTCATTAACTGTTTCTTTAATTATATTTATTTCTCATCCTTCCTATCAACCCTGATCTTTTCCGTTTGCCTGTTTTTTTCCTTTTCTTTGTCTGTTCATTACCCAATTTTTCTTTTGCGATTATAATTAATTTTTTTTCCCTTCCATGATGTAATTTTTCTGATTAATATATTTTGATCTTATATTAAAATGATAATAATTATTATTATTCTGATTCGTATTTCTCTGTTGTTTAATTAATTTATTCTCTTCTGATTATTTGATTCCTCCCATGATGCATATTACAGATTCCCTCCCCCCTTTATTTTCTTTAAAAGAAAATGGCGGCGGTGGGGGCGGAAAGAATCGAGGATTAAAAATAATAGTTTAAGTTAGTAACCGTTTTGAGAATTTTAATTTTCTTAACTCAAGTTGTTGACGCAATTTTAATGTTCGATTTTTTGGTTTTTCATCCTCGTTCCTTCTATTTTTCGACTTATTTTCCCTCATTTCTCCGCCTCTGGAGCTGGAGAGAGAGAAAGAAAAGGCAATTTACGAGTTAATGGCGCAGTGGAGTGGAGGAAGTCTCAATCTCCTTATCTAAATCCTCCTGGGAAAGAGAAAACCGCATCCTTCCCGGCTTTTTATTTATATTTCTTGTGCGTCGATTTCGGGTCTCGCCTTCCTTCCTTCCTCCCTTCTTTCCTCCCTTCCTTCCTCCCTTATTTCCTTGTCCAAACCGCGTCCTGATTACCACGTAAACACTTTGGCCATTGTTTTTTTTTAAAAAAAGGACTTGTCAAAACACTCTTAAAACGTCCGACTTTGCTGCGCTCTGGCGGCCAAATCGCGCGTCGGACGGAAAAAACTTATCCTACATAAAACGTAGGGAATTTTATCCTCTTTAAATTTTATACACGGTAAATTTTCACCAAATTGGGCGAATTTCAAGTTATTCTAAGAAAACTGGGGAAATGCAGATCTTTTTTTTTTACCCTTTTCTTATCATCTTACGCGCGACTTTGCTGCGCTCTGGCGGAGAAAAAAGACGTAAGGGGCGTAAAACGTAAAAAAAAATCATTTAAAACCCCTCTTAATTTCAATACTAGGACAACTTTTCAAAATAAAAAATAAAACTCAATAGTTTAAGACTTAGTTCGAGCAAAAACTAAGGAGGCTAAGCAGATCAGGGACGATTATGCGAAAATGAAAAGGCTTGCGCAATATAGGTCAGACCGGTCTTCAGACTGAATACACCACAAATAGTTGTGATTTGAAATGAGAACAAATTCTAAGTACACCAGCAGCAGCAGCAGCATATCTTCTGTGAAGGAGTTTTCCCCTCTTTGAGCGCCAAAAAAAATTTTTTTTTGACCGATTGCAACGAAGGGGGTTGGTAATAAAAAAAAATAGGTTGTGAGCAACTGCTGACCTCAGCACCAGAAGGTGAAGACTTTGAAATGCGGTGCTATAGGCTGGATAGGGTAACTAACCAGGAAATTCTAAGGAGAACAGAGGGGAAAAGAGAGAGAGAGAGAGAGCAATATGGAGGCGGGGTAGATTAATAGACCACGTTTTGAGACATTGAGGGGGACGACGACGACTTGTAAAATTAGCTTTAGGGGTGAGAACAGAAGAGGGAGGCTATGCGAAAATGAAAAGGCTTGCGCAACATATGTCACACCGGGCTTCGGACTGAATTCAACGCAAATAGTTGGGATTGCTGTGGGGGGAAACGCCATAAAAATCTAAGCACACCAACCGCAGCTCTTCTGTGAAGGAGTTTTCCCCTCTTTGAGCGCCAAAAAAAATTTTTTTTGACCGATTGCAGCAAAGGGGTTGGTAATAATAAGAAAAAAAATAGTGTGGCTTGTGCAACCGTGAGCACAATTGACTAAGCCTCGCGCACGCGCAGAGGTTGTGAGTATCTGCTGACCTCAGCACCAGAAGGTGATGAACCGCGCAAACCTTATCCTCCCGCTTAAAAATGACGAAATTGAGATCCGTCGTTGCCTCAGAACCAGCAGGACCAAAGGAGGAGGGGGGGGGGGAAGAAATGTAGGACCAGGCCCCGGGGGTTGTAAATTAACCCTACAGGGGAAGGGAGGCGATGATGACGGTGAAGGACAAGGACGACGAGGTTGACTCTCTAAAGGACGCGGGCAATCTCGACCCATTGACCGTAATTAGGCTCCTGATGGAAGACGCCGCCGCCCGAGCCTTGGAGCCTCTTAATATCTCGGTGCAGGAGGAAGACGCGGCGACTCTCTTGCCCAGGGTTTTTTATTTTTTCATCATCATCATCTCTGACTAGGGTCACAGGAATTGTCCAAGGACGCCGGGACCACATAATTTTTCAATCCCACAGGGGATCTTCTATTTTATTTCCTTTGTCAAAGAACAATATTTTCCCCCCTTTCCAACATTCTTCCACCTTCATCCTACCCGCGCTTCCTCTTTTGGAATTTTCTCTTTCTTTTTTATTTTCGCCCTCTGCGTTTCAATAATGTTCTTTCTTGACCGTTTCTTTGATTTACCGTGCCTTTCCATGTTTCCATTATTTACTTCCCTTTCAATTCTTGAATTCTCTTTTGTTCTCCATTTTCAGTTGTTGTTGTTGTTGTTGTTGTATTCAGTCCTGAGACTGGTCTGATGCTGACCTATCTTGCGGAAACCTTTTTCGTTTCCTCATAACTTAGCGCAAGGCCTATCTGCTTAGCGTATTCCTTCCTTGGCCTCCCCCTCTTCTGTATTTACCCCACACAGGCTTCCCTCTAATGGTAATTTTACAAGAGCCTCGTGTTCTTAAAAACGTGGCCTGATAATCTATCCCCGCCTCCATATTGCGTTCTCTCTCTCTCTCTCTTCCCCTATTCTCCTTAGCACTTTCCCTGGTTAGTTACCCTATCCAACCACCTCATTCTCCTTCTATTATTTTCCTTTACCCAACGTCCCCCCAAAATTGTTCGCTTTTCCCCGCTATTCTGTTTATAACCTTCCTCGTTTGTGATTCTATCCTCCACCTCATCATCTCATTCTCCTACAGCACCACATTTCGAAAGGCTTCTATTCCTTTTCCTTTCCCCCAACCTCCTATCGTCCACGTTTTAGCCACGCTCTATACCAACATTTTTTAGCAACGATTTCCTAATATTCACACTTATATTAATTACCCTCTTTTTCGCGAAAACCTCTTCAGTGCCTGTTGCTATCCTTACTCTTTATCTCTGCTATACTCTTCTACCATCCCCTGGTTATTACGCTTCCAAAGTAGAAGAATTCCTTAACTTCCTTTCGAAATATCCCTTTCCCAATCTAACGGCCTTTGTTATTCCACTGTTTTCCACTCCATCACCTTTGTTTCCTGTCTATTAATCCTCGTGTTGTACTCTTCCTCTCTCCAGGACTGCGTTCATTTTCTATGTTTCCGTTATTTACTTCCCTTTCATTTCTTGGATTCCCTTCTGCTAATCAGAGACTGTGGTCGGTCCTTCACTCACTCCTGCTGTTTAATAAGAATCTTCTTTGGACGTCGCGTAGGAACGAGGGTGACGTCAGCAGCCAACATGGCGCACGCGAGCACCTGTCGGGACACTTTGGCAGCAGGTGCGACCTCATTTCCTCAGGCTCCAAGTACAGCTTGCTCGGCGGCTTGGACAGGGAGGGAAATCGTTTTTTTTTTAAAAAACCTGTCGTTGATTAAGGGAAGGCGATACAACAAGTGAAGGCAACTGCAAAAAAAGGGTCAGCAAATGGAATAAACATTTCAGAAGGAAACTCAGAGGAAGGTAAGAAGAAGGAAAGACGAAGCCGGGAAGGGGAAGGTGGAGACGAACAGTGGAAAAACTAAGAAGAGAGTACACGAATTAAAATAGTGAACAACGGAAGGAAGGAGAGAACATTCAAGGAAGAAAGAGAAAAATGGAATTTGTAATAGGAAGAAAGTATGGAGAGAAAAGACAAACAAGGGGAACAAAATAAATAAAGAACGGAGGATGTGGAAAGAACCCGTAAAATATTACAAACAATCAAGAAAGGACTGAAAGGAACAAAAAATAATGGAAAAACTGGAAGGTGCAGCAAACGGAATAAACCCTTCAGAAGGGAACACAGAGGAAGGTAAAGAAGAAGGAAAGACGAAGCCGGGAAGGGGAAGGTGGAGACGAAAAATATAAAAACGAAGAAGAGAATACACGAATTAAAATAGTGAACAACGGAAGGAAGGAGAGAACATTCAAGGAAGAAAGAGAAAAATGGAATTTGTAATAGGAAGAAAGTATGGAGAGAAAAGACAAACAAGGGGAACAAAATAAATAAAGAACGGAGGACTTGGAAAGAGCCCGTAAAATATTACAAAGAATCAAGAAATGACTGAAAGGAACAAAAAATAATGGAAAAACTGGAAGGTGCAGCCAATGGAATAAACATTTCAGAAGGAAACTCAGAGGAAGGTAAGAAGAAGGAAAGACGAACAATGGAAAAACGAAGAAGAGAATACACGAATTAAAATAGTGAACAACGGAAGGAAGGAGAGAACATTCAAGGAAGAAAGAGAAAAATGGAATTTGTAATAGGAAGAAAGTATGGAGATAAAAGAACTTGGAAAGAATCCGTAAAATATTACAAAGAATCAAGAAAGGACTGAAAGGAACAAAAAATAATGGAAAAACGGGAAGGTGCAGCAAACGGAATAAACATTTCAGAAGGGAACACAGAGGAAGGTAAGAAGAAGGAAAGACGACTAAATGCGAAGAAAAAATGGGAACGAAAGAGAGACGCGGTAAAAGATGAAATTATGTAAAATGGAAAAAATAAAAAAATAGAAAGAAAGAAAAAGCTTTGATGAAAATGTGTGGATATGAAGAATGAGAAAGGGAAGACAATAAATATTGGATTATTTAGGAAAAGACAGTAATTGAAAGAAAGAGTTAAGGGAGAAATGGCGGACTAAAAAGGGTAAAAACTAAGAGAAAGATGGAGAAGGAAAGAAGACAGTTTGGAAGAGATAAGGATGAAAGAAAACGGGAACAGATAAAGAAACAAGCGAGAAAGGACGAAGGTCGTAAATTAAAGCACACACACTGAGAGAGAAGAGAGAGAGAAGGAGCGTTGTCACTTGTTTACGCTTCTGTTACGTAACGAGCAAGAGTCATGTGAGTGAGCCACGCCCATCAGCTCTGACGTCAGCGAGTCACGAGGTTCGCAGCAAACAAGTCACTAACTACGCCGCGGCAGAGATGATAATAGACACCTATTAACTGCGACGAGCTTCCCGTGCAGATTACCCTCAGAATAATAAGATATCAGGGTTGAACAACGAACAACGAACGGAGGACACGGGAAGAAGAAACGTGCAAAAATGAGTAAAAACAAGAACTGAAAAACAGACGACTGGGAAAGAAATTGCACAGGATTCGTCAGAAACCGGCGTGAATAATCACCACCGTGCAATGAATCAGAATTTAATAAATTAAAGTGTAAAGAAAGGAAACTGGGAAGTAATGTAGAATAGCTAACAGGACAAAAAAAAAACAAAAAGAGGGTAAAATGAGAAAAGTTAAGTACGATAGGGGGGAAAAAAATGAAAAAGTATAATCAGGTTTCTGCAACGGGGAGAAAAAAAAGTATGGAAACCGAAGAAAGAAAAGTGGAAGAACATAAATGCCGGGAAACATGGAAAGAAGCACTAAACGAAACAAACTATTAAAGAAGGAAGGACTGAAGAAAGAAGAAAAACAAGAAAATAATAACCTGGAAGTGAGAGAGAAATTAGAAAATTGTTGCATAATGAAGAAATATGGAGAGGGAAGGGAAAAAAATATATCAACTTACGAACGAACGTCTGAACCGAAAGGAAGGAAAGTGAATAGACTAAATAATGGAAATAACATAAAGAAACGATTAGGTACGGAGAAAATTACAAAATAAGAAAAAGTAAAAGAGTAGCGAAATAGGGAAAAAAAGGGTGCTTTGTATAAAGGTGCAATATTTGGAGAAAGAAACAGGAAAGGAGTTATATTTCAAATTTACAATTAAGCTCAAGCTAAAGAAACAGGAGAAATGTGAAAAAAAAAGAGAGAGAGAAACTGAAACCGAGGGAAGATATTTTTTGAAGAAAAAAAAGAAAAGTAAATACGGGAGTTACATCACGAAAAGAGGGGAAAATTAGTTAAAGCTCGATGACGGGAAGAAAAGGTAAAACTGGGAAGGTAAATAATAGAGAAATGCGAAAGAGAAGTAAGAGAGAAAATGGAATAAAACCAAAAAAAAAGAAAGCTTATAGAGTTTCTTCAACCTGCCGACCGACAGAGACGTCGTCATAAACGCGCCTTAATTGGCTATAACTACGGAAAGAGGGGAGAGAGAACTATGCCACGATATAGGTCACGCACAACGTTACCGTCCTCTCCATATTCCCTCGCTTACCTTTTCTTCACTATCCTCACTTTCCCGTCTTCAATTCATTCTTCCTTCCCATGTCTTCCATTCTTATTGTATTTTTCTTCAGCGTTTTGTTCGTGTATTTTTTTCTTCATTTATTTTTCCTCCTCCTCCTCCTTATTTCTTTCCCTTCCTTTCTTCATTTTTCTTCCTTCTTTAAATTAGACTTTTTAATTCTCAGCCCTAGACATCATGAAATTGAGTGTAGAAAGTCGGAATGGAACAAGAGTGGGAATCTAACCCGGGAACGTTACCATTATTCTGTCCATTTCCCCCCTCTCTTAATTCATTTTCATGACTATTTCCCCCTAGTTTCATTCCTTCTTCCATTTATTCTTCTTTCCCACGTCTTCCCTCGTTAATTTATATTTTTTCCTTCAGCGTTTTGTGTTCGTTTCTCTTTCTTTATTTATTTTTCCTCCTCAATAATTTATTTTTCCCCTCCTTCCTTCATTTTTCTTTCTTCTTTAAAATTGGAGTTTTTAACTCTCAGCTCAAAGATTCGTGAAATTGAATTTAGAAAGTCGGAATGGAACAAGAGTGGGATTCTAACCCGGGAACGTCTATGTCTTGCTATATATATATTTTTTTAATTATACTTTTTTTCTCGCTCTCCAACTTTTTCTTTTCTTTTTTAACTTGACTTATTACCCTGGTTCATTCTTTTTTTAGTTCTTTCTTCCCTATATGTTTGTTTAATTTAATATTCTCTCTATGTCTCTCTTTCTTATAGCTAACTCATTGACTCCTCTCTCTCTCTCTCTCACTCTCTCTAATAGCTAACTCCTTGACTCTTCTCTCTCTTTGTTCGTTTTTTCTCTCGTGACTAGTTTTCTCACCACTTGTCTTTTCTTCCCATCTCTTTCGGACCTCGCTCCCTCGCTTTCCTCCCCCCTCTCTGTAAGTCTCTTTTGGTTCTCCTCTCTCGCTCTTCCTCCCCCACAATCCGTCGTTTGTTATATTGAATGTTTCTTCCCGCATTCCTCTTCCTTTTTCTTTCTTCTCGACTTCACCTAGCTTTCTCTCCGTCCCCGTATTCTCTTCCCCGCTCTCGTCTACTGTTTCTAGATCCCCTATTTCCACCGCTTTCTCCTGTTGGTGGTGTTGTTTCTGTCTGTCTGTGTGTGTAGTCCTTCGTGATAAAACGGGGGAGGAGGGCGGAAATATGGTAGAGTTAATATCGCTATTGAGAGAGTCAGGTTATTATAGTGTTGAGAGTGGGGGATGTGATGAAGCTGGGGAGTGAAGGAGAAGAACAGAGAGAAGAAAAGGAGAGAGAGAAGAGAGAGAGAGAGAGAGAGAGAGAGAGAGAGAGAGAGATTATTACGCAAGACGTGGCGTGTTTGTAGCCTCGCTCCTCTTATCGCGGCTTGGAATTTTTATTTGCGTTCTTAAAAAAACGGCGAGCTAAAGATAAAACAACGACGAGAAATAAGTCGCGAAGTGTTGTGTCGCAGCTGGCGAACATTCCCCTTGCAAAGTGATATTTTATATAAAAAAAACAATAAACACGTAATAAATAAAAAGTTGGGAGGAAAGAAAGCAAAAATAAATAAAACGAACAGAAATATTACAGAAAGGAATAAGGTTGGGTGAAAACAAAATTAAAGAGAAAGGAAGCATTAAATGAAAGTTACAATTAAAGAGAACAGGAAAAACGTAAACAAAGAAGGAAAAAACAAACAAAAACGACGTAAGAGATAAACGGATAAAGTAGACTAGACGAGAAAAAAAATTAAGAGTGAGGGACAGAAAATAAAAATAAAGAATAGAGTGCTTAGTAATAATAAACATAGATTTATTTAGAACGAAAAATTAGTCGAAATTCGAATTACAAATTAAACGGAAAAATTAGTCAGTTTTGGAGAGAGAGACAAAAATAAGGTGGAGAAAAATCTTAATAAATTAGCCTGGATGAAAGATACCAGAGAAAAAAAGAGAAAGCTTTTAAGAAAAATCCATGGCTATGAAGAATGAGAAAGGGAGGGAAATTGATACTGGATATATTTGAAACGGACAATAATTTTAAAAAAAAAGAGTCAAGAGAGAAATGTGTGACACAAAGACAGAGAGAGAGAGAGAAAAAAAATAAGACGAAGGAAGTAAGGGAAAAAATTGGTTAGGTGAGGAAAAGAAAATACAGAGATGGTTAAATAAAACGGGAACAGGTGATGAAACAGTGAACGATACAGAAAGAAACAGCCGAGAAAAGGGCGAATGGAGAGGAAGAACTGCGGCAGATGAACACGGGATGAATAAATTAAGAAATACAGGGAGGGAGAAAGAGAGAGAGAAGAATAGACGCAATATTTTGGAAGGACAATAAAAATGAACGGATTAAGGACAAGTCTAATGTGAAAAAGAAACGGTAATAGAATGGTCCAAAGAATAATGAAAAATGTATATGTATAAAGGGCTGAATAACTGAGATGAGTAGAAGGAAAAATAAAACTGCGCAGAAATGTTACACAAATGAAGACGTAGGAAATAAATAAAATAGAGCAGGTGAAATTGTAAACCAAGAAGGGGGAAAAAAGGAATGAATGAAGGAGCACAGGTGATTTAAGCTTATAAACGTCACGAAAAATGAGGAAAGCGAGTGGGATGGGCAAATAAATTAAGTACAGGAAGAGGGACTGTAAACCAGGAAATAATAAAAGGTACATGCGAAGGGAAAGAGTTTAGGAATAAATTTAACCAAGCTGATATTTAACGAAGCAGAAAGGGATTTTTTTTCTCCCCAACAAACGGAATACAGTGTGAAGAAATTAAGAATTACAAGCAAAAAGGCTTATGACAGCAAAAGGACTTGCGGAATGAGGAAAGCCGAGGAAGAAGAAGAAGAAGTGTTGTTGTTGTTTTGAGGAGGCGGCGGAGGTTATCGCGGTCGGGGGCTTGGCTCGACCCTCGCCGTCCTCACACACACACACAGTGTCCCAACATTTGCAGGAAGAAACGGCGAATGAAGGAAACAATTAAGAAAAAAAACCAAGACATTTCAGAGGAAAGGCTTGAATGAAACCAAAAATGGAAATGAAAAAACAAAACGAGTAGAGAATAATAAAGAATAAAAAGGAACAAGGGAAAAATAAATAACACATAAGAAGAAAGAGAAAAGAAAATGTAAGGCCGAAACAGGAAAGGAAACTGGGTACTTTAGATGGAGAATAGTATCTTGAAGAAGTGAAGGGAATGAATAGAAAACGGAAGTAAAATTAAAGAAATAATTTCTGAAGAAAGAACACAAAGAAAGAAACAAAGAAAGAGAGGGAACGGAGAAAGAAGTTAGGAACGTTCGATAAAAAATAATGTAAGAATATTGAAATGTAAAAACAGAAAGAAACTTGAAAAAATGAAGGATTAAGATAGGACGGACTGAAAAAAGGGGAGAATGAAAGGGAAAAGGAAAATGTAAAATGGAGAAGTAGAACGAGAGAAAAAAATAAAGAATGGAAACCTTAGAAAAAATCCAGGAATAAGGAAGTAGTAAATAAAGAAATATGAGAATAAAGAAGAAAAGAAAATAGATTGGGAATGAAATATGGCGACGGAGCCGCAAAGGCTCGTGGTCCAGAATCTGCGCCGCCATTGCGTAACGCTCAACCTGTTCCTCGCTGTCGTCATCTCTGGAACGCGATTGCGTAGTATCTCTGCCTTTTACGCAGCAATCGCGAAATCAACCTCTTTATCTGGCTTTACAAAATGGCGGACCTCGGGACGCATCACGATCGTCTGGCGGCGAGAGATGAAAGGATGATCCTCCTTCCTTCCTTCACGACGAGTAACGGAAGTGACGTCACTGCACGTCTTCCTCAGCAACGACGGCGACGACGCAGAGGAGAAAAACCAGTTAGATTCTTTCTCAAGCAAGAGTCTGCTGAGAAACTAAAGGAGGTAAATTTTATTATTTATAATAGTGGGATAGAGAAACGAATTAGTGAGAATGAAAGAGACTGATAGAAAGAGAAAGAGAGAACCAAATATATGGGGGGAGAGAGAGAGAGACACAGAATACGCGAGGAAGGAAGAAGAAAAAAGAAAATAAAGAAAGATGGAGAAAGAAGAAAGGAAGAAAGAACAATAGAGTTGACATACAGTTGACAGAAAAATTTATAGAGAGAGAGTGAAATAGATAGGTGTAGACAGGGAGAGAGAGACAGGCAGAAACAGCAATAGAGACAGATACAGATGACCGAAAAAATCCACAGAGAGGGAGATAGAATAGATAGACACAGATAGAGAGATGGAGAGAGAAATGGATAGATTGAGACAGAGAGAGAGAGAGAGAGTAACAGCAATAGAGAGATATAGATAACAGAAAATATTCATAGACAGAGAGAAATAGACAGAAAAAGAGGCAGAAAGAGCAATATATAGAGAGATATAGATGACAGAAAAATTCACAGAGAGAAAGTCAAAGACAGAAATAGATAGAGAAAGAGAAAAAAACTACAATAGATGACAGAAAAATTTATATAGAGAAAATCAGAGGGAGGGGGAGAGAGAGATAGTGAAATAGAGGGATATATGACGGAGAGAGAGAGACTCAGAAAGAAAAAACAAAGTAATGGGAAGGAAGGTATAGATACAGAGAAAATAAACAGAGATATAAGAAGAAAGATAGACAAAGAGATTTCGATAAACGGAAAGATATAATGACAAAGTGAGACGGAGAACCAAAGACAATAAAAGAAAAAGAGAGTGAGAGAAATATAGGGATAGAAGGGAAAAAAACGTGGATAGAAAAAGAAAGGGAGATTGAAATAAAGAGTAATAAGGAGAAGCAAAGTAAGGGAAGAGGGAATTGTCTTACCGTGGAGTCGATCACGATAAGGAAATGAGAAAGCGCGTGTTTATTGAACGTCGTAAAAGGCGCAAACAAATGGAAATTATTAACTGAGGAATGCAATTAACTGTGAGTGACCTATGACGACCAGGCGCGCGCTTAAAGAAAGGCCAGCATCACTTCTCTCTCTCTCTCTCTCTCTCTCTCCCTCCAACGTCCATTTGTGTACTTAAAAAACCAGAAGAAATTTATTTGTACCTGATAAAGTCGCAGATTTGTGGACGAAACGTCGCAGTGGCTTGTGTTTTGTCTTTAAATACGCTCGTTTAAGGTACATTTATATAATTTTAAAAAATAGGAAGGAAATAAAAAAATTATTAAATATACCACGCTATTTACACGTCTCGGATAATATGAATAAAGGACATGCAGTGAAAGAAGAAAGGAAAGATTGAAACTAAGAAGGGAAAAAGAGAGGAAAACAAATTGGGGGAAGGTTGCTACGAATAAAAATAAACAGAAAATGAAATAAAGAAGGAAGGAAGGACTGAAACAAAAGTTAATATAACTTTAAGAAACCAGCGGATTTGTCAGACATTTATTTAAGCCACTCACAACGTTTCGTCCTTCTTTGTGGGCTTCGTCAGGTAACTGTAAGTTTAATTTATTAACGAAATATTCTGTACTCAAAATTATGTCTTTTAAATATATATATATATATATTATTCTCCGGCTTCCTGTTAAAATCCACAAATATGGACGAAACGTCGTAAAAGCCGGATTCGTTAATAGTAATTGAAGATAATGTCAGAAGGAGAGAGACTGATAGAAACGGAGAGAGAGAGACAAATACAGGGAAAAGGAGAGAGCGAAATACATGGAGAGAGAGAGAGAGAGAGAGATACAGAAGACGCGAGGAAGAAAGAAAAAAATATATGCAAAGAAATGAAGAATGATAGAGGAAGAGGGATAGAAGGAGCAATAGAGAGATATACAGATGACAGAAAAATTCATAGAGAGACAGAAATACATAGAGAGACAGAAATACATAGGTAGAGAGAGAGAGAGAGAGAGGCAGAAGTAGCAAAATATAAACATACATATGACTGAAAAATTCATAGAGAGGGACAGAGAAATAGATAGAATGAGAGAGAGAGAGAGGCAAAAATAGCAATAGAAATATATATATATATATAGTTGAGAGAGAAATTCACAGAGAGAAAGCAAAATATAGATAATAAAAAGGAAGGGGGGTAAAGCAAAACAAAGGACGAAGAAAACTGGAAAAGGAAGAAAATTAACAAATAAATGAATGGATACCATTGAAAGAATCACCAGATGAATGAAATAATGGAAGACACAAACAAATGACGTAAGGCAGTTATGTAGAGCGAAATAGAGAAGAGGTTGCAGACGGGTGGAAGGGAAATGACTTGAATAGGAATAAAGAAGAGAGAAAGGCAAGAAAAGAAGTCAAATGGGTTGGATGAAAGAACGTAGAGGAAGAAACATGGAGGAGGAGCGAATAAATGAAGGAGAACGAAGATATCTTTGCGCGTGACGTCACTTGGCAAGGATGTTACGCTGCAGGTAAAGTAATAATAATAATAATAATTATAATATCGGGGTCAGTACCGAGATTTGGTCCGCGTCCAGCATCTCTGGTTTCCAACTTTGAAACTGGGTCAACGACGTCCCAAAGCTATCAGAGATGTTATTTAAGGGAGGAGAGATTATTACTGCCGCCTCGAGACGTTTCAAAACACTGTCGTGAGACAAAATCTCTCTCTGTGTCACACAGAGGCTAAAGTAATAAATTGACCGACGCGGAACAATGCGGAGATTAGAACAGGTAAACAAGAAGGCAGATAAAAATTAGAGATGCGCAAATAAAGAGCTGAAAAACGTAGAAATAAGTAGAAAATGAAAGTAAGAATAAAGAAAAAAAGTCAGTTTTTTAAAAACGAAAAGGAAATAATATGGGCTATTTATAAAAAAATTAAGAGAAAAAGTGAAAAAAAATTAAATAAACAAAGGACACATAGAAAAATATTTCAGAAAAATAACGAAAAAAAGGATGTAAAAGAAAAGCATAAAAAGAAGACAGCTCACAAGGGAAAGAAATGCAGCCGTGGAATGAAAAGAAAAACGAAAGAAATCTAAAAAAAGGACGGAGAACGAGAGGGGGGGAGGTAAATTCAATAAGGAACTCCTGAAATTAAAGAAAAATAAGAAAAGAAAGTTACAAAGAAACTAAAACAGGAAAACCAAGTAAGTTGGATGACAGGAAGAAAGAAACAGGGATAGTGCAATAACGGAAGGTGTACAAAGACGAAAGAAAGGAAGGAGTAAAACATAGAAAAATTAGATGGAGGTACGTGAGACGTAAACCGAAACAGGAAGCGAGATTCGCTAGATGAGAAAATCACATACTGCGGGAGACGGAGAATGGAAAAGGGAAAGAGAGAAACAAGCGAAAGAGTAGAAAATGGCGGAAACAGACGGAAACGGAAAAAAAGGGAGGAAACAGGATACGTTGCATTCAAAAAAATAAATAAACTCAACACTTTTTGAAAGGGAGACTTAAACGAAAGGTATGTGAAAGGAACAGAGGAACAAATAAATGCAAGAGACATACAGAATAGAACAGTTAGGGGGGAAAGGGGCTTAAAGAAAGGGGAAAAAAGGAACAAAAAATTTGGAGAAGAATAAAATACAAGACAAAGAAAAATAACATACGGAAAACACTGATAGAAATGATAGAACTGAAACGAAGTAAAAAGTAATAAAAAAAAGAATTGAGACAGAAACGGAAAAATATAGAAGGTAGTCTGGACAAAAGAAACGGAAAATATGAAAGAAAATGAGGATAAACTGAATAAATAAACGGTCAGAATATTGAATAAACAGTTACGGAAGGAAGAACTGAAACGAAGTAAAAAAGTTGGGAAAAAAAAGGATTGAGGCAAGTGAAACCAAGAAGGAGAGAAACGTAGTAACTGAAAGAAGAAATTACACGGTAATGGAAAACACTGATAGAAATGATAAGTACGCAAAAAAAAATTAAGGAAGGTAGAACTGAAACGAAGTAAAAAAAGTTTGGAAAAAAGGATTGAGGCAGAAACGGAAAATCGTTGAAGGGAATCTGGACAAAAGAAAGGGAAGCGATTAAAAGAAAAAAAGGGAGATAAAATGATTGAATAAATGGACAGAAAATTAAGTAAACGGAAGGAAGGACTGAGACGAAGTGAAACCAAGAAAGAGAAGAATGCAGTAACTGAAAGAAGAAATTACACGGTAATGGAAAACATTGATAGAAATGATAAGTACGCAAAAAATTAAGGAAGGTAGAACTGAAACGAAGTAAAAAAGTTGGAAAAAAGGATTGAGGCAAGTGAAACCAAGAAGGAGAGAAATGTAGTAACTGAAAGAAGAAATTACACGGTAATGGAAAACATTGATAGAAATGATAAGTACGCAAAAAAATTAAGGAAGGTAGAACTGAAACGAAGTAAAAAAGTTTGGAAAAAAGGATTGAGGCAGAAACGGAAAAGCGTTGAAGGGAATCTGGAAAAAAAGAAAGGAAAGCGATTAAAAGAAAAAGGGAGATAAAATGATTGAATAAATGAAGTAAACGGAAGGAAGGAGTGAGCCAAAGTGAAAGAGTCTCTGGTAGAAGGGTGTAGGAACTTCATGAAGAGAGACGAGGAGTGATGGGGGAGGGAAGAGTCCGTCACGCTAACGGGAAAGTGGGCATCGATGGCGGAGGAATAATCGAGGTCGTTGTACAGTTATAGGGAGAGGATCTGGCGCCGGGCAAGGGGAGGGGGAACAGCTTAGCGCGGACAGACAGTGAACGACCCAGACGCCTTGAGGAATATGCATCAGGGAGGAGAGACAAGGTAATCAATTCACTGTCTGGCGAGTTAATGCCGCGACCTCCAAGGGCACCTCGCGGACCTCCTCCCTCCTCCTCGACGTTTCGTCACCCATTTCAGACACCTTCAGGGCGAAAAAAAATTTAGCTGAATGCGGAACTTTTAACTCCCGTCACTCCTTGGACCGAAAGAGTGAAGTTTCGTGTGCTGCTAAAATTTTTTACCCCGGAAGACTTCACAAATGTGAGACGAAACGTCCCAAGATCAGATATTTAACTTGTAAAAATGCTGACAAAGGAGAGGAATTATTTGAGAGAGATTCATAGGCGGATAAAAAAAGAGGGGTCAAAGGGAAAATGATAGGCAGAGGCAGACAGATAGATAGATGCATGGAGAGAGAATTAGGGGAGAACCGAGGTGGATGACCCTGAGGGGAGGGGAAGGCGACCAGGGAAACAACGACCCCAGTCCGAAAATTTCTCCCCCCCTTCCATAGAACCTTGGGATAAATTGTATCACGATTTTTCGGCGACCTTCCAAATTACGAGCAGCAGTCGGCCTTGGAGTCTCTCACCTCACCTTCCTTCACTTGCAACTCTCAGCGTTCCAAGAGCCCTATGAGCCTGGTCCTGGACCTCTGGACCACAGCCTCGCGAGGGAGGAACCGGACATGTCGATGACGTCGGGTCTGAGCTCTGGACTGTTTGGGTGTCGTGGTGGAGGAGGAGGAGGAAGGGAGGAGACGACGAAGATTTCTCTACCTACCCACGTGGATCCCTCCATTGTCCCTCCGCAGAGATGACGGGGGACAAGGAGAGAGAGATAAATAAAGATAGAGAAATAGACATAGACAGAGAGAGATAAATAATGATAGAGATAGAGAGACATATAGAGATAGAAAAATGGAGAGAGAGAGAGAGAGAAAGAGGAAGAGAGAGATAAATAATGATAGAGAGAGAGAGACGTAGAAGGATAGAAAAAGAGAGAGAAAAATAGACATAGAGAAAGATAGAGAGATAAATAAAGATGGAGAGAAAGACATAAAGAGATAGAGATAGAGAGAAATAAAGATAGAGAGAGATAGAAAAATAGAGAGAGACATAGAGAAAGAGAGATAGAGAGATATAGAAAGGTAAATAAAAATAGAGAGAGATAGACATAGACAGAGAGAGATAAATAATGATAGAGATAGAGAGACATAGAGAGATAGAAAAAAGGGAGAGAGAGACATAGAGAAAGAGAAATAGAGAGACAGACAGAGGGATGAATAAAGATAGAGAGATAAATAAAAATAGAGAGAGGTAGAAAGATAGACATGGAGAAAGAGAGATAAATAATGATAGAGAGAGGTAGAGAGATAAATAAAGATAGAGAGAGATAGAGAAATAAATATAGAGACAGAAAGATAGAAAAATAGAGAGAGATAGACATAGAGAAAGAGGGATAGAGAGAGATAAATAAAGATAGAGAGATGGAGAGATGGAGAGAGAGAGAGAGAAAAATATGATGGACATAGAGAGATGAACATAGAGAGAGGTAGCAACATCCCAACCATGGCGATCGCCATCTGAGATCTTTCCAGCCCTTAGTTGTTGGCCCTGTGGACCATAGATGACGTCGTGTCTGAGCTGTGGACTGTTTGGGTGTCATGGATCAGCAGCACGTGTTTCCCTCCATTGTCTGTCCGCAGAGATGGAGATGGAGAGAGAGAGAGAGAGAGAGAGAGAGTGGGCGCCACCTCAAGGACCATGGCTGCTCCCACCTGCCTTCCTTCATCTCTATCAGGCTCAGTAAGTCACATTCCACTTCCTCCGCGGCTCAACTCACGATCCTGCCGCTGCTGCTGCATCAAAACCCCCGACAGAGACGGCGGAGCTCATAAAGCTACTCAACATCCGAAGATGACAAGAATAAAATATTAAGAAAGGAGACTCGTCCACAACCTCTACAGAAGAAGGCGGGCAGCAGTAATTAGCACTGAAGATCATGAAAAGGAAGCAGAAATCAAGAAACGAGAAAGACGACAGGCTGCGAAGAAGAAAAAAAGTACTCACGACGAAATAATTAACAGAACAAAAATGGAGGAGGAATTAATTACTGTAACAAAAAAGCTACAGCCAATAATAAGTGTGAAATTTTTAAAAATACAATCCTAAAATGGACGAGATATATACGAGTAGAGAGGGAGGGAGGGGGAAATTTAAAAGATCCAAAAAAACACACCGAAAAAGAAACTAGTATCGAAAATATAAAAAGGACCAAAAATTTCATAAATCGGACGGCACAGACTCGAGGAAACGAAATGGATGTAAAGAAAACACAAAAGGAAGGAGTTGAAAGCAAAATGGAGGAGAATCGAAATAATACATCAAAGGAAAGGAATTAACAGGAAAAATGACAGATAACAAAAAAAGTAAGAGGTAACTCTAAAGGACAGGAGATAAAACACTTCATAAAATGGACGATATAAGACAGGAATTAGGGAAAAAGAAATAGAATATGGAACAGGATAAATAACACACGATATAAAAGGAATTGAAAGCAAAATGGAAGCGACAGACACGACAACCGGGAATAAAATTAAAAGTCCAACTAATACATCAAAGGAAAGGAATTAACAGGAAATATGACCGATAACAAAAGAATTAAGAGACTTACAAGGGGTTAAACTTCATAAATTGGACGATGAGAAAAGAATTGAATTAACAAAAAACACGTATAATAGGTATTGAAAGAAAAATGGAAGAGATATAATATACCCGGGCGGGAAGAAAATTAAAAGTCTAAATAACACATAAAAGGAAAGGAATTAACAGGAAAAACGACTGACACCAAAAAAAGTAACAGACTTGGAAGGGATAAAACTTCATAAAATGGACGACATAGATACGATGGGAAATCAATTGAATTAACGGAAACCACGCATATAAAAGGAATTGAAAGCAAAATGGAGGAGATATATACTACACCCGGGGAATAAAATTAAAATTCGAAATAATACGTAAAATAATACGAATTAACGGGAAATATGACAGATAACAAAAAAAGTAAGAGGACTTACAAGGGATGAAACTTCATAAAATGGACGACATAGACAGGATGGGAAAGGACGTAGTTGGGAGAGAAACGGAGGAAGGAAAATGAGACGCGCCAGAGACGATACAAAAGAAGAAAAGTCAGAGATGCAAGTCCTCGTGCGTGTGACCATTTACGAAAACCGCTGAGCACCGTGGCAGTGCAGTGACCGTATATGGCCGTCGCTGCCGCTGCTGCTGCTGCTTCAAGGCAACGCGACAAAATGGCCGCTGAAAGGCGCCATTACAGGCAGCAACCAAGTGCAAGGTTGTGCTAAAGAAATGGCGCGAACCGTCCACGTGTTGTTGGGCTCTTAATATCACACACACACACACACGTCGCTGACGTCATCAGCAGCAAGTGAACCTGCGCTGTGTTGAGAACATTCCCGCGACCCTTGATGGAATCCTCCCATGATTCTTGTTGTGCTCACTCCTAAAAGCTGTCTGATGCGCGAACCCTTCTTTTACATTTCCGCATAACTACTGCGTTCCACATCCTCCCAAATCTCCTGAGGGTATTCCATCCTTGGCGCCTCCCTCTTCCGTTCACCTCGTGGCCTATCCCTTCAAAGTCCTCCATATTGTTCCCTTGTCCCCTGTTCAGCTTACAGCCTTCCTCGGTTAGCGATTCTATCCACCCAGCGTCTCTCATTCTCCTATAGCACAACATTTCCAAAGGTTTCCTATTCTTTTCCTTTCCTATGACGCCACGCTCCATACCAACATTTTCTAATATTCACACCTATATTAGCCGTAGGTAATTTCCTGTCCCTTGCCCTGTGCTGCTATCCTACTCTAGTAGTTTCCTTCAAAAATATCTGTTTTCCATATCTAACAGCCTTTGTTATTCCAGTCTTTCCCATACTTTCACTCCGTCACCTTGGTCTCTATTAATCCTCATGTTCTAGTCTTCCTCGGTCCAGGACCACGTTCACGCCCTTTTATTATGGTTTCCAGGTATCCCTAATATCATCAGCAAAGCGTAGGGGTTCTTCTCCTTGCAGTACGATTCCTTCTCAATGTTCCGTTTCTTGATCGTCTGTTCCAGGTATAATTGTCCCTCTACCGACGACTGTTCTTTTTTTCCTGGGACTGTGCTGTACTCATATATAATCCTTTTGTTGGCTTATCTACTACGCACCACCACCAGGAGGATGATCATCATCTACAGAGGAGATTACATCTGACTGATATGGCCACCATTTTCTGTTTAATCACGGTGATTAAAGAATATCTCTGATAAAGGCGCACTCCAAGAGACAATTGGAAAGGAAGAAGGTGACGAGGCGAGATCTCGATGGCTGATTAATCACCGTCAACAACCTCCGCACTTGCTTAGAGTCTACAGTGACGTCACGCAACCAAGAGGTTCACGTCTCTCTCTTCTCTCTTCTCTCTCTCACGATATACATTCCCTCTCTCTTTCTTTTCTTTCTCTTTTTCGTTCTCTTGTCTCTCTCTCTTCTGTCTTTCTCTCCTTCCTCTCTCTTCTCTCTTTCTCTCTCTCGTTCTTTTCTTTCTCGTTCTCTTGTCTCTCTATCTATTTCCTCTCTTTCCTCTCTCTCTTTCTATATATTCCCTCTCTCTTTATTTTCTTTCTCTTCTCTCTTTCCTCTCTCTTCTCTCTTTCCTCTCTCTTCTCTCTCGTTCTTTTCTTTCTCGTTCTCTTTCCCCTCTTTCTCTCTCTCGTTCTTTTCTTTCTCGCTCTCTCTTTCCTCTCTCTTCCCTTTCTCTCTCTCTCTATATATATATATATTCCCTCTCTCTTTATTTTCTTTCTCTTTTTCGTTCTCTTCTCTCTCGTTTTCTTGTCTCTCTTTCTATTTCCTCTCTCTTCTCTCTCTTTCTATATATTACCTCTCTCTTTGTTTTCTTTCTCTTTTCCGTTCTCTTGACTCTCTTCTCTCTTTCTCTCGTTCATTTCTTTATCGTTCTCATCTCTCTCTCTCTTTCCTCTCTCTTCTCTCTTTCTCTCTCTTTCCCCTCTTTCTCTCTCTCGTTCTTTTCTTTCTCGCTCTCTCTTTCCTCTCTCTTCCCTTTCTCTCTCTCTCTCTCTCTCTATATATATATATTCCCTCTCTCTTTATTTTCTTTCTCTTTTTCGTTCTCTTCTCTCTCGTTATTTTCTTTCTCGTTCTCTGTGACGTCATCTGTCTGTCTCCCCTTCTTTCTCGACCACGTGGTCGGGGGGGTGAGACGAGTCACGCACGCATGCGCAGCTCCAAGGTCACGTGGCCAGGGCCAAGGCGAGAAGCAAAACCTTCAGCCACCATGTGACGTCACGTCAGCGGAGGACCAGAGGCGGGACATTGAAGATGTCAAACAGGACGAGGCTCAGAAACGCATCACGTAGGTAAAAACCGAGCTTTATCTTAATCCCCCGTGAGAGGGATAAGCGCCATGTTTGCCAACTACCGTTATCACCTGGCGGACTGAGTAAACACTGATAATGGCGGCTGAGAAACGTTTCATGCACCCGGGAAGAAGCTCAGAGACAGGATCTGACGTCACCAAGTCATGTATCCCTCCTTCAGCAGCAATTTGGGTAACCTTTCTTTCTTTCTTCTATTATTTCTTCATTCCTCTCTCTTCTTTCCTTCCTTTCTTTATACCTTTGTAACTTGCTTCCTTCTCTTTCCATTTGTTTCCGCGTTATTTAATTTATTTCAATCTTTATTTATTTTTCTTTCTTATTTTTCTTCCTTTATTTGTTTTGCTTTCCTACCTATATCCTTTACTTGCTTCCCTTTTTTTATTCCTAGCTGTCTTCCTCTCTTAATATCCTCGTACCTTACTTCTTTCCCTTTTTATTTCTTTCTGCTTTCGTCTATTTATTCCGTTTTCTTTTTGTCTTTCTAGGAATCATCCCTTTCCTATCTTCCTTCCTCCTCGATTTCTATTCTTGTTTTTCTTGCTTTCAACATTTCCTTTCTTTGTTGTTTCTAGATTTCCTTACATTTCTGTAGCCCCTCCTCTATCCCTTCGTTTCACTTTCTTCCTTTTCCTTCCAATTTTCATTGCTCCTTCCCTTCTTCCTACGATTCTTTTTCATTTCTTACTTCCTTCCTTTCTTTGTACCTTTCGTTACTTCGCTCTCTTTCCTTTTGTTTTGTCGTCACTTCATTTCTTTCACTGTTTAATATTTTTTCTTCCACTGTTTGTTGATTTTTTTCCTGCTTTCCTTCCTTCATCCTTTATTTTCTTCCGTTGTTTTCATTTAGGATTCATTCGTTAACCTTTTTCCCGACCCATTGTTTTTTTATTCTCTTCCTTTTTTACCCTCCCCCCTTGTGTCCATTTGTTCGCCGCCGTTAATTTCCTTCTTCGTGCCTTATTTGTCGTCGTTACTTACTTCTTTGTCTTTTATTTTTCTACCTTTGTCTCTTTAACTTCCTGCTTCCCTTCATTATATATTCCTTCGATCCCTCCTTTAACTCTTTGTTTCTTCCTTTCTTTTTTATCTAGTCTTCCTTCTTTTCTCCCTTCACTTTTTCCAGTTATTTTTCTGTATTTTTTCCCCTTTCTCAATGCGCACATAGCTCTATGGACTCCGCCAGCGCAATTATCAAGTTGTATTTAACTTGAGTTAGTCCTGAAGGGTATCTCGCCGCTAACCTCGGGCAGGGTCGTTACCCCCGAGGATGGTTGATAGTCAGCAATCTTATCCTCGACCTCATTCCTCACTTGACTTTGCAAAGGGAAGTTGAGGAGTTTTCCTCGTGTGTCACCTCGTCCCAGATCCCGCCATAGGTATGACGTCACTGTTGTCTGAGAGAGAGAGAAGAAACGTTGGCCCACTCTCTCACAGTGACAGGTGATTGATGACGAGGAAACTAGATCGCGTTGCCTAAGACAGGGAAAATGCCCCCAGGAATCACTGCCTCGGAGGCAAAATTTTCCCAATCAAGTAAACGCTGGTTTACTCTTCACGTTCAATGATTCAGCCCATATACAGAGCCCTGCTTTACAGCGGCTTCATAAACGGCGAATGGGGAATGGGACGACGAATACATAACGATGATGGAGGATGTGCCACAAGGTTCTATTCTAGTGACGAAACTATTTTTAAAGAATTATTGAGTATTAAGAATAGAAGAACTGGAAAAAAGAAGAAGGCACTGAAAGAAAAGGAGAAAAGTGTAGCAGGTATGTAGGATGAAGGGTTTAAACAGGAAAAGGGACGAAACCAAATAATAAAGAAAATAACAACTATGCATTATTCATTAAATTAAAAGCTGAAGAATGATCAATTAGTCAATGTTATGTTGTGAAAATATACAGATGGAGTGGTTCCTCGGGAGGGAGAGACAATTAACCACCTGTTGAAAATTTAAAAAAAATTTGGAGGTGCCACAAGGTTCTATTCAAGTGACGAAACTATTTTGTAAGAATTATTGACTTAAAAAAAACAAAGAAAATACAATTAAGAATAGAAGAACTGGAAAAAGAAGAAGGAACTGTAAGAAAAAGAGAAAAGTGTAGCAGGTAGGTAGAAAAATGAAGAAAGTAAATAATAAAGAAAATAACTATGCATTATTCATCAAATTAAAAGCTGAAGAATGATCAATTAGACAATGTTATGTTGTGATAATATACAGCTGGAGCGGTTCATCGGGAGGGAGAGACAATTAAACTTCTGTTTGGAAATTTTTTTTTGGAAAAAAAAAATAAATGGACGTGCCACAAGGTTCTATCCCCGTCCCCCATTCCACAACTATGTTTGTTATATTACAGTCACGCCGGGTACTCACTCATAACCCAAACAAGCACCGCGAGAATTCCAGTCCGTGTCTTCTCCAGAGTTCCCATATCACTAGCTGTTGTTATTTCCTGTCCCAATTTCAGTTTCGGTAGACGAAACTAACCGCGCACGTGTTTCTTCCACGACCTGCGTTTCCGCGTGTCTTCAGACAAACAGCGAGACAGAAAGATAAATAGATATAGAGAGAAGAGAGAGAGAGAGAGTCAGGGGGAAAAAGAAGGGAAAACTGACAGACAGTCTTCTAAACACGTTCCTCATACATTTACAAAAGAAACAGAAAAAAAGGAGAGAGAAAGTTTAAACAAACACGTCACAGAGCCGGGACGGAAAATCTAAATTCCTCCAGCGACCTGGTTCAAAGCTCTTTGGACACGGGAAAAAACACGGAGACTTGACCTACTTTTCCATGGTTGGACCAGAGTCATGGAAATTCTCCCCTTATTGTATTATAAATAAAAATAGAGATTGTACCGTGAATAGACCCTTGTGGAACCTCCCTTGTTACATATTTTCCTCAATTTATGCAGTTTTCTTCACCCTAAGGCTTCCCTCCTGTTTTTCCGAGGCAGTTCGTCAGGTATACGTTTATTTTAAAAAAATAGAACGTTTAATTATATATATATATATAGTTGTCTAGAACCCCTTCTACTATTTTCACCGTATCCATCCTCATTTATTACCTTTCCTCATTTACAACGCCTTCCCGTGTCGTTAACAGCAATCGTCATTCTTCCCTCCTCTCTACACAGTCTCATCCTTATTTTAGTTTTGGTCTCTACAAGACCGATCGAGAGAGGAGGAGTGGGGGAGAGACTAAATACAGAAAATAATGAAAAAAGAGCGTCAAAGTACTAAATGAATATAAGAATGTAGGAACGTGTAGTGGGGGGAAAAATATAAAAATGCGTGGATTTGAAAATGAAATAAAACAAAGGAGAAAAGAAATTAAAAATGGTAAACATTAAAATTGAAACCACAACCATCAAGAATGTAAAAGAAGGACTGAAACAACAACGAAAAAGAGTATTAAAAGAGAAAAGAGAGAAACTGAGAAATAAATCAAGATATTTGGATCAGAAAAAAAATATTATAGAACAAGAAAAAAAATAAACAAATTTAAGGAGAAGAGTAGTAAAAGTTAATAGAGAAGAGGGGGGAAAATAGTGAATAAGGAAAGAAACCAACTAAAACGAAAGTGAAAGAAATGATAAGCATAGAAAACTGGGAACGATAGTACACAAAGATTCAAAACTAGGAACGGTAGTAAAAAAAATGGAATGCTTATACGGGCAACGATAGCAATTAAAGGTGGATAAAATAGTATAATAAATATCTGCAAGGATGTTTTGAGACCGGAGACCGCCGTGATACGTCATCAGCGGCCATTACGCCGACTTTGCAATCTGAAGAAAATTGTTTTCGTTTTCCGTATGAGGAAGTGACGCAAGGAGGAGGAGGAGGAGGAGAGAAAAAAACGCTTCGGATCTGTTTACTTGCGATACGCGGAGTTGTATAATATAATATAATAAACGATAGAGCTGAGGCAGTAGGAATAATATCGCTGGCGTCGGCCATCTTGTTGAGCTGACGCGACTGGTCAGTTACGCGGAAGACAGAGAGAGACATCAGCAGAGATCACAAACAGACCAGAGATTCCGAGTAAACTGGCCAGAGATGAACGACAGGCCACGTTACATTACTCGTCGTTGGTCAGAGATCGTCACACACACTTCCTCTCCCCTCGATAACAACATAGAGTTAGATTTATGACGAGATTACGCGTCTATAATAATAATATACAGAGTCCGTGGGCGTTAAAAAAAACTTGGTGAAATAATATTCACTACCAATTTTATAATAAACAGAAATTAAACTCTAAAAAAAAGAAATGTAAAAATTAATAGTTTACGGAAGAAGCAAACAAGGAAGGAAAGACCGGAAAAAAGAAAAACATGTTTTTAAGAGAGAATCTGAAAAAGGATCAGAAAAAAATAAACAAATTTAAAAAGAATTATCTTTGACCCTTGTGCAACGCCAGCTCTACTATCTACACGCTGGGACCCTTGTTGCTCGCCGCAGGTGACTTTCCTGCTGCCCTTTATCTCTTCCTATTTCCTATTCCTATTCCTGCATAGAGTTCCTCTAGGTATCCCTAATTCTGTTGGGTTTGTTGGTAGCCCTGCACCCAGTGACGTTGTAAGATGACTTGAACGAGCTCCAGGGTTACTCAGGGAAAGCCGATGTTGGTCACTGGAGGTTTCTGATTCTGAATCACCTGAGGCAGGCAACAAAGGATTTTTCCCCCCGCGGTCGACCTTCGCCGTGGCGCTTCCTCAACCTTGCTCGGGTTGACTGCTTCTAATATTAGCTGCAGCAAGTCCCTCGGGTCCTTCCTGGTGACGTAGGCAGGTCCCAGGGCTTGGACTTGTTCACGCGTCATCGCAAAGAGCGGAGAGGACGTCCACGTGGGGTCAGTCAGCGGGACGGCGAAGTGAGGGAGGGAGGGAGAAGGCGACTCATTCAGAGAAACAGGAGAGACAAACAGAGGACGCACTAGAGTAAGATATGGACATAATAAAAGAGAGAGTTACAGAGAGAATGAAGAAAGGGACAAGGATGATAAAAATAGAAAGACAGAGAGAGAGAAATAAGAGTAAAATACAATCTATAAAGGCAGAGAGCTAAAGAAAAAGAGAGGCGAGCAGAGAGATAGAGATAGATAGATACAGGGAAAATGCAAAAAGGAAATGGGAGAGGCAGAGATAGGACATGAAGGGAAAAATACAGTCTATACAGAGAAATAGAGGTAAAGAAAACGATATACAGAGCAAGAAACACATACAGTGAAGGATTGCTAGAAAAATGGGGAAAAAATACATAGAAAGAGACAAAGAGAAGGTATAACCTATACAGACAGACAGATAGAGAGAGACATTGCTAAAAAGGAAAAGGAAGGAGGGGAGAGAGAGAGAGAAGAGAGGAATAAGAATAAAACATAACCTATACAGGTAGAGAGCTAAAGAAAAAGAGAGGAGAGCAGAAAGAGAGAGAGAGAGAGAGAGAGAGAGAGGAGAGAGAGAGATACGGAAAATGCAAAAAGGAAATGGCGGAGACAGAGAGGCAGACAGGACACGAAGGGAAAATATAGTCTATACAGAGAAATAGAGCTAAAGAAAACGACATACAGAGGGAGAAAGACATACTGTGAAGAATTGCTAGAAAAATGGGGGAAAAAAATACATAGAAATAGACAAAGAGAATGTATAACCTATACAGACAGGGAGAGAGAGAGTTCGCCGAACCGCCGAAACGAGACAAAGAAGCGGCGGAGTTGCCAAAGGGGAAGGATATCAGCCAGCCGGCCAGGAATAGCGCGGAAGGAAGACATAGAGAGAGAGAGCTATATATATCCCTGACAGACCGCACACACGCGCCCTCCTGAGGGTAGGGCCCATTCCTCAAGGTCCCCAGGGGGAGGTTAGAGGATAACCAAAACCCTTCACAAACAAATAACCCCCCAAGAAAAAATACTTCCCATAGTACAACCGAACACGACGAATGTCATCAAAGCTAGAAATAATAACTAACAACTTATATTACAATTACTTAGCAAGACGAACCAGAGGTGATAAAGATGGTGTGTAAAGTGATATACGTACACACACACACACACACGTTACCGCGCATTTCTTTCCTTTTAAAATATAGTAATAATTCGCGCGCGCGCTAAGCAACAATGTCTCTGGTGTGTATGTTAGCAATCAATATCCCTGGTTGTAAACAGAAATATCTTTGGGTTCGCAAATATGTCATTTACATTTATTGTTTTTTTTTTCGAGTGATTTAAATTAATTAAAAAATGTAACGTTAATATATACGTTTGATATTAAATTGTTGACCACAAACGAAATTAATACTACTGAAGGTATTCACAAATGGTGAAAATTACAATGAATAAAAAGTAAAGGGAAAACAATTCAAGTTATATTATCTTTGAACTGGACGTTGTTGTTGATGTCTCTGTATTCCTTGGCTTGGAGCTGGATGATGACGATTCATTGTCTGTATACATGTATATATATAAACAGTCTATTCAATTAGTTAATTGAATAATTTTACTTAAATAATTTTAATCAGTGTTATATATTCATGTAAGTCGATCGAGATTGTTGTTTTCATTGTTATTAATTATATTCATTTTCAAATATTACATGTGCTTTGCACGTTGAAGACTAGAGACTGTATCAAACTCGTCCGCGGCTGATGACGTCACGATCAGTGACGTCACGCTTGCATTTTGCCCCCGAGACGCGAACCAAAGCACCGCCAGATCCTCTCCATCTTGCTACAGAACCAGAAATACCAAGGGGGGAAAAAACTACTGGCAAAAAAATATAATACCCATTAGGCCTGAGCTTGAGACTGCTCGTGTTTTCTTCGTGCATTTATAAAACGGTTTAATCCATTTTGTTAAAAAATATAATAATAAAGGTTGTTTGTTCGTTTTGATACGAATATTTATTTATTTATGTATGTATGTGATGTCGCAGTGGCGCTTAGTAAATAAGTTAAAAGGAAATCTTTGGGGTCAAGTTTAATTGACCTTTAAAGGGAAAATTGGTCCCTCACAACCCGGACGAATTTCAGTCTGAAAACCAAATTTATAAAGGGAGGGGGGGAAACCTGAAAAGTGAGGGAGGGAAAACCCTAATCTTGGATCGTGTTTCCTTGCAGTAATTAAAAAATTTTCTTTTCCCCCCTCTTTTCCTGGAAAAGCCGAAGGGAGATAAACCGACCAATTTTTCGAAAATACAAGAATAAGAAGAAGAAGCAGAAGCAGAGATTGTGGATCACTTACCGAGGCCGTGTCGTGTGCGTGACTTCTGCTCCGCTGACTTCAGCAATTCCTCCAGCTGCGAAAGATGAAGGAGAAAACAAAAATTAATAAATAACCTCTGGGCCGTCAAAGGTGATGATGAAGAAACAGATAAAAATATTAAGGGGTCGAGAAATTAACTTAATAGCTTAAAGGAAAATCTCAAACTTTTATTCGTACGGAGGGAGAGGCAAAGACAGATAAGAAGGAGGTGAAGGGAAAATATAGACAAAGAGGGGTAAAGAAAAAAAGAAGACAGAGAAGTATTGCTAAAATAATACGAAAAAATATCTATACATAGAAAGAAAAGAGAGACAAACCTATACAGACAGAGAGAGATATACAAAGAAAAGTATTAAAAAAAACAGGCAAAGACAGAGACACGCACACTCGCGAGGGAGAGATAAGGAGGATACGAAGAGAAAAATTATGTACAAACAGACGGAGAGAAAAAAATAATTACAGACAGAGGTAAACAAAAAAAATGGCAGATACAAGGAGAAAAAAATTTTAAACATACAGACGAGAGAGAGCGCAAGACTCAGAGAGAGGGAGAGGGGGAGAAAAATAGAAAATATAGCTTATACAGGCAGAGAGATAAAGAAATAGAGAAACGGACAGAGAGAGAAACAGCCGCAGAGAGATTGGTAGAAAGGAAACGAAAGAGAGACAGAGAGTAGACAAAGGGAAAAGTATATTTTATGCAGATAGAGAGAGAGGGAAGAGAGACAAAAAGAAAATATAACCTTATACAGATATAGAGCTGTAGAAAAAAATAGAGACGGGCAGAGAGAGAGAGAACGAGAAAAATAGAAAATATAGCCCATACAGGCAGAGAGCTAAAGAAATAGAGAAACGGCGGACAGAGAGACAGACGCAGAGAGATTGATAGAAAGGAAACGAACGAGAGAGGAGACAGAGAGAGAGAGAGAGAGAGAGAGAGTTAGAGATAAAGAAAACTAGAGGCGGACAGAGTAAGGACACAGAGATGGATTGCTAAAAAAAATGGAAAAAAATAGATAGAAAGAGAAAGAGGGAGAAAGAAGAGCGACAAAATGAAAATACAACCTATACAGCCAGACAGGTAAATAAAAATAAATAGAGACGGATAGAGAGAGAAAGATACACAGACATCGCTAGAAAGGCAAAAAAAGAGCGCGGGGGAAAGAGAGAGGGGATTAAGGGAAAATATAGTCTATACAGACAAAGAAGGGTAAAGAAAAAGACAGACAGAGCGAGAAAGACATTCACAGAACGATTGGTAGAAAAATGGGGGAAAATACATAGGAAGAAATAAGAGAAGAGAGACAAAGAGACTGTATAACCTGATACAGACAGAGAGAGAGAGAGAAAGAAAGCGTTGTCCGCTGTTCCTATTGGATCAGTCGGGGGTCGGGAGTAACGGAGAAGGGAATGCTGCTTGCAGACTCGTTTCCCGTCATTCCTGAGGAAGGCCATGCAGGTTTTTTAGCGTTCACCCTGCATCTCTTTTAGGCGAAACACAGCCAGGATGGAGGGTAGGATCCTTAAAACTACAGCGCCACCTAGTCGAAAATTCCTCTACCTTCCACATGTCTCCCCCTCCTTTTTTAATTCCCATCCTATACTATTAAAGGTGAATTTTCTGTTTCAGGATCACCCACGTGTAGCCTGTTAACCACCCCCCAAAAATATATATATATCAAACTAGATAGGAAAAGCCTTCTTCGAGAAATTGTCACAGTTTAAAAAAAAAGATAGATACACACCTAAAGGGAAATCCCGCGTTTATAAATAAGACAATGAGACTTGGAAAATATTTTCGGGGACCGGGAAGAAAGACCCAAAGTAATTTGGAGTTTCTCCATGACTAATTCTTGGAATATACGTTGTCCTGTTTTCCCCCCTGAGTAACCGGTTCTATTTTGCGTGGTTAGGTAGAGCAGAGTGTGGGAGAGAGAGAGAGAGAGAGAGAGAGAGAGAGAGAGAGAGAGAGAGAGAGAGAGAGAGAAGCTGCTGGGAAATCCCCTCGCAGGCTGCTGCTGCTACACTTACTTGTAGCTATTTTCGTGGCTGGGCCAAGACTCGCTCCCACAGACTCTACGCACAATAAGACTCGGAGATAGGTTAAACTAATTACTTTTGTATATCTGAAGAAGTCAGAAAAACGTGGGCGAAACGTCACAGCACAGCCGCATTGACTGGTTAACCCTCTTTCCGGGGGTTCGTTACTGGAATCTCCGGCTCCGTTGACTGAAAATGGCCGCTGTTTTATTATCATACCAGAGCTCGAGTGCCCGGCGTTGCCCGGGTTCACTCAGGTAATGATGTAGCAGGGATGTAATTTCTTTTTTCCCTTCCCCCACAACAGCTCGTGTTGTTTTGTTGTTGTTGTGGGTATTCGGTCCTGCGACTGGTCTTATCCATGCCAACCCATGTAGCGCAAGCCTTTTCGCATCTTACGTAGCTACCACTCCCACCCTTCCTAATCAGCTTAGCGTATTCCATTCTCCGTCTCCCTCTTCTGTTCTTACCCCTGAGATACGACACACACACACACGCTTCCCCCCTAATTCTAATTTTTTCAAGACCCCCCTCGTGTCTTTAAACGTGGCCCCTATTAATCTATCCCTTCTTCTCTAAGTCAACGTCCTCTATATCGTTACCCTTTCTCCCCACTATTCTCTTTACAACTTCCTCGTTTGTGATTCTGTTTACCCCACCTGCATTCTCCTACAGGCACCACATTTCGAAGGTTTCTCTTCTTTACCTTTCCCTTAACTCCTATCGTCCACGTTTCGCATCCGCCTTCCTCCCCCCACCCCATACATGATGCCGCCACGGTCCATACGAACAATTTTAAGAACGATTTCCTAAGCAGATTAGGTAGGATGCGGTCTTTAAAAAGTCGACCCCAACCTTCCCTTGGGTGATCAGCATCAAAAGAAGGAAATATATATTTACGGAAATCGGATGATTTGTATAGGATGACTTTTATTTATATAGGAAAATTTTTTGAGGGGACTGAAGAGCAGAAATGGGTCAATGGGCCCTGAAAGGTGGGATGGAATGAACGTAAAGCAACGGAAACCTTCTCTGGGGTGATCAGCAATAAACATAAAAAATAATAATTTGGGAATGAAAAGGCTTGCGGAAGGTAGGTTAGCGTGGATCAGACCAGTCTTAGGGCTGCATACGATAACAACGACGTTTAAAGATTATGGGGCAGGGGGAACCAGGAGTTTGGATGGGTATAAGTTGTCTCCTTCATACAGGCTTTTGGCACGTGGCAGTTTATTAACTACCCAGGAAAGAGTAGTGAAGGAGGAGGGAAAAGGTGATGTGGCTCATTGAAAAGAGTCGTCAGGTTATTACAGGAGCCACGACCTACATGACGGGAGCGAGGACAAGGAGGATCCTCAGACGGCTCCAACCTCATTTTATGCGCGCCAGACCTTCCCTTCACCTCTGGCAATTAATTTCGTCAACTCGTCCGCTGCCATGGCCCAATTTTTCACCTGAACTGCGTAATACATCATCAGTTTGATGACACACAAATAAGGGGAGTCGCCCTGATATCCTCGTCTGTGTGGGGCGTGTGGCAGAGATCTAGAGGCAGGAGGAGACTAGCGACGACGGAGCGGGTGCAGAGGTGAAAGGTTTGGCCACGGGTGTGATGGAGGATCACGACGATAACAGTGAACGAGACAAATAGATTGCGCAGTCAGCAAGGAGGAGGAGGAGGACGAAGGTTCGTCGTGTCTGGTCGCAGGGTTTATCAGAGGAAACAAGACGGAGAGTCGCAAGGGACTTGCAGCTGACCTCTTGACACAGTTGCAATCGTCTGGCTTCCTTCAAGGTTCCTTCTCGACTCGCCGGCGACTGTTTCCCTGACGTTGCTCGTTTTGTAGCCACTCCAGGGACATTGTGATCTACCATCCTCTGGCATCTTCCCCTTCTCTTCGTCCCCTACCTGTCTCTCACTCTCTCTCGCTCTCTTTCTTTCTTTCGTTCTTTCTTTCTCTCTTCTTCTCTCTCTTTCTCTCTCTCACTCACTCTCACTTTCTTTCTTTCGTTCTCTCTCTCTCTCACTCACTCTCTTTCTTTCTTTCGTTCTCTCTTTTCTCCCTTTCTTTTCTTTCTCTCTCTCTCTGTGTTTGTCAATACTCTTCTATCCTACCCATCCAGTCTCCTTCTCTTAACTCGTCACTTCTATTCAAACTTTTCTTTTTCTTCTTTTCTTCTAGTCTCTCATGTGACATCCTCCCTTTTAAACCCAAAAAAGGTTCTCCACGTCAGAGTCGCAGGGACTTGAAGCTGACCCTCTAGACACAGTTGCAATCGTCTGGCTTACTTCAAGGTTCCTTTTTGTAGCCACTCCAGAGACATTGTGATCTACCACCCTCTGGCATCTTCCCCTTCTCTTCGTCCCCCCCCCCTCTCTCTCTCTCTCTCTCTCTCTCTCAATACTCTTCTATCCGTCCAGTTTCCTTCTCCTGACTCGTCACTTCTATCCAAACTTTTGCTTTTTTCTCCTTCTCTTCCAGTCTCTCACGTGACATCCTCACTTTTAAACCCAAAAAACGTTCTCCACGTTCAATTTCTCCTCTACGACTTCCACTTTGTCCCTTTCCCATTCATCCGATTGCATTGAAAAATAATTTTTTTTCTTCCCGGTTTATTGCTGATTGATCATCTTCCACCCCCTCCCCCCTCAGAGAAGGTTTCCGTTGGTTTAGGTTCGTTCCCTCCGACCTTTTAAGGTTAAAAACGACCCAGGTCAATTTCTGCTCCAAAGTTTCGTGTTAGTCCCTCATAATTTCCGGGAATTTAGTGGGTTTTTTAAATGCTGATCACCAAAGGGAAGGTTAGTGTCGACTTTTTAAAGACCTGGGTTACTTTCTTCGCCTAGTTCAGGACAGAAGAAGCTGGCAACTCCTCTTTTAATGGTATGGGAAGGGATGGGAGAGGTATAGAGCAGTTTAGGATGCGACCCCGGAACATACGCCTTTGCAAAGGGATCGAATAGTGAATAATGAACGCGAGTTTCTCGGCGATGCCTGACCTGTCCTCCTCTGCGTGCGGAGACTTGGTAAACAGTTTGCGTAAGACGAGTCCAGCCGAGCCGGCAGCAAGATCAGCGGTTTTTTGTCGCTTCCTAGAGTCGGCGGCGCTTACGTAAGGAGCGCCTCTGTCGCAGATAAGGAGAGAAGTTATAGGTGCAGGAGGAGATCGTGGAAACACTGAGACACTTCCTTGTTTACCGTTTGCGGGAGGAGGAGGAGGAGGAGGCGGGACGAGAATAACCTCGCAAGTAGAGTGAGTGTAAGTGAACGAGGACACCGCGCAGCACGCGGACGAGCAAAAATAAACCCTACGCAGCAGAGGAGGAGACTGGACCCCGGGAATGTTCACGGCGACCTGCAAGACATCAGCACCAACAATGGGGGGAAAGAGGAAGGGACGCTGAACGAAAAGGGAGAATAAACAAAGAAAAAGAAGTAAACAAATTAAGGGAAAAAACCTAATACAATTAATATAAAATACAAGCTATAAATGAAAGAACTGGAGAAAGGAAGGAGGTAGGGTAGAAATAATTAAAGAATGACAGATAACAATAAATAAATAAAAAGAGTAAAGGGGAAATGAAGAAGGGAAAAATGAATCGACCAGGGAAGAACAGAAGGGAAGAAATAAAGAAAGGAAGGAAGGACGAAGAGAAAAATAAATGCAAAAAAAATATTAAGGAAAAGAGAAAGAAAGGAAGAATTACATAAAGGTAAAAGAAAGAAAGAAAGTGTAGCTGGAAGAGCAAATTGAAATCAAGAAGGACACAAAATAGTAATAAAAAATAAACGGGAAGATAGTAACAATGGTAAATGGCAGGTAAAAAGAAAAAAGAAAAAAGAAAGTAGAAAAAACGGAAATGTAAAAAAGAAATAAAGGCACAAAATATAAAGAGGAAATATGAGGAAAGAAGGTAAGCGAAGAGGTAAAGTAGGGAAGCTGAATGGTGATTGAAAGCAAAAAGAGAAAGGCAAAATAAGAAGGAATAAAAAAGAAAGCGAAAAATAAAAGAAGCAAAAACGGGGAAAGAGTGTACGGTCGGAAGGAGGGAATAAAACAAGAAAAATGAATAGAGGAAGGAAAAGGGAAAAATGACTGAAAATAGTAGGAACGAATTACAAATGAAAGCTATCGACAACAAATGAAAGGAAAAAAGTACGAAGGGGATAATGGAGATAGAAAGAAATGTAAAGAGAGTGAATGAAGGACGTAACTAACAAGAAGAAAAGGACTTAACTGTGAAAGAAACATTGAAAGATAGGGAAAAGGAAGGAAGGAAGAAGGAAGGAAATAACTAAGAGATAGATAAATACAAAAAAAGGAAAAAAATTAAGAAATAAATGGATGAAGAAGGGCAGGGAGAATGAAATAAAGAAATTCTTCAGCCTCACAAACGTCCACCTAAGAAGAAGGAAAGGGCTTAACTGTGAAAGAAACATTAAAAGATAGGAAGAAAGATGTGGGGAAAGAATAATATAGAATAACTGAGAACGATAGATAGGAAAAAGGAAGGAAATAACTAAGACAGAACGATAAATACAAATAAAAGGAAAAAAATTAAGAAAGAAATGGATGAAGAAGAGCAGGGAGAATTAAATAAAAAAATTGTTCAGCCTTACAAACGTCCAAGTCCGTCCACCTAGAATGTGTTAAAGGTAAGAGTTGGATGGAGGAAGGAAGGCAGGAAGGACGCTATTTCATATTACTACAACGAAAAAAAAAAGAATGGAAGCAGCGAGGACGGAAATCAGTGACTGCCTTAATATCTTTGGACCAAAATCACGTACAACTTCTCCATCACGTCATCTCAGCCTCGGCGTCACGTGTCCAGTCAGAGATATTCACACACACACAGCGTTGTGACGTCAGCCTCTGCGATATTAATAAAACAGCAGGGGGTGCACAAGCAATACACGGCTTCATATCGTAATTCTCGAGGGTCTGACGTCGGCCGGCCCAACAGCCACCACGAGAGAGAGAGAGAGAGAGAGAGATTCACCCCCGTGTGGGTTTCATCACGTGGTCAAAGAGTCGGTCGTCCCTCTGACGTCACCTGACCACGTGACGAGTCACAGGGGTTGGTTGGTTGGTTGGATGGATGATGATGATGGATTTTCTGGAGGGACGAGTGTTTGGATGTGACCAGGGGATGCTTGCTGCTGCCTTCCCTCTCTCCATCTTGGACACTTCCTCTGACGTCACGACGGAGCAACACAGTTTGCTGTGGTTGGAAACGTTCCAACATCCAGCTTCACACGGATCCTCCCTCCCTCATCCTGACAGCTGCCGTCAAGAAGAAGAAGAAAAAACGGCTATTTTGGACCGCATCACGGTCCAGAACCTTCACCCCGGGCGAGTCGTTCTCCCTTCCCGTCTCCATGATCCTTGCCCTGGCTCCTTTTATTTCCCCCAATTTAGACGGTGGAAATTTATTTTTATCATTAAACGAAGAAAAAAAAAGTTTTATATTGATCTACTTTTTAAAAAATTCCATATAAAATTTCTTTTTGTAACGTTTTATAAAAATTTTGTATTTTTCGTTTCTTTATTGCTTTCTACCTCCATTTTTCTTCCTTACAAACAAATTGTTGATGGAAAAGATTCAACGGGACGGGAACGGGAAATCGAACACAGGGGCTCTCCGCTTCCCCGGCGGACACTCTCACTCAGGCTCGCCCCTTAATATACCAGTGACAAGTGGGGCAGGGGAACGGCCCTAGTGGTGTGTGTGGATCTTACGAGTTAAGACGGACTCGTTGATTCCTTCAGCAAAGTAGATGAGCATATTTGATGAAGAGAGAGAGAGAAACAGGCGCGTGACCTCGAATTCCTCCACCAATCAGGTGCCTTAGTAATGAAGGGAGACAAAGCCGCGTCGCCGAACAATCGCAGGGGGGGGAACTTTTTTTTCTGAAGGGAGAGAAAGAAAGAGAGAGAGAGAAAGAAACAAAAATAGAAAGAAAGAAACAGAGAGAGAAAGAATGAAAGAGAGAGAAAGAAAAAGAGAGAGGGAGAAAGAAAGAAAGAGAGAAAGAAAGGAAGAAGAAGAGAGAGAAAGAAAGAAAGAAATAAACTGAGAGAGAAAGAAAGAGAGAAAGAAAGAAAGAGATAGAGAAAGAAAAAGAGAGAGGGAGAGAAACAGGCGCGCGACCTCGAATTCCTCCACCAATCAGGTGCCTTAGTAATGAAGGGACAAAGCCGCTTAGCCAAAAAATCACAGGGGGGGAAACTTTTTTTCTGAAGGGGGAGAAAGAAAGAGAGAGAGAGAGAAAGAAACAAAAATAGAAAGAAAGAAACAGAGAGAGAAAGAAAGAAAGAGAGAGAAAGAAAGAAAGAGAGAGAGAGAAAGAAAGAAAGAAAGAAAGAAAGAAAGAAAGAAAGAAAGAAAGAAAGAAAGAAAGAAAGAAAGAAAGAAAGAAAGAAAGAAAGAAAGAAAGAAAGAAAGAAAGAAAGAAAGAAAGAAAGAAAGAAAGAAAGAAAGAAAGAAAGAAAGAAAGAAAGAAAGAAAGAAAGAAAGAAAGAAAGAAGAAAGAAAGAAGAAAGAAAGAAAGAAAGAAAGAAAGAAAGAAAGAAGAAAGAAAGAAAGCAGAAAGAAAGAAGAAAGAAAGAAAGAAGAAAGAAAGAAAGAAAGAAAGAAAGAAAGAAAGAAAGAAAGAAAGAAAGAAAGAAAGAAAGAAAGAAAGAAAGAAAGAAAGAAAGAAAGAAAGAAAGAAAGAAAGAAAGAAAGAAAGAAAGAAAGAGAGAAAGAAAGAAAGAAAGAAAGAAACAAGAAAGAAAGAAAGAAAGAGAGAAAGAGAGAAAGAAAGAGAGAAAGAAAGAAAGAAAGAAAGAAAGAAAGAAAGAAAGAAAGAAAGAAAGAAAGAAAGAAAGAAAGAAAGAAAGAAAGAAAGAAAGAAAGAAAGAAAGAAAGAAAGAAAGAAAGAAAGAAAGAAAGAAAGAAAGAAAGAAAGAAAAAGAGAGAGGAGAAAGAAAGGAGAGAGAGAGAGAGACTGTGTGGATGGATCGTTGCCGAGGAAGTCGTTTCCCAACCAGAGAGAGAGAGAGAGAGAGGGTCAGTGGCATTTCGCACGTGTGAAGACAGTCGGGCGAATAGTTTGGCACAGAGTCTCTGCGGTCACCTGCCTCCTCGCCCTTACGTAACTGAGAGGGACGAGAATAAGGAGGATCATCAAGTGCCCTCACCTTCACGTCACGTCATCCTTTTCAGTTTGTTGGAGGGAAAATCGGCCCGAAAATTCTTAGTCAAAATAAGAAAAAATGTTTCCCAATATCGAAAATTTCAGTCGTCACATCCTTCATTTTTAAATAAAAAAATTATTAATTGTAAATAAAAATAAGGGGGATATTTGGCCACTATAATTCCTTTTCACAATAAGAAAATAAGATAAACGATCATGGAATTAATAAATGACTAATATATATATATATTTAAAAAAAACATATATCAAAAGGCAGTCAACTGTAATTAGAATTGAAGCCCCAAGAAAATGAAGCAGAAATCAAGGGAGGAGTAAGACAAGGACGCGGTCCATGCTATTTAACTTATATATATGTGGAACAGGCGATGAAGAAAGTAAAAAAAAAATAACCAACGTAATATGGAAAATGAATCATACTGCAAGGAGAAGAAATAAAATCCCTACGTTTTTCCCGATGAAATCGTAGTGTTAGGGGAAAGTCAGAAAAGGCGACTTGCGAAACCACAATAAATGGCACGAACACGTGGTCCTGGAGAGAGAAAGAGTTCAATATATGAGGATTAGTAGAGGGGGGAAAACCAAGGGAAAACAGTGGAATAACAACAAAGGCTGTTGGATTTGGGGAAAGGGAAATTTTGAAGGGAAGTTAAGAAGGGATTCAGCTACTTGGGAAACGTAATAACTGGGGGATGGTAGACATAAGGAGTAGGATAGCTGAGGCGAGGGAAGAGGAGTTTACTTACGGCTAATATAAGAGAGTGAATATTAGGAAAATGTTTGGTATGGGTGCGAAACGTGGAAGGGCAGGAGACGCGGAAAGGGAAAAAGAACAGAGAGAAGATGAGATGGGGTAGATAGAATCATCTAAGCTGAATAGGGGGAAGAGAGGGAGGAACGATATGGAGGACTTTGAAGGGATAGATTAATGAGACACGAGGGGATCTTGTTTAATTAGCATTACAGAAAGGCGTGTGTGTGTGTGGGATAAGAACGGAAGAGGGAGGCCAAGGATGGAATCCGCGACATTACGCAGGAAGAATTTGCATTGCTCTCCCCCTCCCCGCCCCCTCTTGTCATTTTCCCTATTGTGCGCTGTCAAGCGAGATGATTACATACGTGACTTAAATCGGTAACAGTTGTCCTAAAACGCAGTTGCGGATGATTTGGGCCGACGCACACTCAGTGTTTTTAAGGTTCCCTTTGTCAGGTCCCACCGTGGTTGCATATGTTTGTGTTGTGTCGTATTTCGTGTTAGTTAGTGGGATGACACACATGCACACACGTCGTGAGTGAGTCACCTTGTCCCCTCCCCACCTTAGCAGCAGACAGCTGAATAGACGGAACAGTCACAAACACTTGTTGAAACTTTCCATACAGGTTGTGAAACAGACAGACATCAGAGGGAGGGAAGCGAATAATACCAAAGGGTGGAGGAGTTAAAAGTCGGTAATAGCAGAGGATGATAAGATACAGAGCTCTTCCTTCCTTGCAGTTAGTACAAATTCAAATATCAGGGTATATATATATATGAGTCAGGAAATGACATTGTCATGTTAATTAAAACAATTAATAGGGAAAATGACAGAGAGATAGAACTAAGGTGACTTACCTGAGGTTCATAGATGGTAGACACCTTGTGAGTGAGGTTTAGAGTACTTGAATTTTCGGAGGCGCCTTCCCCCCTCCTCCTTCATCGGAAATGTCTTCCTAACTTTCTGATGAAGAAGGGGGAAGGTGCCTCCGAAAATTCAAGTACTCTAAAAGTCACTCACAAGGTGTCCACCATGTATGAAACTCAGGTTAGTCACCTTCTTTCTCTCTATCTCTCTGTCCTTTTCCCCATTAATTTTATGTATATATGTCTTCTTGTTTTAGTAGAATAAAGTCGTTCGACTTGTCCGATCCATGCTAACCTATTCCACCATTAAAAGTCTTTTTTCCACACCCACTCACAACATCCTCCCTAACTGCTGAGCATATCCCCAATCCTTTGCCTACAGCTTCTCTTCACTTCCCTCTAACGTCCTCCACAATCTATTAGCCTTGTTCTTCCGCTTTTTTCCCATACTCTACTCTACATCCGCCTTGGTTTCCCCCCTCCCTCTATTATTCGTCACGTTGAACTCTTCCTCCTCTCTCTCCAGGACCACGTCCGTGCCATTTATTATGTTTTTTTTTCAAGGGTTCCTCAGAGGTCAGATGTCAAATTTTTTCTTAAATTTTATTGTGAAACGGAAGCAGCAGCGGCAGTGAATGTGCGTCGTTTCTCTTCTCTTTGGGAGTGTTGTTGGTCGACCTTGGCCGCGCGCTATTCCTGGATCCTCCAGGCAGGCACGACGGTCAAGGAAGACGGAACACAGCTGGTCGACAGAGAGAGAGAGAGAGAGAGAGAAGGGAAACTCCGTCTCTCTAGGGGGTGACGAGTGAGAGGATTTACACGGGGAGGGGGATGACGCCATCTTGTGGGAGCTTGTGTGTGTGTGTGTGAAGGAGGAAACTACACATGAAAAATACTCTCAAGACAGAAGAGAAGGCGGTAGAGAGAGAAAGGTATGAGAGAGGAAAGTTTGGCAGAAAGAAAGTGATGAACCAGAGGGAACAAAGGGAAAAATGAGGGAAACAACACAAAATCTGAGCAAGTTGGAAAGAGGGACTGGGGGACAGGAACAGACAGAGATGATTATAAAAAGTGACGAACCAGAGGGAAAGAAGAGGGGAGGAAACAAAATCTGAGTAAGTTGGGAGGGAGGAGGACAGGAACAGAGATAATTATAGAAAGTGACGAACCAGAGGGAAAAAGGGAAAGAAGGGGAAACAACACAAAATCTGAGCAAGTTGGAACGAGATGATATAGAAAGTGAAAAACCAAACGGAAAGAAGGGGAAACAACACAAAATCTGAGGACGTTGGAATGAGATGATTATAGAAAGTGATGAACCAGGGGGAAAAAACACAAGAATAAGAGCAAGTTTGGAGGGGGGAGGGGCGGTAAACGAGATGATTTTAGAAAGTGACGAACCAGAGGGAAAAAAAACAAAATCTGAGCAAGTTGGAACGAGATGATTATAGAAAGTGACGAACCAGAGGGAATAAAGGGAAATAAAGGAGGGAAACAACAGAAAATCTGAGCAAGTTGAAACGAGATGATCATGGAAAGTGACGAACCAGAGGGAACAAAGGGAAAAGAAGAGGGGGAAAAACACAAGAATAAGAGCAAAAATAAATATACATAGATATAATTTAAATAAAGAAAAACTACATAAATATAATATTGAAAGAATAAAAAAGCTAGAAACGAAAAATGAACATGAACAGTAAATCAAGTTGCAAAGTAGAAACTAAAACGGAAAGAAATTTGGAAGAAGAATGGGCTTGTTCAGGTGGTTTGATACAGAATGTGAACAAGTCAAAGCAATGGCATGTATGCATCTACTTTAGATTCAAAATAAGATCTTTGTAATAAAATTACATATTTAAGTTATGTAGACGAATATGGAGAGAGAGAGAGAGAGAGAGAGAGAGAGAGAGAGAGAAAAGCTACTAAAATTGTGTTCTAATAAAGACCGTGAATGTTCTTTGGAACGACAAGCATATCTCTGACTCGCATATCTCTTTCAAACAAAGATTCAAACCATTTCCCGTACGTCCCCCCAGGTGGCGATGACGTCACGGATGACGTCCGCTCTCAACCCTCGTCCACCCACACCAACCCAAGGTCAGCCCCCTCCCCATCCCCTTGGGAAGTGTTTTAGACAAGCACATTGGCCGTGGTCATGGACTGCCTCACTCACCCATGCTGTGACGTCACCGCGGTATTGATTGAGGGTGACACGAGCTCACAGTTGCAGCACCTAAACAAAATTATTATTTCTTCCCTTTTTTTTCTTATTTTCTCCATGAATCTTATCGTCTTTTTTTATAAGTTTTTTTCCATTTCTATTCTTATTTATTCTTCTAATTTTCGTATCCCTTGATTTCCTTTGCCTTTTTCTATTAATTATTCCCTCCCTCCCCCCCCAATTCGTCCTCTATCATCTGTATGTCACCTATTTCGTGAATGTTTGACATTTGTATATTTTTTTAATGCAATTATGCTATCAGTGATAACCTACTTCCACGTTTCCTGTTAATTCCTCCCTTTATATTAAGTATTTTCAACCTTTAAAATATATAAATAACGTTTCGTCAACACAATTGTGACTTCATCAGCTACTAGACGTTCGTTTCCTTCATATCAATTGTTGTTTCCTTTTTCTGCGGCTCACTCCGTTTTATGAATTCTTCTCGTCTGCATACCTATTATTTCTTGTGCTTTTCTTTTGTGTTATTTTTCTTCTATTTTCCTGCTAGTCCTTCCATATTTATTTTTTATTTTCTTACTGTCTTTTTTTGGTTCCCTTCCAGTATAACATCTTCGCTTTTCCAATTTTATTTTTTTGCACGTTTGTATGAATGTATTTTTGATCGTACTTTCTGTTTCTGTGATTTATTCGTCTTCTCGTTTCCTATTGATGCTTTTCTCTAACATGTTTCCTTTCTTGTATTTTTTTTCTTCCATGCCGTTCTCCTCCCACTTTATATATTTTTTAGACTGTTTATAGTACTATGTCTCATATTTTCCTAAATAATATCTTTATTCTCTTTTACTTCTAGTCTTTTATGTCTCTAGAGAGTTCATTGTACCATTTTTTCACCTTTGTAAATTATTATTTATTGAATCTTTCTTTTGTTGCTTCCATTTTTTTGTGTGTTGCACGCTTCCTTTGATGTGTTTTCTTTATCTGGTTAAAGTGAAGTTGAGGGAGAGTATAGGCATGATGATGTTCTCCCGAGGTCTTGGACCCTCCTGTTTCCTGTTCTGCAACGCCACACCGGAAAACCGAAGCCGCCATCCGACAGATGATCCGGAAATGCTTAACTGCGCACTTTCTGCACGCCTTTGTGCGTGTTGAATGTCTCAACACGGCGGGATTATAGATTACTAACTTTTTCCCTATTTATTCCCTCGTTGTATCTCTTCTCTCTCTCTTTTCTCTCCTTTCTATCTCTTCTCTAGCTCTAGCTACTTACTACCTCACTACTTTCTCTCCTTTCTGTCACTTCTCTACCTCTCTTTCTCTGTCTTTTCTACACGTTTTCACTAATGTTTCCATCCATCTCTTCTCTCCTTTCTCTCTCTCTCACTCTCTTCTCTCCTTTCTGTCTCTTCTCTAGCTTCTAGCTATTTATTATCTCACTATTTTCTCTCCTTTCTGTTGGTTCTCTACCGGTCTTTCTCTGCCTTTTCTCTACCTTTTTACTAATTCTTCCCTCATCTCTTCCCTACCTTCTCTCTCTCTTTTCTCTCCTTTTTCTTTTTTTTAGCAACTTCTTATCTCACTAATTTCTCTCCTTTCTCCTTTCTGTTTGCTCTCTGCCTCTCTTTCTGTCTTTTCTCTACCTTTTCACTAATGTTTCCCTCATTATCTCTCTTCTCTCTCTCTCTCTCTCTCTCTCTCTCTCTTTTCTAGCTTCTAGCTATTTATTATCTCCCTACTTTCCCTCCTTTCTCCTTTCTTTCGCTTCTCCACCATCCCTCTATTTTTTTATCACCACCCCTCTCCCTTCTATCTCATTTCTATCTCTATTCTCTTTTACCTCCTCGTCTGTCTCTTTCCTGAATCCTCTCTCTCTCTCTCTCTCTCTCTCTCTCTCTCTCTCTCTCTCTATTTCTCTTATTCCTCCAGGACCACGTTCATGGCATATATAGTGGTTTCCGAGTCTGCTCCTGAGCGTGGCGTTTTTATTTCTTCTCCTTACATTTTGATTCCCTTTTCCAATATCGCGTTTTAAGTTCCTCCATGGCCTGTCATACATATATATATATATATTCTTTATCTATTTATTTGTCTTCTCGTTTCGTTACGGAGGACTGTAAGAAGTACCTAATGCAATATAAATATTGTCTATCGTTTCGCTGCGCTCCGTGTTGTCGTCGTCGTCGTCGTGGACTCTTGACCTCTTCTCCTTCTCCCTCCTCCTGTGGAGTAGTCACTGCACTGGAGGGTGCCGAGGGGGGAGGAGGATGAGGAGACTCGGTGGCACGTGTGTTGCGCGTTCCTCCTCCTGCTGGTGGATGGGAAACGTGACTCTCGTCAGTCAGCCATTGTGATGCCTGATAACACGCAACGTGTTTATCTCTCTCTCTCTCTCTCTCTAATATATATATCAATTACCGTCATCGCGACGACGCAGTTATAAGAGCGAGGTAAATATTTCCCGCGAGGCGCTCCTCAGGGTTCCGTAACAGGGCCAACCAGTGTTTATCAGCGACGACGATTGCTTGTAGGAAAGTTACACGAGACTGCAGTGACCCTCCCTCACAAACACACCTGAGAGGGAGTTTCCTCTTATGTAAAAGGTTAGAGGAGAAGAAGCGACCGTCCACAAGGACCGTCGTATAACTCTCTCTCTCTCTCTCTCTCTCCTGAAACACTTGCCAAGGCCTCGCTCGCCTGCTCTGTTCTGCAAAGTGGTTAACCGCTTCCTCTTTCCGCCGTCCGTTCCGGTCCAGTTAGGTTCGGTTTGTTTTGCAGAGGATTCGCGTAGAAATGTTCCCCTTTCAGATGTCCTAACTGGCGTCTCCGCTATACAGAGAGACGGAGAAGAAATAATGAGGAGACAGGAAGGGGAGAGAGAGAGACGAGGGAGAGAAAAATTAGGGGAAAGATAGAGAAGCGACAGAAAGGGCAGAGGGTAGACAGGAAGGGGAGAGAGACACGAGGGAGAGAAGAATTAGAAGAAAGAAAGAGAAGCGACAGAAATGACATAATGTAGACATGAAGGGGAGAGAGACGAGGGAGAGAAGAATTAGAAGAAAGAAAGAGAAGCGACAGAAAGGACACAGGGTAGACATGAAGGGGAGAGAGAGAGACAAGGGAGAGAAGAATTAGAAGAAAGATAGAGAAGCGACAGAAAGGACACAGGGTAGACATGAAGGGGAGAGAGAGAGACAAGGGAGAGAAGAATTAGAAGAAAGAAAGAGAAGCGACAGAAAGGACAGGGTAGACATGATGGGGAGAGAGAGAGAGAGACAAGGAAGAGAAAAATTAAAAGAAAGATAGAGAAGCGACAGAAAGGGCAGAGGGTAGAAAGTAAGGGGAGAGAGACGAGGTAGACAAGAATTAGAAGGAAGATAGAAAGGACACAGGGTAGACATGAAGGGGAGAGAGATGAGGGAGAGAAGAATTAGAAGAAAGATAGAGAAGCGAAAGAGGGTAGTAAAAAGAAGGAATAGGGAGAAAATGAATAGAGAGACAAGGTAAAGAAGAAGAGACGGAAAGAAAAGAAAAAGGAATTACTGAGATAGAATGAAAGAATAAATAGAGAGAAGGGAAAGAAGATACGGAAAGAAGTGAGACAGGGAACACAGACAGAAGAGACAGGAAGGAGAGAAGAGAGAAGAATAGAGAAGGTAGAGAAGAGTCAGAGGATATAAAAGGGAAACATTAGAAAGAAAAGGGGTTACGGATAACCTTACGGCTATTCATACGCGGTAACAAAATGACGTTTCGAGCATGTTAGACGATCTTCCACCGCCGTCGACATGGCAGCCATGGAACCCAACCACATGTCAACATAACTACGTCATTTCTGCTTCAAATATAAAGCAGGGAAGTAATTACTCTTATAACATGTGGGTGTGACGTCAGGGAGGCGGCCATGTTTTATTTTATTTTCTATTGACAACTGGTAATATTTACAGGTGAGGCGGGGGAATACTTTGTAAGTGAAGGATTGTGGGGGGGAATGTTGTTACGAAAAAGGGAGAGGGAGAGAGAGAGAGAGAGAGAGAGAGAGACTGAGCGAGTTAAATCCAGTTCTATCCGAGACGCGGACGCAGTAGATAACACTTTAATGTGTAAGTGGACAGAGGAAGGTCACGAGACGCGCGCACACACGCACACACACACATCATCGCAATTGGATTCCTGCAGTCGAGGATTCCGGGAAACTGTCCGGACGAGGAGAGGAGAAGAGAGGGGAATCGGATACCGAGAAAAGCTCTATCTGGACAGGTGCCAGCGGCCACGACTACAGTCTACTACGTCACCACAAAGACCCTACACTCTTCAGCACGCACAGATGATAATAATAATAATAGCCAGAAAGTCGTCAATGGGCTTCGGGCAAAGAGAAACTAGTATTATTTATATTGCTGTTTACATCGCACTGTATTCTCTTTAGTCTTTTCCTATATTCTTAGAAAATACGAGTTTCACACACACAGACACACATATACCGCAATTAAAACTGAGGAACAAACACAGAAGTGCCATGACAAACTTCCTCTAACCAAAGATATAAACAGCAAAGATAGAGTGTAACGAAGCGAGAAGGCCAGAGATAAAACAGTAACGGCCCAAAGAAATGAAAAGTAAAAATATAACACGAATATCAGAGTCGCGATTAACATTTAAACGAAAAATAGATAATAATAACCGGAAAATCATCAATGGGCAAACACGCTTCGGTCAAAGAGAAACTCATATTTTTATATTTCTGTTTCCCTTAGTCTTTTCCTATATTCTTAGAAAATACGAGTTTCACACACATATACCGCAATTAAAACTGAGAAACAAACACAGAAGCGCCTGACAAACTTTCTCTAACAGCGATGTTTAAAACCAAAGATATAAACAGCAAAGAACGAGGGTAACACAGCGAGAAAACCAGAGATAAAACAGTAACGGGCCAAAGAAATGCAAGTAAAACACCAGAGTCGCAATTAACATTTAAACGAAAAATAGAACGCGCGTTAGGAGACGAAGATCAGTTTGGTTTTTTTTTCTTTCAGTAAGAATGTAGACGGGGACGAGACAGAAGCAATTTTGACTCCGCGTCTAATTTTAGAAGACAGGATAAGAAGAAGAAAAAAACAGGTCTACGTTAGAAAAAGCCTTTGATAAAGTCAACTGGAACACACTATTAAGGATTTTTGAAGAGCACTGGAATAAAATATCGAGAAAGGAGGTTTATACATAACCTCTCCAGAAGACAGTAATTAGGGCAAGAAAAGGAAAGCAGAAATCAATAAATGAGTAAGACAAGGAGGCAGTCCACGCTTGAAAGGTAGGCGACAGTTCAGTTGTTTCCTCCCCCTCCTCCCCCAGCAAAAAAAAGATAAATGCTATCTTCTTCACTGACGTAGAAAGAGTTGACCCAGTGAAATCAGACAAACGACGAACAAGGAAGGAAATCATTGAAACGTTGCTCGGCGGGGTTTAGAAGCCCGACAAGTTGCCAACATTACAACCACGTACGTACATGAGTAAGTGTTGCGTCATCTCGACGAATTGACGGGGGGAAAAGGGGAGAGAAGCTGCAGAACTGTAGCGTCGATGACGCAATAAGGGGGTGAGGGGGAACCCTTATTAGGTTAGGTTCTAGTACCTGGTTGTTGTTGTTGTTTTCCTGTGCATGACGTAATATATGGAGCAGAGGGAGATGGGGAGAGAGAGAGAAAGAGAGAGAGAGAGAGACGTAGAGAGACATAGATACGGAGAGAGAGAGAGACAGAGAAAGAGAGAAAGGCAGAGAAAGAGACAGAGAGAAACGGAGAGAGAGACAGGGAGAGAAAAGGGAGACGGAGAGAGAGAAGAGAGAGGAGAGAGATTTGGAGAGAGACAGAGAGAGACAGAGATACGGAGAGAGAGACAGAGAGAAACGGGGAGAGAGACAGAGAGAGAAAAGGGAGACGGAGAGAGACAGAGAGAGAAAAGGGAGACGGAGAGAGAGACAGAGATAAGGAGAGAGATACGAAGAGAGAGACAGAGAAAGACAGAAAGATAGATAAAGAGAGAGAGAAAAGAGAAATAATAGAGAGACGGGGAGAGAGAGAGAAGAGAAAGAATAGAGAGACGGAGAGAGAGACAGAGAGAAACGGAGAGAGAGAGACGGAGAGATATAGAGAGACGGAGAGAGAGAAGAGAGAGGAGAGAGCGGAGAGAGAGACAGAGAAAGAAAGACAGACGGAGAGAGAGACGGAGAGAAAAGAGAGACGGAGAGAGAGAAGAGAGAGGAGAGAGACGGAGAGAGATACAGAGAAAGAGACTGAGAGAGAGAGACAGAGAGAGGGAGAGTGGAAGCTGCGTGTCCCGCCCCCTGGTGACGAGGAGTAGTATCGATCTCGCAGATGGAAGCAATGACCTCGCAGCTATTCATGCGCGTGTAAACAAACGGCGAATCCAGAGAACAAGTGCCTCTCTAATTGGTCCTCCTCCGGTCCTTCACTGCTGCGGTTTCAAATCGATATCCCAATTCTTGTTTACTTCCATACTCTGTCTTTCCGCTCCTGCTTTCCTCTGTGTCGTCTGAAAACGTTCCCTAACCCTGTAGCAACGCGCACCTGAATTAGGAAACGACCCCGATTACCGGACCTTGAGGAACTCCTGCAGCCACTGTGGCAGGCTTTGAAACGCTGTACTATAGGAGCTTCAGGAGCTCGGGGGGAAATCTGTGAAACATTCCCACCATCTTCTGCTGCTGCCTTCTCCTCCGTCGACTGAAAATTGAAGATTGAATTTTATCTTTCCTTTCTTAGTTGAAAGATTGTGTATATTTCTTGTAATATTATATTTGACGTATCCTATTTCCTCAACCGAGGAGTAATGGATTGAATAATAATAATAACAATAACCAAACTCTGTTCTCTGCCAAGTTTTTTAAACTTCTTTCCCCAGTCTTTTCCGCCCTCCTTTTGGTGTCTCCTCCAAAAAAATGTCCTCTCCCAGGTGTGTCTAGGTCTCCCTAATTTTTCGTTCGCCTCGCGGAATCCAGTCTGATGCTTCCTTGTCCACTGACTCTTCATTCTTGCTCAAGGTATGTCCTGTCCGTCTCCACATTCAGCGAGAGAGAGAGAGAGAGAGAGAGTATCAGTGATAAAGTACCCCTGTAACAGACCCTTGAGGCATTCCTACCGACCGAAACCTGGTTCCTTGTAGCCGCACGTTTCTTTTCGATAGCGCAGTTGTTATTAATGGAAATGAGGCACGTGACTGATAGGTTGAAGAGGAATTAAGTGAGCCCCGGACCACACATTAAGTCGAATTCGTACTCGACGAGATAAAAACACACACTCTTGTCATGACTTGTTGACGAGGCACGTGAGAGTTATCTAGGACCCACGTGTCCACCTACCCTTGTTGATGATGATGGACCTGCTTGACCTTGCAGCTGGCTCTCTGTGACCCCTGAACCTCTCCCGCCCGGGTCACTCCATCCATCGATTTTGCCTCCAGCGGAAAGTAAAGCGGAGCTTCCCTTCCATTCACAACAACACCGCTGCGCTGCACAGCAACCACCATAACCATCATCATCATGTCATCATCGTGGTGGTGGTGGTAACAGACACTCCTGTGGCCTCAGAGGTCCATGGAGGACAGCTCTTGTGAGTGACGTCACGGTCAAGGGGGTAACAGAGCCCACCCCCCGGGGTAAAACTGAAAATGTCGTCGTGGTGGTGAGAAGAAGAGGAACTTTGACAGACACTCCTGTGGCCTCAGAGGTCCCTGGACAGCTCTTGTGAGTGACGTCACGGCCAAGGGGGTCAGAGCCCACCCCCCGGGGGTTAAAAAACTGTTAGCATTAGAGGGAAGTGAAGAGAAGATGGAGGCCAGGGATGGAAATACACTAAGCAGGTTAGGGGGAAGCCGACGACGTGGCAGTTATGTGGAAATAACAAGCAGGATAGTCTGAGGACTGAACACCACTACAACAACAGCAACAATAGTACCTGTTAACGTCTTGACGTAGTGAAGAGACCCAGATGCTGAGGAACCTTAATCACTCATTCACAAGACTGATCTTAGTTATTTAGTAAAGCTCTTAATGAAACGTCGATAACATTTTTCATCATTAAATTGATCCTACTTAAAAGTCTAATAAAGTTGATCTTCATTATATAGTTATTTTTATTTCGGGGGTCCGTCGCGAGTTACCATTGCAAGTTAATTTTTTCAACGCGAGTGATGAAGGGTTAATGACGTAATTGCTGGGTTTCTCGACACGGTTCCGGGTTGGGGAAGAAAGATGGCGCAGGGTTTGGAGGTCATTGTCCTCGTCACCTGTTGTGTTTTTTTTGGAGGTGACCCTAGTCGAGGCCGCGGTCATTGGGCGAGTGAGTGGACCTTGGTGGAGGTGGAGGGTTCTTCAAGTGTGGGAAGTGACCACTTAGTCTCAAGATGGCGGCGGACAAGGGGCCCTGGACCCCCGTCACTGCGTCACCGTTGTCGGCGTAGTCAAGACAGAGACAGAGAGATACAGAGAGAGACATAGAGAGAGACAGATAGACAGGGAGAGGGACAGAGAGACACAGACAGACCTAGAGAAACAGAGAGACAGAGAGAAGAACAGAGAAACAGAGAGACAGAGAGAGAGAGAGAGGGGTGGGACAGAGAGAGACACAAACAGACAGACAGAGACAGAGAAAGACAGAGAGAGAGAGAGACACGGACAGAGAGAGACAGAGATAGGCAGAGAGAGAGACAGATAGACAGGGAGAGGGACAGAGAGACACAGACAGACCTAGAGAAACAGAGAGACAGAGAGAGAGAGAGAGGGGGGGGACAGAGAGAGACACAAACAGACAGACAGAGACAGAGAAAGACAGAGAATGCGCTGTCTGATTCCCAGTACGGCTTCAGGAAAGGAAAGTCGACAATAGACGCCATCAAGCGGGTCGTTGACACTGCGAGGGAAGCCGTGAGAGGGAAAAGGTGGAAGAGAGGCGCAAAAAAGTACTGTGCCATAATCTCGCTGGACGTAAGGAACGCGTTTAACTCGGCGAGGTGGGACTCCATCCAGGACGGGCTGAGGAAGCTTAACGTCCCGCAATATATCCTGGAAATAATACGGGATTACCTTACGGAGAGAACCCTGGAGTACTCAACCGATGACGGAGTGGAGGAGTATAAAGTGACGGGCGGTGTTCCTCAGGGCTCAGTGCTGGGTCCACTACTGTGGAACTGCATGTACGATGGCCTTCTCCGACTAGACATGCCAAACGGGGTCGAACTAACTGGTTTCGCGGACGATATCGCGGTGACCGCAGTAGCCAAGACCACCGAGGAGATCACGTACAAGTGTAACGATGCCATAGCGAGGGTCCGACAGTGGCTGACGAACGTGGGACTGCAACTGGCAGACCACAAGACGGAGGCACTCCTTGTGACGAGCAGAAAGCGGCCCGAGTTCATTAGACTCAAAGTAGGACAACAAGTGATCGAGTCCAAAACGTCTATTAAGTACCTAGGCGTCTGGATAGACAACAGACTGCGGTTCGGCACCCACCTTCTGCGCAGTAGTGAGAGGGCCCGGAAAGTGAGCTTGGCGTTGTCCCGCATAATGCCAAACGTTGGCGGGCCGAAACAGGGCAAGAGGAGGCTTCTGTCCGAGGCGGTAAAGGCGAGCCTTCTGTACGCCGCACCAATCTGGGCCAGTGCGACGGAGAAGAAGGCGTACGTCCGGAAGTTAGCCTCTGCCTACCGAACTAGCGCCATTCGCGTATGCTGTGCGTATCGGACCGTGTCATACGACGCAGCGTGCGTGATTTCAGGCTTGGTCCCTATAGACATCTTAGCCAAGGAAAGACTGAGAATCCATCTGCGGCACTTGGATAGTGAAGGAAAACATGCCAAGAAGGAAGAACGAAGTACCAGCCACCAGGAATGGCAAGCACGTTGGGACGCAGCCACCAAAGGAAGGTGGACTAACCGTCTCGTCCCAGACGTGGAGAAGTGGTGTAGACGGAACCACGGGGAGGTCGATTTCTACACTACGCAGCTCCTTAGCGGACACGGGTGTTTCAGGGAGTATCTCCACCGCTTCAAGCTGGACGATAGCCCTGAATGCCCTGCCTGCCCTGGTAATGCCGAGAACGCGGAGCACGTTTTCTTCGACTGCCCGCGGTTCATAGCCCATAGAGTAAGACTTGAGACGACGCTTGGAGAAAATCTGACACCGGACAACACTGTGGACTTCATGCTCCAATCACAGAATAACTGGGACTTGGTGGCTGAGTTCACCAGTACAACGATGAAGACGTTGCGTCTGTTAGAAAGAGAGCGGCATAGTGTCGAGGTGTAAATAGTATTGTATATATATAAACTAAGTGTTAATTACCAAACGTAGGCTAAGTAGTAAATAGATGTACGGACGGAAGATAAGGGTTGCAAGTGTGCAGCAATGAACTGGAGTTATTTTAGTAGTCTAGTTAGTAATAATATAAAGTGGACGGTGTGCACGGCACCATTACCCCCGGCGAAGTAATGCCTGACGGTGGCCGCCGGGAAGTAAGAAAGGAGACTGACGGGGGTGGGAGTTTAGTGGGTAGGAGGTTTTCTGCCTGAGTCCCACATAACCTCTGCGGAGGTATGAAATGCATTCTCCCTCCTTACAAAAAAAACAGAAAAGAAAGAGAGAGAAAGAGAGAGAGAGAGAGAGAGACAGAGAGAGACAGAGAGAAACTGAGACAGAGAGAGGCTAAGAGAGGCAGAGAGGGACAAAATAGAGAGACAGAGCGAGACAGAGAGACAGAGAATGACAGAGAGAGAGACATAGGGACAGAGAGAGACAGAGAAAGACAGAGAGAAAGACATAGAAAGACAGAGAGAGGCAGAGGGAGAGAAAGAGACACACAGAAAGACAGAGAAAGACAGAGAGAGAGAGAGAGAGGCAGACAGAGAGAGACAGAAGGAAACTGAGAGACAGAGAGAGGGACAGAGAGAGGCAGAGAGAGACAAAGAAAGAGAGTGAGGGACAGAGAGAGACACAGGGAGAGAGACAGAGAGGGACAGAGAGAGGGACAGAGAGAGACAGAGAGAGAGAGACAGAGAGAGGGACAGAGAGAGGCAGAGAGAGACATAGAGAGACAGAGAGAGACAGAGAGACAGAGAGACAGAGAGAGAGATAGGCAGAGAGAGACAATGAGAGGGACAGAGAGAGAGATTGAGAGAGACTGCGAGAGACACAGAGAGACACAGAGAGAGACAGAGAGAGACAGAGAGAGGGACTGAGAGAGAGGCAGAGAGAGACAGAGAGAAACAGAGACAGAGAGAGACAGAGAGAGAGGCAGAGAGAGGGACAGAGAGAGGCAGAGAGAAACAGAGACAGAGAGAGAGAGAGAGTGACAGAGAGAGGCAGGGAGAAACAGAGACAGAGAGAGGCAGAGAGAAACAGAGACAGAGAGAGGCTAAGAGAGGCAGAGAGAAACAGAGACATAGAGAGAGGCAGAGAGAGGGACAGAGAGAGACAGAGAGAAATAGAGCCAACTTTCACTTCCATTGAAGCGGAGTGCGTCGTCCCACATTTCCGCCCGCGCCTTGAACCTTCAGTCAACCCACGTCCTCAGTGTCTACCCTAGCCTCTCGCCTTGTACAGCGACTGCGCTCAGGAAAGGAGGAGAAACTTAGTCATCACCCGCCATGACGATCCAGTCCACGATTTTTCCCCTTTCCCGAAATATTGCGACTGTTAGAAAAGCTGAGTAATTCCACCACGGGGAGGAGGGGGGGGAAGTATCTAGTGAAGCTCTTGTCTGTACGGAGGACAGCCACGTGCTCTATCAACCCTCCCACCTCTTCAGCTGTCCACTCCATACCTTGTGTGGCAGGTATTTGGAAATTCCGTCCTCCGTCACTCCAAGTCGTAGTCAAAGATGATATACGAGTCCAAGTTACCAAAAGTGTTAGGTCGGTGAAACCGACATGGCTACATCAAAAATGACCTAATGGAATTGGGGGGGAGGGGGAAGGGCACGTTGTGAGTAGGAGGCTACGATAAGAAGACGATAAGGTGGACGGTTACAAGCTGCCAACATGGCGGACCCACCCGTACATAGGCAAGAGAGACCAAGACACGCACAAGTGGACGGACCTATCCCAAAAAAAAACAACAGCCAGAGACAGAAATAAGTGGAAAGAACTGGAACTACAACAAAGTGACACTGTAGTGTAGTGGATTAGATAACCTGGTGAGAATACTAAAAGCTGCTACCCCTACTTTCCCTGAATAAGACAACATGAGGCTGTTTTCATTCACTTCAATATAAGTGTGAATATTAGAAAATCGTTGCTAAAAATGTTTGTATGGAGCGTGGACGATAGGAGTTAGGTGGGGGGAAGAAGGGGGAAAAGAATAGAAGGCCCTTGAAATGTGGCGCTGTAAGAGAATGAGATTGAGGGGGGGAAATAAGCAGGAGGAGAAGAATAAGAGAGACGAGGGTCAAGGGCATTAGAGGGAGGTGGAGGACGGAATTCGCCAACCATATTAGGGAAGGAGGACGTGCGTGCGGTAGCTAACGCAGAAATGAAAAGGCTTGCGCAGGATGGATTGGGAATGGAACCAGGCCAGCCTCTGATTGGCGCAACAACGTGTTGGTTGCAAGACCATCGCCGTTTTTGGAGGTTTTCCCCCCTGAAGGAGGAGCCACAGCACACAAGGTGGTGTTTATTAAGCTTGCTTCCCCTTTGGCTCCAGCACGTGTGTGTGTGTGTGTGTGTGTGGCCCCAGGAAGCTGGACGGGGACTGAGGAGTGTTCCGAGAGCTGCGGCGGATCTCTCTTTTTTTTTTGGTTAACAGGAGGCTACATGAGGGTGATCCTGAAACAGGCAACTCTCCCCTTTAATAGCATAGGAAGGGAATTGAAAAGGGGGGATGCGGAAGGTAGAGCAAGGTAGCCAAGAGTTAACTAGGGCCCCGGGCTATGGTTTAAGGATCCTACCCGGTGTTTCACCTAAAGAGATGCAGGGAAAACCCTAGAAAACCTGCATCAGGTAGGTCGGGCATTGGGTACTATTCTCACGCCCTTCCGAATGACGGGAGACGAGTTTGCTGTGGGGACGCAGCATTCCCTTCTCCGTGTCTCCACCAGTTTCAGGAGGCAGTTGGCCGACTGATCCAATGGGATCAGCGGACAACTCTTGCCATATGCCCAAGGTCTTTGACCCCGGTACATATACCTCCTAAAATAGGTGAAGGTGTCTCGGCATGTGAGAACTTTGATAAAAAGTACCCAGAGAGAGTGCGAGGCATCCCCGACATGATCAGGTAAGCCCCGCAGTCACTCTGGGGGAAGCCTCTGCAGAGAAACTCCCGCAGCGCCTTCATTGGGCCAGGATCTCTTTTTTTTTTGGTTAACAGGCTACATGAGGGTGATCCTGAAACAGGCAACTCCCCTTTAATAGCATAGGAAGGGAATTGAAAAAGGGGGGATGCGGAAGGTAGAGCAAGGTAGCACAGCAAGGGTTAACTAGGGCCCCCGGGCTATGTTTCTCCATCAAGTTGTAAACATCCTGGCCGGAAACGTCTGCAGGAGGAGGGTTTTCCGGTTTTTCTCAAATACAAGTGTCTCACCCCCAGAAACCCATCCTACAGGGTGGTGCATAAAGATCAGAGGAGTGAGGTTACAGTGGGAAGTGGGATTGCATGATCAGGAGGTAGACAGAGGGTGTAGGGGTGGTTGGAGTGGTGTAGTCGGATCGGCGATGGGGAGGAAGCGGTGGGGTGGTGAGGGTGACGGTCAGGGTTAGTGGCGTTGATTTGATGTGTAAGAAGGGTGATCAGGGTATCTTGTGTGAGTAGGGGAATATTATTATTGGTGACGCGTTGGAGTGGAGCAGTTTAGCTGGTCGGAGAGGTTTTCGTTAGGGTTCATGGGTTTGGGGTGTGTAAGGGGGTAGTTTGGGCGTCTGCAGTTTGGTTGTTGTCCGCGGTTAGGATGGTTTGGTGGTGGAGGGCCGGAGGTGGGGGCGGTTGGGAAGGTGGAATGTAGAGCAGGGAAGGCGTAGAGGTACAGGAGGTAAGACATGGTTGGGTGATGTAAGTGTCAGGGTGTGTGGGTGGGGTAGGGGGGCTGTTGGTCGTTTGAGAGTGTTAGAGCTCGGTTGGTTGGGGTTCGAGGGGGCGTGTAGGGGTTGGCGGGGCGGGGGGGGTGAGTTGGTGGTTGCAGGGGGTAGGAGGGTGGAGTAGGGTGTCGGAGAGTAGGGATAGTTTGAGGTGCTTATGTTAGTCGACTGGTCAGGGTAGGGATGTTGCGTGAAGTGTGCGGTCTGCCGGGAAGGAGGTACGATGGTGGCAGGGACGAGAACAGGGTGATGTAAGGTTGGAGAGTGAAGTGGTAGGTAGGGGAGGGGCGCTGGAGGGGATGTTGGGATGGGGGAGGTGAGTCAATGTGCTTTGAAGTGTGCTTAGGGGAGCGGTGCGATGGATAGGTTCGCGCGTAAGTTTAGGGGATGGGTGTGGCGGACGGAGGGGTGGAGGGAAGGTTTGTGATGGTGGATGTAGGGTGTGGAGGGTAGGGGGGTGAGGAGTGGGTGTGTATGGATGGAGGCGAGGATGGTTGGTGAACGGTTAGTGGTGGTAGTCATAGGGGAGAGGGTGTTCGGTGTTAGTTGGACGCGGTTGAGGGGGTTACGTAGGGAGAGTATTTTAGGGGATAAAAATGTCGGAGTTGGTTGTAGAGAGGTTGTGGGGGGGGGAAGGTTTGACGGTTTAGGGGTGGGGATGGACTACTGCTTTGAGGTAGGACGGGAGGATTTAGACAGGGGGAGATGGGAGGGGAGGAATGTGGTTAGTTGAGGGGTTGGGAGGAGCGTGGAAGAAGGGTGGAACGTGCAGGGGGAGGGGAAGGGATGATGTGGTCGAGGGGAAGGGGGGGAGCGGGATGGGTGGAGGGAATGAGGCTCTGGGTGGGTGGTACGAGAGTGGGGGAAGTTCTGGTGGTGCTGGAGCGGGTTAAATTGTGGTAGGAGTTAGGGTATGGAGTGGCAGAAGTTATGTGGTCGATGAGGGGTGTAGGGAAGGAAGTTCGGAGGGGTCGATCTGCCTCAGTATGGGGGAGGTGGGAGCTTGGAGGTAAATGAGAGGGTTGGTTGCCACTTTCTATGGGAGAGTATTAGTTGGAGGGAGATGTTGGGTTATGTGGGCAGTGTTTGATTAATGGTGTAAGGGGAGGGAGCGTTTTTAGTTATTGAATTATAGGGTGTTGGAGTGGGGCCGGGGGGTAGAGAAGTCGAGGAGGGAGGGGCGGGGGGGGACATCGTCTGAAGAGTAGAGGAGAGGAGAGGAGGCAGGTGTAAGAGGTTGGTTAGTCAGGGTGCACGGTTAGGGGGGAGTTCGATGAGGTGTGATAGGGGGGATGCTGGGATAGGGCGGTGAGTAGAGGATGGGGGGAGGTTGTGTTTATGGGTGGAAAGCGAGAGTTAGTGCCGAAGGGGAGAGAGAGCAGTGGCTCTGATGGATGGTTTGGGGGAGGAGGCTTGATCTTAGTGGAGTGGTACGTGGTAGGCTGCGGAGGGGG